>JAKSZU010000011.1:1588582-2044768 GCA_026018925.1 Tupaia tana
GTACCTTAACCACCATGCCACCTGCTGGCCCTTCTTTTAGCTTTTTAAAGAACATTCAGAAGAGCTGTTTTCCAAAGAGCCTGTACCACTTACATCCCCGCCAGCCGTGCAGACGTCCTGTGATGTGGGGTGGCGTCTCAGAGTCGCGCCCCTTACGGCTGACAAGCGGATCTTCCTCTGCCGCTGCCATCTTTGGAGCAAGGTCTGTTTCAGTGCTTTGTTTGTGTTTTGTTTTGCTTTTGCCAGAAGGCAAGTGTGCTCACTGGAAAGAGACAGAGAGAGTGAACACCCCCCCATGTGGCCGCTTTTGAAGTTTTCTCACACACACACACACACACACACACACACAGCACAACCTTTGAGCTTCCAGGTTTGGGACTCGAACCGCGCAGTTGGCCATGTGGGATCCAGTGCCTTAACTACCGCATCACCAGCTGACCTGCTTTATCATCTCTTTTTTTCCTTTTCTATTTTTATTTTTTTTGTTAAACACGTTTGCTAACCAGAGAGAGACAGGGGAAAAGTGAGAAATCACCCCACAAGCCCTTCTCCTCCATTCTCTTCTCAGAACTTTTCCAAGCCACCAGGCCTGGGACTCGAACCATGGTTCGAGTCCATGCATCAGTCCAATAGTATCCAGCACCTTAACCACCACCACGTGCTGGCCCACTCTGCCTGTTAATTGGGTCTTCTACCTTGCGATTTTTGAGTTCTAAGATGAAGAGTAACTGCCTGGCAGGAGCCATTTAGAACTGAGCGTCAGGGCTGGGCGGGGCGCAGTGGTAAAGGCGCCTCCCTGTGCGAGGGACCATGGGAAGGTTTCAGGCTCACCTCCAGAGGTCGCCCCATACACACGGGACACGTGCGTGCCCAGGATCCCGCTGGGTCAGCGTCAGGACCCGGGGGCTCTGTCTCGCTTCCTCCCTCTCTCTCATTCTTTTTTTTTTTTTTTTTTTTTTTTTAGAGAGATTTTTGCTATAGGGCGCGTGCGTTCGCCAGACAGACAGAGAGAGACATAGAGACAGAAAGCGAGAAATCACCCCCCAGGGGGGATGGTCACGCCTCAATCCCTTCTCCTCCATTCTCCTCTCGGGATCTTGGGCACGCACGCACACGCGCCTGCGTGAGTTTTAAGCCACGAGGTCGAGGACACGAACCGTGGTCGACTACGTGGGAGTCCAACGACATAGCCATTATGCTAACTGCTGGTTCCCTCTCTCATTCTTGGACAATCTAAATAAACGTCTCAAGTGTTGCCTGTCGGACCCTGGGGCTTCTCAGGGGCTTCCTGTCTCCAGGGAGTCTGCACTGCAGGCCTGCTCCAGCCTCCACCTCCCAGAGTTCTAGCCCGCCCGTCTCTAGAGACACTGAGCTTTGGTTTCCACCTACGAGTTGCTTCCAGGCAACCCCCAGGCCTTCCTCCCCTCATCCAGGGCTCTCTGAAGTGGCTTTCCAGACAAGAGCTGCTCCTCCCTGGAATGTCACCCGCAGCCCGTGCGTGCAGACGTGGCCGTAGCTAGCTTCATGAAGCAGGATGCGCGCTCCCCTTCCAGCCACACCCACAACGAGGTGGAGCTACCTGTGCCCGGCCAGACTCCTCCTTCAGACTGTGACTCGAGCATCCTGCCAGGCCCTTCCCTGGGAGGTCCTCCAAGCCTGAGTCCCCGCCACCTCTTCCATCACCTCCACTCCCGTCCAGGAGCCCACCGCCACCCCCACTACTGTCCTAGGTCCTGACGCCCCAAACCGGACTCCAGGGCGCCACTCCGGTCCCTCCCCCGCCCCCACCTGCCAGGACTCCTCGGTCTTCAAGTCCTGTGATGGCGCCTCTGGAAAGCTCTGCTCAGGACTAATCTGCTCTGGACAGTCCCGACAGGGGGGTTCAAAGCCTCGACCCACCAGCAGGCGCCTCCCCTACTCAGAACACGGCAGTGGCTCCCTGACCTCAGCAGGTGTACGAGCCCCCGCCTGAATCAGTGTCTTCGTGTATTGATTAATTTGTTCACCTTTTTTCCCCCTTAATTTTTACTATAGGGAGCATATGTTCGCCAGAGACAGAGAGACAGAGAGAGAGAGAGAGAGAGAGAGAGCACCCCTGAGGGGATGCCATCCCTTCTCCATTCTCCTCTCAGGGTTTTGGGCATGCACACACACAGTATGTTTTCCAAGCTGCCCCATCTGGGACTCACCTGCATGGTCGGCCATGTGGGATTCAGGGCCTTAACTGCCAAGCCACCTGCTGGCCCCTTCATTCACTTGTCTGAACTCCTACTGTGTGCGAGAGCCTAGGACACGGTGGAACAGAAGGCAGGACTTTAACCAGCAGTACGGGGGTCCTTTGGGAGACATGGGAACAGAGAAGAGGGGACTGAACTCAATTTGAAGAGGACTTACAGAGTAGAGAGCCCCCCATAGCCACCCCTACTTCAGCCAAATCCAATCACCTCCAGCTCCCAGAGCACACCAGGCTGTTTCCTACCTCGGGGTCTTTGCAACCCCGGTGAGAACTCCTTCCCCGCTGTTCTTCTGGCAAACCCCTCCTAACCTTCACGCTTGGTTAAACTGGCCCTCAGCAAAGCACCCCCCACATGGAGTTGATGTATCAGACTGTCTCTGAGTCCCCCCATGTCCCACCAGCTCTCATTACATGTCGGCTTCCTAGAGTGTCCTTTCTGTTTTGTTTTGCTTTGTTTTTGTCTTTGCCATAGGGCACACACAATTGCTGGGGAGCCAGAGAACGTGAGCAATCACCCTCCAGAGGGATGGCCACTGCACAGTCACTTCTCCTCCATCCTTCTCTCGGGATCTTGGGCACACACATACATGCGCCTGGTGTGATTTTCAGCCACCAGATCCAGGGACTCAAACCACACAGTCATCCATGTGGGATCCGACAACTTTAACCTCCATGCCACCTGCTGGTTCACAGTTGTCATTCAACTATGGTTTTTCTGGGAAATAAATTGCCACCTTGTTTTTATTTTTGCTGCTGTACAAACATCAGGGAACAAATACCTCTCCCCCACCCCTGCACTTCCCACCTGTGCCAAGGAGAAGAAACCAGCCTTCCTGGCTAAAGGTCTGGTTCTCAGCTGGAGCGATTGTGGCACACACATACTGCCCTCAGGGACGTCGGGCACTGTATGGAGGCATTTCGGGTGTCACAACCAGGGAGGGGCGGGAGTGGTGCTATGGTCATCCGCTGGGAAGAGCCTGGGGGACGTGTGCAGAAGAAATCCCACAGTCAAGAATGACCTGACCCCAAAGGTAATAGTGGCGAGATTTAGAAACCTACACAGAGGGACCAGCAGTTAGCGTAATGGCTATGTTGCTGGACTCCCACGTAGTCGACCGTGGTTCACGTCCCGGACCCGGTGGCTTAAACTCACACCAGGCATGTGTGCGTGTGTGCCCAAGATCCAGAGAGGAGAATGGAGGAGAAGGGATTGCAGCATGACCATCCCCCCTGGGGGGTGATTTCTCGCTTTCTATCTCTCTGTGTTTCTGGCAAGTGCACGCACCCTATAGCAAAAACTTCTCCGAAAAAAAATAAAAGAAAAAAGAAACCTACACAGAGGTTTGCCATGCTATCTGAGGCTGACCCACATAGGAAGGTTTCGGTTTGCCTCCAGAGACCTCCTAAAACACTCCAAGCACACATGTGCCCGTGATCTGGGGCTGGCTGAGACCGGGGGGTATTGTGACGGAGAACCTCGTTGGGGGGTGCTTTTTCCCCAATCTCTTTCTCTCTCTGTCTCACTTGCTTATGGAAGAAAAAAGATGAAAGAGAGGAAAGAGAGAAAGAAAGAAAAGGAAGAAAGATAAAGAGAAAAAAGACCTCTCTCTCTCTCTCTCTCTCTCTCTCTCTCTCTCTTAAGGGAGAGATTTTTGCTATAGGGCACGCGTTCTCACTAGACAGTGAGTGAGAAATCGCCCCCTTAGCGAGGACAGCCATGTGGGGCAGGATTGCACCCTCTCCTTCATTCTCCTTGGGCATGTGGGCACACGCACCCCGCATGAGTTTTAAGCCTTCAGGTCCAGGACTCGAACTGCAGTCGACCTCATGGGAGTCCAGCAATGTAACCATTATGTCATCTGCTGGTTCTGAAAAAAGACATCTCTAAAGTATGGGCAAGACGGGAACCAGCAGTTAGTGTAATGGCTATGTCGCTGGACTCCCACGTAGTCGACTGCGGTTCGCGTCCCGGACCTGGTGGCTTAAAACTCATGCCTGGCGCGTGTGCGTGCGTGCCCAAGATCCCGAGAGGAGAGTGGAGGAGAAGGGATTGCGGCGTCACCATCCCCTCTGGGGGGTGATTTCTCGCTTTCTGTCTCTATGTCTCTCTCTGTCTGGCGAGTGCACATGCCCTATAGCAAAAACCTCTCCAAAAAAATAAAATAAAATAAAAAATAAAGTATGGGCAAGAACACCTAAGGTAGACAAGTAGGATTACATCAAGCTGAAAAGCTTTGACACAGCAAAGGAAACAATAAAGAGACAACCCACAGAATGAAAGAAAATATCTGCAAACTATTCTTCAGATAAGAGATTGATAACTAAAATATATAAGAAACCCAAACAGCTCACCAGAAAAAAACCAACAATCTAATCTAAAAATGAGTGATTGATCTGAACAGACATCTCTCATAGGAGACATAAAAATGGCTAAGCTGCAGATGGGAAAATGTTCAACATCTCTTATCATAAGGGAAATGCAAATTAGAACTAAAGAGAGCTGTCCTCAGTCAGAAGGTCTTAGATCAAAAGTAGAAAAGGGGTTAGGGAGTGAGAAGGAGGGACTCGAGGGGGAGGAAAACCCCGCAAAAATGGAAACTCATCTGGTGACGATGCTGTGTATGGTAATATCTTTGACTCGACAATACACAATGTATTCATGCTGGGAAAGTTCATTTCATGTGTTGTACGGATGTACAGTGACTGAATGCCAAAAGGATAGGAAAAGAAGAATTGTTTTTAAATAGCACAAAATAACAAGTGCTAGTGAAGGTACAGAGAAAAGGGAACACTCGTGTGCTTCTGGTACAGTCACTGGAAAACAGAATGGAGGTTCCTAAAAACTTTAAAATAGAAATACCATATGGCCCAGTAATCCCACTTTTGGGCGTCTTACGCAAAGGACAGGAAATCGCTCTGTCAGAGAGACACTTGCACAGCCATGTTTGCTGCAGCATTATTCACAAAAGCCAAGACACAGAAGTACCCAACAGCTGATGACTGGATCGGGGAATCCGGCCCGTATACACAACGGCATGCTTCTCTGCTGTAAAGAACGATGGCACCCTGTCATTTGACACCATGTGGATGAACCTAGAAGATAAATGGTGAGCGAGGTAAGCCAGGCTATGAAAGACAAACACCGCACGTCCCCACTTACCATACAGCGAGTATCTGCACCTAAGGTGGTAAGGAGAGGACTCGGCGTAGAGCTAGAGAGAGTAATGGTAGGTACCAGAAGCTCCAGCGAGCGGGGTAGTTCAGGAGAAAATTATTAACAGACACAAGAATGCATGTGAGCAAGTGAAATGGGTTATGGAATGGCATACCATGTACCATGGCAGAGTAAAAAACGTCTTTGGCAGTTCAACATGTTCTTACCGAACAAAGGAAAGAAAAGAAAGCGAGCGTGTCCTACCCTCGGAAATGCAGTGCGCATGTTCGTCTGGGGTAAGAGGATGCTGCCTGCTCCCAGGTGGGCTTCCTAGAGCGGGTCTAGGCTCAAGTCGTTACGGTGGGAAGTCCAAGTGCATCAGAGACTTTGCGGGCGGAGCTGTGAGGAGGAGCTTAGGTAGGGCTCGGACAGCCCAGGAAGGGCACCCTGGGTCTGCCCAATCCCCTGATGCTGCCCAAGGGCAGCGGGTCCCTTAAGGTGAGGAGAGCTGTCCGTGCTAGAAGCCAAGCTAGGGATGGTGGTAACTTCTGGGCGGGTGGGTGGGTACCAGACTGCCCTCTGCCACTGAGGCGCCCAGTGGTGCCTACCAGTCTATCTTCTTTCTTCCTGGGCACACACGGAGACTCCATTTCCCAGACCCCCTTGCAAGTGGGTCTGGCAGCATGACAATTTCCAGCCAACAAAATGGAAAAAAGCCAGGCCAGCAGGTGGCGTAGTAGCTAAGGCGCTGGACTCCCACGTGGCCAACGATGGTTCGAGTGTCAGACCCAGCTGCATAAAACTCACTCCAGATACACGTGTGAGTGCCCAAGCACACACATCCTTTAGCAAAAAATCTCTCTTAAAATAAAATTAAAGGGACCAGTAGTTAGTGTAATGGCTATGTTGCCGGACTCCCATGTAGTCGATCGCGGTTTGAGTCCCAGACCCGGTGGCTTAAAACTCATGCCAGGCTTGTGTGCGTGCGTGCCCAAGATCCCGTGAGGAGAATGGAGGAGAAGGGATTGCAGCGTGGTCATCCCCCCTGGGGGGTGATTTCTCGCTTTCTGTCTCTCTCTCTCTCTCTGTCTCTCCGGTGAGTACATACGCCCTATAACAATAAATAAATAAATGGGAAAAAAGGGATGTCACCACTTCTTCCTGGCGTAAGACTCTCATGTTCCTGGCTCTCTGGTTCCCCATCTCCTACTCCCAAGGGAATGAGAGGAGCCTGAAGACCCAGAGGAAGCAGGACTGCGACTGGAAGGAGCCAGCCCTTCAGTGACTGTGGGAAAGGGATCTCTCCCAGCTGATGGGTGGTGATGTGAAGGAGACACACCTGTACGACACTGTGTCTGGCCTCTCTGCTTTACTTGTTAGGGCAGCCATTCTCTTCTCTCCCTCCCTCCCTCTGTTTAGATTTTGCCATAGGGCACATACGCTCGCTGGAGAGAGACAGAGAGAGGGCAAGTGAGAAATCACCCCCACCCCCGCAGGGGGATGCCACACCACAACCCCTTCTCCCCCTCCTCTCAGGATGGTTGGGCATGCACACACACGCACCTAGTGATTTTTCAGGCCATCGGGTCCAGGACTTGAACCCTGGAGTCAGCCATGTGGGAGCCACTGCCCTAAGCCCTACACCACCTACGGGCCCAGAGCAGCTGATTCTCCTAATGAGCACTGGCTGGGTCGGCAGAACCTTAAAGACGGAAGGCAAAGAGCTCGTCCACTTTTCAGGGCTGAGGAAGCCCACGTGGGGCCCTGCACCTTTTGTTTTTGCCCACCTTGCTAGGATGATCTTCCCCACCACAAGGCTCTGCGAGGATACAGGCAAGGCAGTGAGCCAGCCAGTGCATGGTGGTTAAGGAGGCTGGATCCCACATGACCAACTGCATGGTTCGAGTCCTGGACCTGGTGGCTTGACAAACATGCCAGGTACACGTGCACACATGCCCAAAATCCTGAAAGGCGGGAGAACTGGAGAGGGCGTTGCGACGTGACAGCCGTCATGGAGGGTGCTTTCCCACTCGCGCTCTCTTGCTCTCTCTCACCCTCCTTCCCCCCGAAGGGGAGTCACGTGCCCTTTGGTAGCATTAAAAAAAAATCACAGAGCTGATGTCCTCTGGCCTGTCCTCCCAGCCACTGGCTGCTTCTTGGGAAAATTTGCGCCCCATCCAGATGGCCTCTCCCAGGAGATGCCGCTCTGGCTACTCTGTGAAGCTGGCCCCTGTCCCCAGGGGTGCAAAGAGGAGTGACAAAGTCACCCTCTCAGCAGAGGCCCTGAGCGGCTGTTTCTGCAGAAGCAACAAACATTCCCAGTTACTCCCATCTGGGAGGCCAGCCTTCCCACACAAGCCGAAATAACCGCTGATGTGCACACTGGATCCCGCTTTCCAAGGAAACGGAATTTAACATAGCCAGAGAGGGGCCAGCAGGCGGTGTGGTGGTGAAGGCGCTGGACTCCCACATGGCTGAGTGCAGTTCCAGTCCCACACCCAGCAACTTGAAAATCATGCCAAGCAGCCCAAAATCCTAGAGGAGAATGGAGGAGAAGGGACTGCACTGTGACCGTCCCTGGGGGGGTGATTTCTCACTTCCTCGCTCTCTGTCTCTCTGGTGAGCGCATGCGTCCTATGGCAAAAACCTTAAAACAAACCAGAAAAAGCCAGAGGACGGAGCATGTGCTCCAGGTACACAGCGTCAGCGTCTAGCCGGAGCGGGAGATGAAGGTGGGGGCCAGCAGGCAGGCGACAGGGCAGGAGCAGCCAACACAGACAAGCACCTACTGTGTGCCAGGACCGAACGGAGCACGTCACGGGCATCCTCTTACCAAGGCAGCCCAGGGAGGCGAGTCCTGCTTCCACACCCGCTCCGGAGGCCCTGAAACACGGCTCTGGGGAGTAACGCAGAGTGGTGTGCAGGGTGTGAGGCTGGAGGGCAGACCGGGCTTCCCTTCATCGTGCTGAAACTCCAGGCCTCAGGTTCCTCATCCGAGAAAGGGACAGATAGTAACACCTGCCTCACAGGCTCGTGGGGAGAGCGGGTTGTGCATACCCAGAGCAGGCCCTGGTGCAGAAGAGGCCCCGGGCACAGGCCTGCAGGGTGAGGGTGAGGGGACGGGCATCCACAGCACGTACATTTGCCTAGGGGCATGCACCACAGGAGGCAGGGCCAGGGCTCAAGCAGGCCTTTAGAACCCCAGCACCCATGCCCTAAACCACCAACCGGTCAGCCCGACCCCGCAGGGCACAGGCCCGGGAGACGAGGCCAGAGAACGGGTTCCGTAGACATAGGACAACACAGTGGTCCCTCGGGAGGCCCCAGGCGAAGCCGACAACAGGCAGTGAGACCGTACCGCCTCGTTTCTCAGCGTACACCCCAAGGCGTGGCCACCTGAGTCTGTGCCCCCCATAAAGCTGCCCAGAGGGGAGTGGCTGAGGACTTGAAAGCCCAGGTTACACTCATTGGCAGGTCCAAGAAGCCTGGGCGGCATGAGGAATGGCTCCCGGGCGCCCGGGCTGCGAGGGACGCCCTGTGACAGTCTTCTTCCTCACTCATGGAGCTCCAGTCTTCCTAGGTGGGGTAACAGGCCCGACCGAAAGGCCACCTTTCCTGGGGCCAGCAGGCAGCATGGAGGGTAAGGTGCTGGATCTCACGTGGCCCACACCGTGGCTCAAGCCCTGACCCGGTAACCTGAAAAACATACCACGCTGGATCCCACATGGCCAACTGGACAGTTCAAGTCCTGGACCAGTGGCTTGAAAAACATGCCAGGCGCATGTGCATGTGTGTTCAAAGCCTGAGGGGAGCATGGAGGAGAAGAGACTGCAGCTGGGCCATCCCCGCTGGGGTGATTTCTCTCTCCGGTGAGTGCACGTTCCCTAAAACAAAAGGTGAACAAGAAGTATACCTGGCCTGGCTCTGTGGCCTGATTAAGGAAACCAGACCCCACATGGCCAAGCCTGCAGTTCGAGTCTTAGGCCTGGCAGCTTAAGAAACAGGCTAGGCATGTGTGCGTGTGCCCAGATCCCAACAGGGCAGAAAGAGGGCGCAGTGTGGCCATTTCCCACGGGGGCACGCCCTCTCCCCTTACTCTCTCCCTCTCTGTCTTCTTCTGGTGAGCCACAGCATCTTCTGGCATTTTTTTTAAAGTATAACTGATGTGCTAAGAGAGAAGAGAAAGAGGGAGTCACATAAATGGGTGATTAGAATCACAGAGCAGAAGAGAGTGGACGACAAAAACGGGAACGAAGAACAATAGCAGATATGGTAGGTAATAATCCAGCCGTGGAGAACCATGTTGGACGTCACTTAAAAGACCAAACTATACAGGACCAGTAGATGGTGTAGGGGCTACGTCGGTCGCTGGACTCCCATGTAGTCGACCTCGGTTCAAGTCCCAGACCCGGTGGCTTAAACTCACGCCAGGCGCTTGTGCGTGCGTGTCTAAGATCCCGAGAGGAGAATGGAGGAGAAGGGGTTGCGGCGTGGCCATCCCCCCTGGGGGGTGATTTCTTACTTTCTGTCTCTCTGTCTCTGGCGTGAGCACACTTCCTATAACAAAAATATCTCTTAAAAAAAAATAGACCTAACTATAAATTGTCTACAGGATCCCCATTTTATTATTTGTTTGTTTGTTTGTTTGTTTATTTTTGCTAAAGGAAGTGTGTATTTGCTGGGGGTTGGGGTGGGGGAGGGAGTAAGTAATCCCTCCTTCCCCTCCCAGGAGACGGCCATGCCACAATCCCTCCTCCTCCGTTCTCTTGAGATCGTCAGGTCCTGGCAGACACTCAAGAGACAAAGGGTTAAAACATCAGAGTCCTGGGGCCAGCAGGTGGCGCAGTGGCTAAGGGTGCTGCACTCTCACATGGCCGATGGAGGTTCGAGTCCTGGACCTGGCAGCTTGCTCTCTCACTTTCTCTCTCTTGCTTTCATGCTCTCTTGCTCTGTGGTCAAATTAAAATAAATAAATAAAGTTAAATAATATGATTCTTTTTTTTTTTTTTTTTGGAGAGGTTTTTGCTATAGGGCACATGCACTTGCCAGAAAGACAGAGAGAGACAGAGAGACAGAAAGTGAGAAATCACCCTCCGGGGGGATGGCCACGCCACAATCCCTTCTCCTCCATTCTCTCAGTATGTTGGGCACGCGCGCACACGCGCCCGGTGTGAGTTCAAGCCACTGGGTCCAGGACTCGAACCACGGTCGACTACATGGGAGTCCAGCGACATAGCCATTATGCCAACTGCTGATCCCTAAATAAAATAATTCTTTAAAAAAATAAAAGAAAAAAATCAGAGTCCTCAGAGATAGCCAGTGCCCTGGGGAAGAACAGGCAGGCGTGGGTGTGCGTGAAGCACTATGTCCTGCGTGGCTGGGGACCTCCCGGAGGGCACGGTGCCCATGCCCAAGGTCCCATATTGGTCGAGCCGGGGAGGATTGTGGTGTGAAGACCCTGTTGGAGTATTGTCTCTCTGTCTCTGTTTCTTTAGCTCTTGGGATAAATAAATAAACTTTAAGAAAAAATCCGGGCTTTATGGAAGGCTCCGGGAGCCGGCAGTGCGGAGCAGACATGCTGATGAGGTGCTGTGCTGGGCAGAGGAACGTGGCATCGGTTGACGCCCCCACCATTACCGAGGACATGACCCGGTGGTGGTCAGTACGTGCAGGCCCCTCGATTTAACAATCTACATTTATTTATTTACTAGGTTTGTGCCACAGGGCACATGCGCTCACAGGAGAGAGACAGAGAGAGGGAATATGAGAACTCACCCCCACCCCCAGGAAGGATGGCCACATTGCAGTCCCTTCTCCTCTGTTCTCCTCCCAGGATTTTGGGCACGCACACACATGCACCCAGTGTGAGTTTCAAGACTCCGGGTCTGGGACTAGAACTGTGGTCAGCCATGTGGGAATCCAGTGCCTTAGCCACTATGCCACCTGCTGACCTCACCACCCTCCCCCCCCCTTTTTTTTTGAAAGAGAGATTTTTTTTAGAGAGGTTTTTGCTATAGGGTACGTGCGCTCGCCAGAAAGACAAAGAGAGACAGAGAGACAGAAAATGAGAAATAACCCCCCAGGGGGGATGGCCACGCCGCAATCCCTTGTCCTCCATTCTCTCAGGATCTTGGGCACGCATGCACACGCACCCAGGTGAGCTTAAGCCACCGGGTCCGGGACTCGAACCGCAGTCAGCTACATGGGAGTCCAGCAACATAGCCATTACACCAACTGCTGGTCCCAAGAGAGAGATTTTTGCTATAGGGTGCACACATTACCAGAGAGACAGAAAGTGAGAAATCAGCCCCCAAAGGGATGGCCACACCACAATCTCTTCTCCATTCTCCTCTCAGAATCTTGGGCACGCACACACGTGTCCAGCGTGAGTTTCAAGCCTCCAGGGCCAGGATTTGAACTGTGGTTGGCCATATGGAGTCCAGCCACGTAACCATTACGCCATCTTCTGGTCCCCAATTTATTTTTGTAAAGGTGCCTCTGACCACCTCAGGAGAAGGGTCTGTCACGGGGAATGGCTGAAGCGGGGAGGCTCGGCGGAGGCTGAATTCTCCTTCAGGTGAGGAGGCTGGAGGCCTGGAAGGGCAGGAGCCAGGATGGTGGGAAAAGAGGGGCCAGGACTTGCTGCACTGGTCACGCCACCAGGGATGAGGGAGAGCGAGGAGTGTGGGAGGACTCGGGACTCGGCCTGGGCAACTGGGTCAACAAAGTGGGGGTGGCAGAGACCGGACGGGGCAGGAGACAGGGCAGTATGCCCACCTAAGTCCGGCTGAGCGTGTAAGAGCTAAGAACCGGGAAGGCCGCAGCTCACACACTTCGCACAGGCTGAGCGCGGCACTGAGGCCAGAGCACACACTCGGCACTGGCGGGTTTTCGACTTCTGCTGGGTCGTGTGTGATTGAGCAAGAAGCTGAGCCACAGGCCTACCGAGTGGGAGTGTCCTGGGGCTGACGTCCTGCAAGCACAGCTGCACAGGGTGGGCACTGTGCAGCTGGAGGGGCGCACGCGCAGACTTGGCCTCCTCCCTGGAGAGGTAGCGCCCGCCCTGGGCGGCCGTGCTGCAGCCAGGGTCATCACAGAAGCGCTGTTTGTGAGTGCAGGGCCTTCCTTAAGAAGAGATGGGGGGACCAGCAGTTGGCGTAATGGCTGGACTCCCATGTAGTCTACCACGGTTCGTGTCCCAGACCCGGTGGCTTAAACTCATGCCAGGTGCATGTGCGTGCGTGCCCAAGATCCCGAGAGGAGAATGGAGGAGAAGGGATTGCGGCATGGCCACTCTCCCTGGGGGTGATCTCTCGCTTTCTGTCTCTCTGTCTCTCTCTCTTTCTGGCAAGTACACATGCCCTATAGCAAAAATTTCTCCAAAAAAAAAAAAAGAAAAGAAAGAAAGAAGCGGGGAATGCTTGTAAGAAACATGAGTTTTCTCAGCCTCCGACGGTCAGTGAGCTCCAGAGTGTAACCACAGCAGCCGGAGTCGCGCATCCTGTTTTCTAAGCAGAAAAGCTTGGCGGGGAAACGTCAACCCCGCAGTCTGCAGCTGGCCCCTCGCACGGCAGCCCCGTGAGCTGTGCCCTGCTGCCACGTTCTCTGGGCAGTGGGAGGCCGCCCCAGGTGCAAGGCCGCCACCCTCCCGCTGCTGCTGCCCCTCGGCCACGCACCCAGGCTGGGCAGGTCTCCCCACCTCATCTGGCCTCGGGGCGGGAGGATGAACTTCTCGGGGCTGTGAGGGTGGGCCCCCGGGCAGTGCCCCGCACCAGGGCCCTCTGTGGGCACAGTGCCCGGAGCTGTGCAGGCCCGACCTACCTCCAGCAGCCTCATGTTGCATGCCTTGACAGGCCCGGATCTGGGTTCGAATCTCAGCTTTGCCACTGGCTGACAGGGGGACCTCGGGCAAGTCGCTTTCCTTCTCTGAGCCTCAATTTCTTTCTCTGCAAGGTGGGAACTCAGACACTCACCTCCCGGGGCTGCTGGGAGGAGCACAGGAGTGCACGGAGGGTCCGTGCCCATCCCGGTGCTGGGTCCTGAGAGCTCTCGGCCTGAGCCTCGGACCCGTCCTTGGGGGGCAGGGGCGGGGGAGCTCATGTACAGCCCCTCGCACATTCACACACACGCACCCCTAACCAGCCCCACAGTCCTCCCCCAAGTACCCATCCTAAGCCAGCAAGTCTCACTGGTGCTTTTCTTTCCCCAGGAAAAATGTCTAAGATGCAAATGAGGAAAGAATATCTAACGGGCACGCTGGGCAGGCCGTGAAGCTGAGGAGCGCTCTCCATCCCACATTTCTTTTTTCTATGTTTATTTCTTCCATGGGAGAGAGACAGAGAAAGAGAGAGACAGAACCCCGACAGGGTCTGTATGCCATGACCCCGGTCTCAGGCAGCCTGAGTCACGGGTGTATGTGTACACACGGGCGTGTGGCATGTACAGGGAGCTCTTGGGGTGCACACTGGGGACCCGCGTGGGCCCAGCATCACAAAGTGCCACACCGGGGCCACCTCAACCACCACATCACCTGCCGGGCCGCAAAAAACTTCTCTCTCATATATATAAAATATATACATATTCCTCTCCCAGCACCGTCTGGACACACAGACTGGGGGAGGCGTGGGCCCTGTCCCAGGGCGGGACCGTGGGGTGGTGGGGGCGGGATGAGGGCAGGGCTGGCTGCAGGGCCCTGCACAAGAGGCCGTTTCTGAGAAGGAGCTCTTGGAGAAGCGACTGGAGCCTGAGGCGGGGGTCCAGGGCTGGGCAAAGCTAGAGGCAGGGTGGGGGTGGCCACTGGACCGTGGCCAGCTTCTCCAGTACGACCTGGGACAGGGGGTTAGCATCGCACGGCCGGTGAGCACACTGGGAATGCTCCGAGCCCCACTCAGAGTTCACGTGACAAAGCCCAGCGCAGCCACCGCCTGGGCGAGGCCCCCTCCCAGCCCCGTCTGGACACCACAGGGGTCTGGACGGTGTTCACTGGATCCCTTCCGCTCTGACCCTGCTCAGCTTGTCGAGGTGAACACGTTTCACCTCCGAGGGGACCTTGCTGGGCCTTCCAGAGGCCAGGCCTTTCTTTTGGGGAGTCCAAGTAGTTGTAGGGAACCCCGTGGCTCCTGATGCTGCCTCGCACCCTAACCAGGGTGCTTTCCTGGTGGCCCCGGGGGTGGCGGATGGCGGTGCCCACTGGCCCTCTGCCCGCCCGCCCTCCCTCCTGAGAAGCAGGAGCCATGCCAAGGTCCAGGTTCCTATCTGCTTGGGGGTCCTGGCCCCCGGCTGCCCCAGGCCACCCCAACTGGCGTGGCTCTAGCTGGGCCCAGGCTCACCCGGGAACCCCCGCCTGTCAGGGGAGAGCGAGCAGGCCGTCCGGAAGCGGAGGGCCTTTCTGTCTGTTCTCCTGTTTCTCAGCTGGGGACACAGGCCCAGAGAGAGCAGGGCTTGGCCGGAGGCCGCAGGAAGGTCCCACCCTGGTTCGTATGTCCCTGGGAGATGCTCGCCGTCTAGCACCGACCGCCGCCTGTACCTCCATCGCCCAGGTCCCACCCTGGTTCGTATGTCCCGGGGAGATGCTCGCCGTCTAGCACCGACGGCCGCCTGTACCTCCATCGCCCAGGTCCCACCCTGGTTCGTATGTCCCGGGGAGATGCTCGCCGTCTAGCACCGACGGCCGCCTGTACCTCCATCGCCCAGGTCCCACCCTGGTTCGTATGTCCCTGGGACATGCTCGCCGTCTAGCACCGACGGCCGCCTGTACCTCCATCGCCCAGGTCCCACCCTGGTTCGTATGTCCCTGGGACATGCTCGCCGTCTAGCACCGACGGCCGCCTGTACCTCCATCGCCCAGGTCCCACCCTGGTTCGTATGTCCCGGGAGATGCTCGCCGTCTAGCACCGACGGCCGCCTGTACCTCCATCGCCCAGGTCCCACCCTGGTTCGTATGTCCCGGGAGATGCTCGCCGTCTAGCACTGACGGCCGCCTGTACCTCCATCGCCCAGGTCCCACCCTGGTTCGTATGTCCGGGAGATGCTCGCCGTCTAGCACTGACGGCCGCCTGTACCTCCATCGCCCAGGTCCCACCCTGGTTCGTATGTCCCGGGGAGATGCTTGCCGTCTAGCACTGACGGCCGCCTGTACCTCCATCGCCCAGGTCCCACCCTGGTTCGCATGTCCCGGGGAGATGCTTGCCGTCTAGCACTGATGGCCGCCTGTACCTCCATCGCCCAGGTCCCATCCTGGTTCCTATGTCCCTGGGAGATGCTTGCCGTCTAGCACTGACGGCCGCCTGTACCTCCATCGCCCAGGTCCCACCCTGGTTCGTATGTCCCGGGGAGATGCGTGCCGTCTAGCACTGACGGCCGCCTGTACCTCCATCGCCCAGGTCCCACCCTGGTTCGTATGTCCCGGGAGATGCTCGCCGTCTAGCACTGACGGCCGCCTGTCCCTCCATCGCCCACCTCATCGCCGTTGCCCCCTTCTCGGCACGCGGAGGGAAGCCAGGCGCGCCGTCAGCACGGGAGGACTCCTACCCCCATCGCCCACTCACAGTGGCCACCGTCCATCCCTGGCGGCCCCGTCTGATCGGTAATGAGCTCAGGCGTCTTCTCCTTTGTTTCCTTAGCGATTTCTGCTCTAGGGCACATGCACTCGCTGAGAGATAGAGAGACAGGAAGTGAGAAATCACCCCAGGGGAGATGGCCACACCCCAGTCCCTTCTCCTCCATTCTCCTCTCAGGATTTTGGACATGCACGCACACACACCCGGCATGAATTTCAGCCACCAGGTCCAGGACTTGAACCGCAGTTGACCACATGGGAGTCCACTGCCTTAACCACTACACCACCTGCTGGCCCCAAGCATTTTCTGTTAAGTTCACTAATTTAGGTCCCTTCTAGAAACTGACCACTCCGTGTGTGTGTGTGTGTGTGTGTGTGTGTGTGTCTTTAAAAAGTTTATGGAAAATATGTATCTGAGAAAACTATGCATAGATTTCTGTTGTATTTTGAGAGAGAGAGAAAACAAGAAAGCACCCCCAAAAGTGATGACCACGCCACGATCCCTCCCCCTCCATTCTCCTCTCTGGATTTTGGGCATGCACACACACGTCCTCAGTGTGTCCCTCAGGTCACCTGGTCCAGGACTTCAGCTGTGGAGTCGGCCGTGTGGACCCAGCTGCCTTAACCACCACGCCACCTGCTGGCTCCCCGAAAGTATATTGTATTTCACTTTTCCCCTGAATTTGTGAAATCTGCTTAGACTTCTAAAAATCTCTCATGCTACAGAAAAATGCACAACTAGAGACCAATTTTTGCAGCTATGTTAGCATTATAGTTCCACCAGGCTCATGTGTGTACGTGCCCCAAATCCTAGGAGAATGGAGAAGGGCCTGCAGTGTGACGGTCACCCCTGGGGAGCGATTTCTCACTTTCTCTCTCATTGCCCATGTCTATCCCTGTCTCTCTGATATGCACGCGCGCCCTACGGCAAAAACTTTAAAAAGAAAAGAAAAGAAAAGGGACCAGCAGATACTATAATGGTTACGTTGCTGGACTCCCACATAGTGGATCTCAGTTCAAGTCCTGGATCCAGTGGCTTATGCCAGCCAGACACTTGTGTGTGCATGCCCAAATCCTGAGAGGAGAGTGGAGGAGAAGGGATCGTGGCATCACCCCCTCTCCAGCGAGAGTACATGCCCTATAGCAAAAAAACGTTTACCAGACAGTGCGAAACCAGATCATCACATTCTTTCTAATGTCTGAACGTTAACTTTCTCCTCGACCCACCAAATGGAGTCCAAAAAGCCTCCTGTTGATAGTTTTCTCAAAAATCAAAAAACTCAACCTTTTGAACAACTATTTTCTTCAGTGTTTCTTAAAATTATTGTAGGGCCTGCCCTGTAGCCTGGCAGTGAAGGGAATCAGATTCCACACAGCAGACCACTGTTCAAGTCCCAGTCCTGGCGGCTTGAAGAACACATTGCTTTCCAGCTCGGTCCGGGCAGAATGGCGCCCGCAAAGACGGGTGGTGAGGAGAAGGGCCATCCTGCCATCAAGGAGGTGGTGGCCCGGGATACACCGTCAGCATTCACAAGTGCATCCACGCATGGGCTTCAAGAAACGTGCCCCGGGACCAGCAGTTAGCATAATGGCTATGTCGCTGAACTCCCATGTAGTCGACCGCGGTTCGCGTCCTGGACCCGGTGGCTTAAACTCACGCCAGGTGCGTGTGCATGCATGCCCAAGATCCCGAGAGGAGAATGGAGGAGAAGGGATTGCAGCGTGACCATCCCCCCGGGGGGTGATTTCTCGCTTTCTGTCTCTGTGTCTCTCTCTGTCTTTCTGGCGAGCGCATGCGCCCTATAGCAAAAACCTCTCCAAAAAAAATAAATAAAGAGAGAAAAGAAAAGTGCCCCTGGGGCACTCCAAGAAATCCAGAAATTTGCCATGAAGGAGATGGGGGCTCCAGATGTGCGCGTTGGTACCAGGCCCAACACAGCTGTCTGGGCCAAAGGAATAAGGATTGTCCCATGTCGAATCCGTGTGCGGTTGTCCAGAAAACAAAATGAGGATGAAGATTCACCCAACAATCTCTACGCTCTGGTGACCTGTGTACCTGTTACCACTTTCAAAAATCTACAGTCAATGTGGGTGAGAACTAATTGCTGATTTTCAAATAAAAGTCTATATATGTAAAAAAAGAACACATTGCGGGCCTGTGTGTGTGTTTCCCCAAAACCCCAACAAGGGGGAGAGTGGGATTACGGTCCGATCGTGCCCCACTGAGGATGCTTTTCCTCTGGCCAACACCCAGGTCTGGTGAGCGCACGTGCCCTCTGGCCGTGAAGAGAATCGCTATCCTAGCCACCTGGTAGGAATGGGTTCTCTCACGGTCGCTCCCCGACTCCTCAATGATGAGCTGTGCTAAGCATCGTTCTAAGCACGTCGTGGGCCGTTTGTATATCTCGTTTGGAAAAATACCTACTCAAGTCCTTTGCCCATTTTTTTTTTTCTCTTTATGAGAAAAAAAGGAAGAGAGAGAGGGAAAGAAAAAGAAGCAGAAACCGGTATTTTTTCTTTTGTTACTTAGTTTCTATTTCATAGTCATAAACTCAACTCTGCAATTCAGCTGGACTTAGAGGGGATAAGGAAACTACGGAACCCCCAGACCCACAGCGAGAGCAGAGGTCACAGACGTCGGAAGCAGATGGGGCGGAGGGTGACCCCCGAGCTACGGAAGGAACGTCTGGTAATTACGAGAAAACACGTCAAAGCCGTCAGAGTGGGCCACAGCTGGCGAGGGCGATCTTGCTGGCCTGGCCATTCTTGAACCCAAAGTGCTCCACGGCTTCCACAATATGCATGCCCTCCTTCACCTTGCCAAAGGCCACGTGCTTGCCACCCGACCGCTCAGCCTTGGAGTGCAGATGAAGACCCGAGAACCGCTGGGGTTGGGTCCTGCATGCGCCATGGACACGGCGCCAGGGCCTGCGTGGGTCAGGATGAGGTTCTCGTGGTCGAATTTCTCACCATAGATGGACTTGCTGCCAGTATCGTTAGGGTGTGTGACGTCGCCACCCTCCACATACACCCTGGAATAATTCTGCGAAAGCACGAACCCCTATAACCCAATCCTTTCTCTCCAGGGCCCAGAGTGTGAAAGGTTTCTGCTGTCTTTGCAACCTTGTCTGCAAATAGCTCGAAGGAGACTGGCCTAAGGGCTCACGGTGATGTGAGACACCGCAGGGCTGACCGTGGTTGATGAGGAGAGACCTGGGCGACAACATCTGCAAATGCTGCAACAGGTATGTTTTTGGAAAATAATTATTGGGACCAGCAGGTGGCGGAATGGCTATATTGCTGGATTCCCACATGGCCGACCACAGTTTGAGTCCCAGACCCGGTGGCTTGAAAATCGCACTGGGTGCATGTGCGTGTATGCACAAAATCTTGAGAGGAGAATGGAGGAGAAGGGGTTGTGGCATACACATCCTCCTGGGGGGAGACTTTTCACTTTCTGTCTCTCTGGGTAACACACACGCCTTATGGCAAAATTCTGTCTCTAAATAAATAAATAAGAATTATTTAATTTTATTAATTATTATTATTATTATGTTGTTATAGAGCACATGTGCTCACCAGAGGCGGGGGGGAGAGAAAGTGAGAAAGCAAGCCACCAGGTCTGGGACACAAAGTGATAAAGCAGCCCACCATGTGACAGTCCAGTGCCTTAAAAACCACGCCACCTGCTGGTGCCCAGAAACAGGAGGGTTTTTTTGTTTTGTTTTTCTCTTTTTTGCTTTAGAGGTTTTTGCCATAGGGTGTGTGTGCTTACCAAAGAGAGAGAGACAGAGACAGTGAGAGGGAGAGGGAAAAGTGAGACATCACCCCCCAGGAGAAATGGCCACACCACAATCCCTTCTCCTCCGTTCTTCTCCTGGGATCTTGGGCATGCATGCACGTGCACATGGCGTGATCTTCAAGCCACCTGGTCCATGACTAGAACCGCAGTTGACCAGTGGCAGTCCGGCAACATAGCCTCTATGCCATCTGCTGACCCAAAACAGGTTTTTTTTTTTTTTTTTTTTTTTTTTTTTTTTTTTTTTTGAGAGGTTTTTTTGCTATAGGGCGCGTGCGCTCGCCAGACAGACAGAGAGAGACATAGAGACAGAAAGTGAGAAATCACCCCCCAGGGGGGATGGTCACGCCGCAATCCCTTCTCCTCCATTCTCCTCTCGGGATCTTGGGCACGCACGCACACGCGCCCGGTGTGAGTTGTAAGCCACCAGGTCCGAGACGCGAACCGCGGTCGACTACGTGGGAGTCCAGCGACATAGCCATTACACTAACTGCTGGTTCCCCCAAAACAGGTATTTTTAATCCTACCTCCGCCGCCCAGTTAGCTCAGACGACAGGTACGCAGGACCGTGCCTGGCGAGCTCAGGTTGGACGGGAACTGAACGTTGGCCCCCCTTTTGGTTACTCATTTTCAAATTGGGTTTTATCTTTTTATTATTGAGTCATTAGAGCGCTTTTCCATTGTTCTTTTAAATCCTAGGTAGTCGATTCTTGCTGGGTGCAGGATTTACAGGTGTCCTCTCCCATTCTTTGTGCTGCGCTCTTACCCCACTGACACTGTCCTTTGAGGCACAATGCGTTTCGATTCTGAAGAAGTCCCATTTCTCTATTTCTTTCTTTATTCCTCATGTGCTTAATGTCATATCAGGAATCCATGCCCAAATCCAAGGTCGTGAAGATCTACACCTGGTTTTCTCTCATTTTAACTCCAAGTTTTCATTTATGTTGAGCTCACTTTTTTATGCTAAGATAAGGGTCAACTTTAGTTTTTTGCATGTAGATAGCAAGTTGTCCCAGTACCATTTGTTGAAGAGACTATTGTCCCCCCTGAATGGTCTTGGCACCTTGTCAAAAGTCAATCGGTCAGGGACCAGCAGTTAGCGTAATGGCTATGTCGCTGGACTCCCACGTAGTCGACCGCGGTTTGAGTCCCGGACCCGGTGGCTTAAACTCACGCCGGGTGTGTGTGCGTGCATGCCCAAGATCCCGAGAGGAGAATGGAGGAGAAGGGATTGCGGCGTGACCATCCCCCCTGGGGGGTGATTTCTCGCTTTCTGTCTCTCTGTCTTTCTGGTGAGTGCATGCGCCCTATAGCAAAAAAAAAAAAAAAAAAAAAAAAAAAAAAATCTCTAAAGAAAAAAAGAAGAAGAAGAAAAAAGAAAGCAAAGGGCAGCTGTCAGCGTGCAGGGCTCCACCAGGACACGACAGGGACCCGAGGTCCTAGAAGAAGGGGCTACCCGGGCAGGGAACCCATGAGGGCTGCCTCACCCCACTCCGCTGTCACTGGGCCGAGGTCCCTGAGGTTGTGACTGAGGTCAGAAGAGAGCCAGGCCTGCCCAGCGGGTGGCAGGCCATGCCCTGGCTGACTGAGGCCTTCTCTACAGGCCAGAAACCCTGGCCACGCCACCGGCGTCCCCTCTGGCCACGCTGGCCCAACGCCCAGGTCTGTCCAGCCCCGGGCCCAGTGGTGAAACAGCCGCCCCTTCCCTTCCTCAGCTGTGGGTTGGAGATGGAGGTTGGCCCAACGCGTCCCCTGGGGTCCCAGCCCAGCCGCCCCAGCGCCCCACAACTCCACATTCACCAGACCTCCAACACTCAGCCTCTCTCGCCCTCCTCCCCTCGCTCTGCGACCTCCTGTCTTGGCTCACGCCTTGCTCAGTCTCCTTTTCCTCCCTGCCGGGTCTTCTCGTGCACACGCGTGCCCCTCTGGTATCGAAAGCAGTGGTGAAACAGGCCAGCCGTGGCCCGGTGGGTAAGGCGGTCGGATCCCACAGGTTGATCATGCGGTTTGAGACCTGGACTCAGCAGCCCAAAACACACGCCAAGTGCATGTGCACGTGCCCAGATCCCAGAAGGAGGAGAAATGCAGAAGGGATCGTGTGACCACTCCCATGGAAGTGCTTCCTGCCCTTCCCTCTGGAGAGCACAGGGACCCTCTGGCAACGTTAGAGATACAGAAAAGATTTGTGGGAAAAAGGAATTAAAGTACAAGTTTTTTTGGTGCAAAACAATGTTGAAATCTATTCATAGTTTTTCATGATACATGTTTTCTGTGAGCTTTTTGAAGACTCCAGTGTACTTTTTCTTTCTTTTTTTTTTTAGGTTTTTGTCACAGGGCTCTTACACTTGCTGGAGAGAGACAGAAAGAGACAGTGAGAGGGAAAGGGACAAAGCACCCTGGGAGGAGACGACCACGCCGCAATCCCTTCTTCTCTATTCTCCTCTCGGGATTTTGGGCACACACGCGCACGCACCCAGTGTATAAGTCTCTGTGCCTAGAACTCGAGCCATGCAGTCGGTCATGTGGGATCCAGCTGCCTTAACCACCGTGCCACCTGGCTGGCCACCCCCCATGCTGGTAGGATTTTTAAGTGCTTTGGGTTTGTTTTTAAAGTTTACTTATAGGGAACCAGCAGTTAGCGTAATGGCTGTCACTGGACTTCCACGTAGTCAACCGCGGTTCGCGTCCCGGACCCAGTGGCTTAAACTCACGCCGGGCGCGTGTGCATGCGTGCCCAAGATCCCGAGAGGAGAATGGAGGAGAAGGGATTGCGGCATGACCATCCCCCCTGGGGGGTGATTTCTCGCTTTCTGTCTCTATGTCTCTCTCTGTCTGTCTGGCAAGCACACGTGCCCTATAGCGAAAATCTCTCAAAAAAAAAAAAAGTTTGTTTATTTATTCCATAAGCGAGAGCAAATCGGACTTCTATCTCTGGATCGTCCTGAAAACCTGCCAGGTGTGTACGGGCACCCAAGGAGCTGGAGGGCAGGGGACTATGGCCGGATGGGATCCTAGGGGGGCTCTGTCTTGTGCACCCGCACCTGGTCATAGAGACAGTCACCTTCAACAGGGTCTCATCACACTACAGGCCCCTTCCCCAGCCCCCCGCCAGCTGGGATCTTGGGGTGAGCCACTAGGATGTGCACACACCCAGTGTGTTTCAGGCGGACTGGAGATTCGAACCCAAGGGTGGCCATACAGCTTCTGGCTCTGCCCTAGGCTGGGCAGCAGGTGCCCGTCCTTCACTCTGCTGGGGCTGACGGTGCCCAGGTCAGCGTGTATGAGCGAGTGAATGGGTGAAGTCCGGCCAGCAGGTCTGCACTGCTCAGGTGGTCACTGCTATACAAATGCAGACTCAGATACAGCAGGAGCCTTAAAGCTCATGAAGGGCGCAGCAGGTGGTGTGGCGGGTCCGTGCTGGACCCCCGCATGGCCCACCGCCGTCTGAGCCCTGGACCCCCGCATGGCCCACCGCCGTCTGAGCCCTGGACCCCCGCATGGCCCACCGCCGTCTGAGCCCTGGACCCCCGCATGGCCCACCGCCGTCTGAGCGCTGGACCCCCGCATGGCCCACCGCCGTCTGAGCGCTGGACCCCCGCATGGCCCACCCCGTCTGAGCCCTGGACCGCCGCATGGCCCACCGCCGTCTGAGCCCTGGACCCCCGCATGGCCCACCGCCGTCTGAGCGCTGGACCCCCGCATGGCCCACCGCCGTCTGAGCGCTGGACCCCCGCATGGCCCACCGCCGTCTGAGCGCTGGACCCCCGCATGGCCCACCGCCGTCTGAGCGCTGGACCCCCGCATGGCCCACCGCCGTCTGAGCCCTGGTCCCCTGCATGGCCCACCGCTGTCTGAGCCCAGTTCGCAGTCCGAGTCCCAGACCAGGGACAGCTTGCTTTCTCCCTCCTCCTCAGCCCGCCCCATCTTTCTCCTGTGACTGCATATGCCCTGCAGCAAATTAAATAATAATAAATTAAATAAATAATCATTTTCAAAAGGTTTATGGAAAACGTGGTTAATGAAAACACTATATACACGGTTGTAAATTTTTACACCAAAGCAAACTCATTTTAATTCTGTTTTTTCACAAACTTCTTGAAGTTCCCTTTCTATGCTTAGAAAAAGTACTGAGGGAATTCACAGTGATCCCTCACAGCAGGTGCCACCAGGAATAGGCCTACAGCGAGTTCGCAGCTCAGGACACACTTTGAGGAGTTGAAGAACTACGATTTTTCCTATAGGGCACATGTGCTTTCCAGAGAGGGGCCAAAGGATACAGGGAAAGTGAGAGAAGTCATGGGGCTGGGGTGGGGGCTGGCCACTCCGATCCCCCGCCTCCAAGCTCTTTTCGGAATTTCTGGGCACCCACGCGCATGCGCCTAGCATGTTTTTCACGTCGTTAGATCCAGGACTCGAACCAGAAAGTGCGCCATGTGGGATCACTGTAACCTCCATGCCACCAGCTAGGCGTAACCTCTGTACATTTATGAACAAGCTAAGTAGTAAGAGCGGCCGAGGCAGGAGAGGAAGGCCCTTTTCTCCAAAAGATGTTTCCCTGTGGAGTCGGTCTGGGTCTGGTCTGGAGGGAGGGCCGGGGCTTGCAGGGCAGCTGACGCTTGCTGGGAGGACAGCCACGTGACTGGGGGCTTGCATAACCGCCCGCCTTCGACTCAGAGAGAGACGGGTCCCCGGCGGCCCCCGGGGTCCTCTCAGACTCTTAGGAGCACGGCTGTGGTCTGCGTTTTCCACCCTGGACATTGCTCCGCCTGGTACCGCCCAGTTCAATCTGGAAAACGCTTCAGGGCGGTCCGTTCGGCCCCAAAGCCGGGCAAACAGCGCCACCTGGTGGAACACAGGGACGCTACAGACACCGTGTGCGCCACTGAGCCGGGTCCCGGGGCCCTTCGGGATCCCAGGCCAAGGGCACACTTGTTCGCTTTGATATAGGGCGCATGTGCTCGCTAGAAAGACAGAGAGAGACAGAAAGACAGAAAGCGAGAAATCACCCCCCCAGGGGATGGCCACGCCACAATCCCTTCTCCATTCTCCTCTTGGGATCTTGGGCGGGCACGCACGCACACGCACCCGGCGTGAGTTTAAGCCACCAGGTCAGGACTGGAATTGCAATCGAATACATGGAAGTCCAGCGACACAGCTATTAGGCTAACTGCTGGTCCCCAGACTCGGTCGCTTAGAGCTCATAAGAGGGACCGGAAGGCAAGCCTGGTGTTACCCCGGCTGAACGTCGGAGGGTTGGTCCTGCCGGGTGCTTCTAGCCTGAACCCAGACTTGAAGGTGCCTTCCAACACTTCGCCCCAGCCACCGCGGCCCCTCCCCGCAGCATTCCGGAGAGAGCTGGTCCAGCCTGAGCTGAGGTGGCCCAGAGATGGGGGCTCACTGCACCTCTTCACGTCCCCCCGCAACGGCCGCTCTCTGCTGGCCCAGCCCCGTCCTCCCTGACGGCCCCCGCCCCCGGAGGCTCTGTTCTCGTCCCTCAGGTGAGTGTCCCCTCACTGCTCCTGGGACGGGGTCTGAGGTCCCCCTGAGGGTACCCCTCGTGGTTTCCTGCCCGTTTGCGTGGGGTGGTCTCAGGGCAGGACCGGTTCCCTTTGCTGCTTCCTCTGGCGGCCATGCTCCTCCCCGGCCCCTGCCATGGCTGGAATCTTCCAGAGTTCAAGTCTCAGCTTAGGCGTCACCTGCTCAGTGAGGCCTTCCAGTCGCCCTGGGCAGGAGTGGCCTCCCCCGGCACACGCCTCGGCCCTCCCTCTCTGAGACGCCCCCGCTTGGTGAAATCGCATGTGTTCCCCGCCGGCCCTGACCCACCGTGAACCCAGGCCTGCCTGCCAGGTGGGTGCTGAGTCCCGAGGCCCTGGAAGAGCAGCCGGCCGGGGAGGATGGCCAGGAAGTGGCGCCTCCCACCAGGCAAGCAGCCCCAGGACAGGGGAAGGTAATTACTTTGGAAGGTTGCTCTGGGCTGAATCGTGCTCCCCCAACTCAGTGGGAGTCCTCACCCTGGGGCCCCCAGAACACGACCTAGTCTGGAGATTGGGGTCTTCACCGAGGGTGCCAAGTTAAAGCAAGGGACGGCAGGTGGCGTGGTGGTTAAGGCACTGGACTCCCACACAGCCAACTGTGGTTCAGGTCCCGGTCCTGGTGGCTTGCTTTCTCACTTTCCCTTTCTCTGTCTCTCTCTCTGGTTAAATTTTAAAAATAAAATAACAATAGCAAATACAATTAAATAAATCATCTTTTTTTAAATTTTTTTTTAAAAAACGAGAAGAGGCATGTGGGCCCTCAGTCAGCGGTAGCGATGTCCTCATGAAAGGGGAAGTTTGGGGCCAGCCCTGCTGCGCAGCCAGTGAGCCCTGAGCGGAGGAAGCCGGTAACGTGTGCCCCCAGGGCCTGAGTCCCAGCCCTGCTGCCTAAAAACTACTGTGGGTGGGCCTGGAGATGGCATGGGGGCTAAGGCACTGGAACCCACGTGGCCAACTGCATGGTTCAAGTCCCATGCTCAGTGGCTTGAAAATCCCTCAGGGTGTATGTGTGTGCATGCACCCCCAAATCCTGAGAGGAGAATGGAGGAGGGAGTGTGGCATGGCCATCCCCCCCGGGGGGGGTTCTCACTTTTTCTCCCTCTCACTCTCTCTGGTGAGTGCATGTGCCATATGGCAAAACCTTAAAAAGAAACAAAAAAAGAAAAAGAAGAGGAAACCCCACGCTGGATGTGCGTGTGCCCAGGTCCTGCGAGGAAGAACTGGAGGGTGGGGTGACCTGGCCGCACAGGGAGCCCCCCGCCCCTCCCCCGTGCATGTGCATACGGGCCTTCTACCAAAAAAGGAAAAGGCTAAGGTGGCGAAATTTGGACACAGACACCCCTGAGAGGGGAGACAGGGGAAGGGACATGGGAGAAGACGCTGTCTACCGGGCAAGGAAGGCCTGGGGAGACCCCCCGCCGCCCCATCCCAGGAAGGCACAGCTCTGCCCCACCCTGACCTTCAACCTCAGTGGCACAGCCGTGAGACGCCAGCTGCTGTGGCTGAAGCCACCTGTCTGTGGCACTTTGTCACATGGCCCACGGCACCTGCCACGGATAGGGGTTTGGGTCCCATTTACAGGTGGGAGAGCCGAGACTGGCGGTGGGAGTCCCTGTCCACGGTCCCCGGAGCCAGGCCATGCCCCAGGTGCTGACCCGGGGATGAAGGACCAAGGCCCTGGTGACCCAGTGGCCTTCACACACCCAACCTGGGGGAGGGGCAGAGGGCCCAGCCTCACTCCAGTCAGCCAGACAAGGATGCCCCCGCCCCGGACCTGGAGCAGGAAGAACAGGGCGGGGGTGTGTGTGGCCCTTGGGACCCCTGGAGCAAGGCAGGGCTTCCCAGACAGAACCCCACCCACCAGAGGTGCCCAGACACGGAACCCCCATGGGGCCCAGCCAGGACAGCAGCTGCTGTGCACAGCCCGGGCACCCAGCCACGCCGCTCTGCCTGAGCACAGCCCCGGCCACCCTGCCCCAAATTGGGGACTCCCTGCCCTGCAGGAGTTCCGTGTCCCGGGGACATGCGTGTTAACGTGGACAGCAGCACACGCAGGCTCACTGCTGGGGCAGAGGTGCCTTTATGGCTGTGGGAACCCCGAGCAGGTCCCTAACCGCCAGAGGCTCAGGGAAGTCTTCCTGGAGGAGGTGATCTTGGCATGAAGTTTTGAAGGACAAGGAAGTGTTGCCCACCATAGTGAGATGCTCCCTGCGACTTCACTAGACAGTGGTCATCAAAAACCAGCACGTAAGCATTGACAAGCCGTGGAGGGCACTGGTCAGGGCTCTACACAGACAGAATAGGCCATGTGGACATGGAAGAGAGGACTGAGGGGCCAGCAGGTGGCATGGTGGGTAAGAAGCTGGACTCCCACATGGGCTACTGCAGTTCACGTCCCAGACCTGGCAGCTTGCTTTCTTACTTTCCCTCTTTCTCTGGTGAGTGCATGTGCCCTATAGCAAATTCATCATCATCATCATAATAATAATAAGTAAAATACATTTTTATAAAAATTACTTAATTTATTATTATTATCATTTTTGTTTAGTTTGCCATAGGGCATGTGTGCTCACCAGAGAGAGACAGAGAGAGACAGAGAGAGAGAGAGAGAGATGGGAAGTGAGAAAGTAAGACCCCACGTCTAGGACTCAAACTGCAGTCAGCCATGTGGGAGTCCAGTGCTTTAACCACCATGCCACCAGCTGGTCCCAATAGATAAATAATTTTTAAATAAATAAAAGAGAGGGTTGATTGGGGGGAGGCGCTCAAGTGACCACAGTGGCTGTCTGGAAACTGGAGCCCTGGGATCGGGGCGTGGCTCAGTGCACCGAGGTCTCAGAGGCAGGGAAGCCGGCCGTGGACTCAGAGTCTGGGCTGAACGCCCCGTTGGGGGCGAGGGGAGCGCGCTGGTGTGAATCCTGGACTCCGAAGGCGGGCGAGCCTGGGTTCTCGGGTCCGAGACGCAGACGGCCGTCTCGCTGTCTCCAGGAGAGCCCCACCTGGCGCTGTGTCTGCTCTTTCCAGCCAGCGTTAACGGGCCGTGCCCGCCCCATGGAGAGGGCCGGTCTTCCCTGTCCAGTCTACACAGTGGCCCACCTTAGAAACACCCCACAGTATGCCCAGGCTTAGTTTTTAAAGAATTGTTTATTCAATCTTACTTATTATTGTTGTTATTTTTTAATTTGCTATAGGGCACATGTGCTCAGCAGAGAGAGAGAAAGCAAGAAAGCAAGCTGCCAAGTCCAGGACTCGAACCGTGGTCCACCGTGTGAGAGCTCAGCACCTCAACCACCATACTGCCTGCTGGCCCCTCTTTTCCTTTATGTTTGCTATAGTTTGCTTGTGTTCACTGGAAGGATACAGACAAAGAGGACGAAAGTGAGAAAGCCCCCCTGAGGGTAATGGCCACACGGCAGTCCCCTCTCGGTCGTCGTCCTCTGGGTTTTGAGACACGCACGCGGTGGCATGGCGGTTAAGGCACTGGGTCCCACATGGCTGACTCTTCCCAGAGGAGAATGGAGGAGAAGGGATTGTGGCGTGGCCATCCCGAGGGGGTGATTTCTCACTTCTCTTCACATTTCTCTCTGGTGAGCACAAAGTTAAAAATAAAAACTCCCTCTCTCTCACCTGCATGTCCTCCCCATACATTAAAAAAAAAGAAAGAAAGAAAAGAAAGAAAAAGGGACCAGCAGTTGGTGTAACGGCTATGTCGCTGGACTCCCACATAGTCAACTATGGTTCAAGTCCTGGAACCAGTGGTTTAAACTCAGGCCAGGCGCGTGTGCGTGCGTGCCCAAGATCCCAAGAGGAGAATAGAGGAGAAGGGACTGTGGCGTGGCCATCCCCCCGGGGGGTGATTTCTTGCTTTCTGTCTCTCTGTCTCTCTCTGTCTTTCTGACGAACACACGCACCCTATAGCAAAAACCTCTCAAGAAAAAGAAAAAAAAAAAAAAAAAGGCGGGGAAAGGAACCAACCCTGACGACACCTTGACCTTAGATTTCTAGTCTCCGAACCTGTGAGACGGCACGTTTCTGTGGTTCAGGCCACCCTGTCTGTGCCGCGTGGTTAAGGCAGCCGGGATGTGAATACAGGAGGGGAGTCAGCAATGCGCCTGAAGGTTCCAGGCATCACCAGGGAACCGGGGAAAGCCTCTGAGGAGAAAGGGACTGAAATCAATAAACGAACAAAGTGATACAACTTGGCGAAGGAGCCATTGTCAGCGCACAATGTAAGATATCAAGTGTGAGGTATCTAGTGCAAATCGGTGCTCGGGAACCCCGCAGGAAACAAGACGGGCCAGTAGAAGTTAAGGCGCCTGGACCCCACGGGGCTGACTGAGCAGTTTAGTCCCGGACCCAGCAGCTGGAAGATCACCCTGGGAGCATGTGCACGGGTGCCTCAAATCCCAAGAGGAGAAAAGACTGGTGTAGCCACACCCTGGGGTGATTGCTCACTTTCCTTCTCTGTCTCTCTCTCACTGTGGTGCATGCATATGCCCTGTAGCAAATAAATAAATGAATAAAGAAATGAAAATAAAAATAAAGAAAGAAAATAAAGAATCCCAAAGGAAAAACAAAAAAGAAAAAAAAGCAACTTGAAAGAAATAGGGACTCTACAGGAAGAAGACAATTTCAAAAATTAGTAGTACTTCATTAATATTTTTAGTGAGATCAGGGAACTGCTACTGTGAAACAAGAACAGGATGCAATAAAAAAGGAGTAGTCAGAGAACAAAAAGCCCCTGAGTACCATCTGTGGGTCAGCCGCGGCGTCCCAGCAGGAGCACCGCACTGCGGCGCTGAAGCCACGTGGGAAGGCCCCGGGCTTGCATCCTGAGGTCTCCCTGTGCATAGTGGGCAGTTGTGCTTGTCCGTGATCTGGCCGACTGAGGCTGGGGCTGGATGGGGCATGAGGACCCTGTCGGGGGTGGTCCTCTATCTGCTCATAGACGAAGTAGGCTTCGAAATAGATCTACCAGCCAGCAGGTGGCATGGTGGTTATGGCTTTGGACTCCCACATGAGCAACAGTGGTTTGCATCCTGGGCTGCGTGGCTGGCTTTCTGACTTTCCCTCTCTCTCTGTCTCTCTCTGGTGAGCACACATGCCCTATGTCAAATTAAAATAATGTATTTTTTAAATGTATCTACCTGGGGCCAGCAGGTGGCGTAGTGCTTAAGTCACTGGACTCCCACATGGTCAGCGTGGTTTGAGTCCTGGACCAGGGAGGGACCAGCAGATGACATAATGCTTACATTGCTGGACTCCCACACAGTCAGCCAGTGTGGGTCCCAGACCCGGTGACTTAAAACACACCCAACATGTGCGTATGCATGCCCAAAATCCCAAGAGGAGAATGGAGGAGAAGGGATTACAAGGTGGCCATCCCCCCCAGGGGGTGCGTGTAATTTTTTTCACGTTTTTTTGTCTCTATTTCTTTGGCAAGAGCACATGTCCTATAACAAAAGTGTCTCAAAAAAAAAGAAGAAAAAAAAAAAACAGAAAGAAAATCATGCGAGGTATGTGAGCATGCGTGCTTTAAATCCCAGGAAGAGAGGGGAGAAGGGATTGCAGCATGCCCGCCCCCCAGGGGGTGATTTCTCACTCTCCCTCTCGCTTTCTTTCTCTGTTTTTCCCAGGTGAACACATGCTCCCTATGACAAAAACCTTAAAAAAGAACAGTTGGTCTATCTAACCATTATATTAATATCACACTGATCATATATTTGTAATGCTATATCTTAACTTAGATGTCCTATTTTCAGTCATTATACATGTATATTTGTAATATCACACATACAGAGAGGTATCCGGTGGTCCTCCTTTTTCTTAAAATAAATTTTTATTTAATTGTATTTATCATTACCATTATTGTTAAATTTGTTACAGAGCATGCATACATACCAGAGAGAGGCAGAGAGAGAGAGGGAACGTGAGAAAGCAGGCCTCCAGGCCATATGGAGTGGCATGCCTAAACCACCGGGCCACCTGCCGGCCCCCAGTGGTCCTCCTTCCCCACCCCCCTTGTTTGCACTCTGCAATTGCAGTGACCCCTAGTCAACCACAATCCAAAAGAGGTGAGTGAAATACAGTAAGATATTCTGAGGAGGAGAGAGCCCACTCACACGACTTTTAGTACAGCATGTTATTTATTCAGTTGCTCTGTTTCATCGTTCATTGTCCCTCTCGTACCGTGCCAGATGTATACATTAAACTTTATCATAGTAGAATGCAGAGGGAAAAGCGCAGTGTGTGCAGAGTTGAGGACTAGCTGACATTTCAGGTCTCTGCTGGGAGTCGTGGGACAAGTCCTCCTCGGATAGCAGGAACTGCTGCTTACAGAAATGAAAGCCTCGGGGCCGACAGGTGGCGTGGTGGTTAAGGTGCTGGACTCCCACAAGGCTGCCTAGGATTCTAGTCCTGGGCCTGGCGACCTGCTTTCTCATTTTCTCTCTTTGTCATGCACGTTTTCTATAGCAAATTAAAAATAGTCATAACAAATAAAATAAATAATTTTAAAAAGAAAGAAATTAAAACATCGACATAAGGCCTAGAAGATGAAGTTGAACTCTCCAAGAGCAGTAAGATGGGGAATGGAAGAGAAAAGCTAAGAAAGCAGCAGATCCTTACAAAGGAGCCCATTGCTACGTTACAGGAGCCCCGAAGAGTGAGAGCAGAGAAGCGGGCAGGGAGTAACCAGCCATAGCATTCGAGAAGGCCCAGAGCTGAGAGGCGAGACCATGGAGCTCCGAACAACGAATTAAAATACTTCAGAGCTCTGCGGCCTCGGGCTTGAGGGAGCCCAATCCCACAGTCAGCCGTGGTTCACATTCCGGCCCCAGTGGCTCAAAAATCATGCCGGGCACATGCGGCGGGTGCCCCGAATCCTAACAGAGCGGAGAAGTGGAGGAGAGGTTGCAGTGTTACCATGCCCTGTGGGTGGGGGCTTTCTCTCTCTGTGTTCCCCCGTCTCTCTGCCAAGCACACTTGCCCTCTGATAATTAAAAAAAAAAAAAGGAAAGGAAAATAGAGAGCCAGCAGGTGACATGGTGGTTGAGGCACTGGGCTCCCATATGGCCAACCATGGTTCTAGTTCCAGACCTGGCGGCTTGCTTTCTCTCTCTCTCTCTCTCTCTCTCTCTCTCTCTCTCTCTATCTCTTGCTCTCGCTCTCGCTCTGTCTCTCACTGATGAACACATGTGACCTATAAAATATTTTTTTTTTTGAGAGGTTTTTGCTATAGGGCGCGTGCACTCGCCAGACAGACAGAGAGAGACATAGAGACAGAAAGCGAGAAATCACCCCCCAGGGGGGATGGTCACGCCGCAATCCCTTCTCCTCCATTCTCCTCTCGGGATCTTGGGCACGCATGCACACGCGCCCGGTGTGAGTTGTAAGCCACCGGGTCCGAGACGCGAACCGCAGTCGACCACGTGGGAGTCCAGCAACATAGCCATTACGTTAACTGCTGGTTCCCCCTATAAAATATTTTTTAAAAATAATAATCAAAATCAAAATTAAATATAGAAGTTTTTTTTAAAAAAAGGAAATAGATTCGCCTCAAAGCACAACACCATAAAGACTAGGGAGAAGGGGAAGGCCCCACAAGCTCCCGAGAGGGGGACGTGGAGGGACTTCAGACGCTCTCACAGGGGGGAGCACGAGGCAGCCTGACCTCACACTTGTCAACGGCAGCAGGGAAACGAGGGTCAGGGAGCAACGCCCTTGAAATGAACTACTTCCAGCCTCGGATTTCACGGGACGCTGCGGGTCAAGTAGGCGGGTAGGCCACGGGTGTTTCCAGATGTGAAAATCTCAGTGGCTTTACTTCCCACGTAGCCTTTCTCCAGAAGAGTGGAAGATGAGGATGGAAGACGTGCCCTACCGAGTGAGAAAGACAACTGAGACGGAGGAAGTCACAGGTCACGGGACAGCACCGTGAGCGACAGTGTGACCCAGAGGAGGTGGGAGTGGAGTGCCCAGAAGGACCCAAGCTGGGAAGGGCAGAAAGGACAGTGCCAGACCAGCCAGAAGGCCCCCGGAGAGAGTTCGAGAAGATGAAGTTTGGGACCAGCACCTGGCATAATGGCTACGTCGCTGGACTCCCACGTAGTGGACTGCGGTTTAAGTCCCAGACACAGGGGCTTAAAACTCATGCCGAGTGCATGTGTGTGCGTGCCCAAAATCCCAAGAGGAGAATGGAAGAGAAGAGATTGCAGCATGCCATCCTCCCTGGGGTGTGTGTGTGTGTGTGTGTGTGTGTGTGTGTGTGTGTGATTTCTCACTTTCTGTCTCTCTGTCTCTCTTCTCTGTCTCTTCAGTGAGCTCATCCACCCTATAGCAAAAATCTCTCTTAAAGAAAGGGGGGGGGGAGGCCAGCAGTTAGTGTAATGACTATGTCACTGAATTCCCATATAGCCGACAGCGGTTCGAGTCCCAGACCCAGTGGCTTAAAACTCACGTTGGGCGCGTGTGTGTGCGTGCCCAAGATCCTGAGAGGAGAATGGAGGAGAAGGGATTGCGGTGTGGCCATCCGCCCTGGGGGGTGTTTCTCGCTTCTGTCTCTCTGCTTCTGTCTTTCTGGCGAGTGCACACACCCTATAGCAAAAACCTCTCCAAAAACAAACAAACAAACAAGCAAACAACCCACGCTGGGCACATGTGCATGCGTATTCAAAATCCCAAGAGGAGAATGGAAGAGAAGGGACTGTGGCGTGGCCATCCCCAGGGTGGGGGAGGGAGGTGTGATTTCTTGCCTTCTATCTCTCACTCTCTCTGGCCAGTGCACATGCCCTATAGCAAACATTTCTCAAAAAAAAAAAAAAAAAGATGAAGATGAGGGCCAGCAGGTGGCATGGAGGTTAAGGCACTGGATCCTCAGGGCCGGCTACACAGTTCAAGCCCCACACCCAGTGACTTGAGAAACATGCCATGCGTGTGTGTGCATGCCCCAAGCCCCAGAACAGGGGAGGCAGGGCTGTGGTGTGGCCAGCCCTCCTAGGGGAGCTTCCTCACTCTCTCGCTGTCTCTCTCCAGTGAGCACACACACCCGATAGCAAATTTAAAAAGAAGAAAAAGGAGACGAAGTTGATGGAACACACAGTATGGACGAGGGAGGGGAAAGCAGCTGGCAGCTGGCAGAGGGCTCGGGCTGGATCTGGGCAAACACATCCGCCCCCAGCCCACCCCGACCACGCCCAGCCCGGAGGACAGCAGGGCAGTGCTGGCAAGGACGTTGGTCCCCCTGCAAGGCTTGGCTCTGTGCACCTCCCTGGGCATCGCCAAGGGCACCCTGGACGTTGGCCGGCCAGTTCAGGTTCTCCGGTCACTGAAGCCTGCACACAGCACCCCAGAAAGATACACCGGGAGAAAGCAGAGACGGAGGGTGACGCACATCAGACAAAGCCGTGGCCAGCACGGGCGGGAGCTCCGCAGCGAAGCTCGCCCGCCGCAGGAGTCCCGGGCTGGGCAGGGATGGCTCCGGTACCCTGCTGTGCTCGGCCACTGACCGGGGGCTTCGCTGGGACACCATTGCTCAGCTCCACAGCTGCCCTGCACCTCAAAGGGGCCCAGCCCGAGCCTGTCAGCTCGTCACAGCTTGCAGCTAAACGTGTTTTTTCTTGAAGGTGTACCAAGCGGTGCACCTCCAGCAATGACTTTTTTATTTTTTTAATTGCTAGAGGCTATGTGTGCACACCAGAGAGAGACAGGGAGAGAGGGAGAGGGAGAAAGCATCTCGCACCCCCCCCCCGGGACATGGCCATGCCACGACCCCTTCTCCATTTCTCCGTGCCGCTGGAATCTCGGGCACACATACAGACATGCCATGTGTGTTTTTCAACCACCGGGGCCAGGATTCGAGCCATGAGGTCAGCCACGTGGGATCCGATTCCCTTAACCCCTGTGGGGCCAGTGCTCGCGGCTGACATTCTGCCTGAATCCACACTGGGATGTAATTCTGACAGAGGGAAGGGCTCGGGAGGACCCCTGTGGGAGGGCGAGGAGGGAGGGAACCATGTCTTGGTTTCCCCCAGTGAGAGTCCATGGGTGGCACCCAGAGCTGAGAGCAGCCGTCATGTAGCTGTGATTTAGAAGCACAGATAAGGGGCCAGCAGATGGCATAATGGTTACATTGCTGGACTCCCATGTAGTCGGCCACGGTTTAAGTCCCAAACCCGGTGGCTTAAACTCATGCCAGGCACGTGTGCGTGCGTGCCCAAGATCCCAAGAGGAGACTAGAGAAGGGATTGCAACATGGTCCTCTCCCCCTGGGGGGTGATTTCTCACTTTCTGTCTCTCTGTCTCTCTCTGTCTGTCTGGCAAGCGTGCCCTATAGCAAAAACCTCTCCAAAAAAAAAGTGATTTTTCTCACCAACTCAACCAGAGCTCCGGGAGTTCTCTGTCTCTCTCTGTCTCTCTGACAAGCACACACATCCTGTAGTAAAAAATCTCTCAGGACCAGCAGTTAGCATAAATGGCTATGTTGTTGGACTCCCATGTAGTCGACTGCAGTTCGAGTCCCGGACCCAGTGGCTTAAACTCACACTGGGTGCGTGTGCGTGCGTGCCCAAGATCCCGAGAGGAGAATGGAGGAGAAGGGATTGCAGTGTGGCCATCCCCCCAGGGGTGATTTCTCGCTTTCTGTCTCTCTGTCTCTCTCTGTCTTTCTGGCGAGCGCACACGCCCTATAGCAAAAACCTCTCAAAAAAAAAAAAAAAAAAAAATCTCTCACAAAAAATTTAAAATAATAAATAAAATTAAATAACTAATTCTTCTTAAAAAGGTGGGGGTGGGGAGAGCCAGCAGATACTGCACTGGTTGTATCACTGACTCCCACATGGCAGATCATGCTTCAAGTCCCGGACCCGGTGGCTTAAACTCACGCCGGGCGCGTGTGTGTGCGTGCCCAAGATCCCAGGAGGAGAATGGAGGAGAAGGGATTGTGGCGTGGCCATCCCCCGGGACATGATTTCTCATTTTCCCTCTCACTGTCTCTGTCTCTCTCTCTCCTGGAGTGCACATGCCCTAAGGCAAAACCCTCTCCAAACAAACAAACCGAAAACAAAAGGCCCCACCTGCAGCAGCACGTGCTGACAGGCGCTGCTCCTTGAGGGGCTGAGGCTGCACAGGAGGCCCTGGTTTGAATACCAGCCGGCCCTTAGCACGGGCCCGTGGTCGGCACCTGCAGTCTCAGCTGCTGAGTCTGAGCAGGAGCAGCGTGGCAGCGAGACCCCGTCTAAGTTAACCCGGATAAATAATCACACACGTGCATGTGTGGACCAAGACCAGGAGTCGGTTTCTGCTCCTGCTGCCCCGACGCGGGGTCACGGTGGGCACTCTTACCAGTCGGTCTGGAACCTGTGGCCCCAGGCTCTGTCCCACGGGGTCTCGCCAGCTCAGGGGAAGGGGCAGAGACGACTTACACGCCAGCTCCTGGAGCGGCCTGGAAGGGACACACCCACGTCTGCTCCCCGTTCATTGGCCAAGGTGAGTGGCAGCCCTGCGGGACACGGGGAGGGGACGTAGCCGACTGTGACCGGTGCCAGGAGGGAGAGCTGGGGGCTCCCGACCGCCACGGCCCACTGTAATGGGCTGGAGACACTGAGCGTGGCGTGCAGGAAACCGTCACACACACACTCCTCGCCAGCAAGCCCCTGGCATTTGTTTTTTAACTTTATTTATTTCTTCCACAAGCAAAGGAGACAGAGAGGGAGAGAGAGACCACACCCCCGACGGTCTTCATACCTCCGTCCCCCCAGCCCCAGCCAGCCTGGATCATGGGCACGGTGCCCTCGGCATGTCCAGGGGAGTCTCAGGACACAAACCCAGAACCTTCCCTCCTGGTCAGCCTTGCATTATGCCCAGCAGAGCCGGGACACACCACGGTGCAGCGTGAGCTTCCCCGCTCCCAAGGACTGCTCTGCCTGAGGGCGGGAGGGTACTTGGCCTCGTGCTTGGCGGGTGTTGTTTGCCGGTTCGGGACTGGACACATAGGGCTGTTATTTACATATCATCAAATTCAGTATTGTTTAAAAATTGCTGTATGGCACATGCACTCGCCAGAGAGGGCAAAGGGGAGCGAAGAGGACACCAGGGGGACGGCCATGGCGCAGTCCCCTCTCCTCCATTCTCTCCTGTGATTCTGGGCCACACAACGTGCCCAGCGTGTCCTTTAAGCTGCCAGATCTGGGACACGCCTCAGCTATGTGGGATCCAGCTGCCTTAACCACCATGCCACCGGCTGGCCCCAAACCGCGAATCTTAAGTGTACAGCGAATGGGAGAATGGGCACATGCCCATAACCACGCTTGCTAGTACCCCCGTCACCCCACAAAGGTCCTGGGTGCCCCCAGCAGTCAGGCTTTCTCCTGTCCCCAACCCCCGGAATCTGGACACTCCCAGGAAGTCACAGGCACAGACGCGTACAGACTCTGTGTGTGCGTTGGCCTCTCTCGCTCGGCACCAGGCTCTGAGACTCCCGGCACACGTGCCCCACACGGCTCGTCGAGCGGGGGCGCCTCAAGTGAATGTCCGCATTTGCTACCCACCCCCTGCCGCGGGACACCTGGGCTGCTCTCTGTGGGCTGCCACGGCCGTCTGTGTAGGCTTAGGTCCTTATTTCCCTTCGCCAGAGTAAGTCCCTGGGCGTGGAATGGGCGGACTGGATGGTAAGCGAGTATTTAACCACAGACAAGACTTACCATGTCCAGTAACAGCGTTTCAACGCCATGATGGCGCAGGAGGGGCGGCGTCCAGGAGGAACACGCTCGGAGCACCACTCTACCATTCTGTTCTCACTGTCCACACGGTATTCCGTGAATCCTGTACTCCAAGATCAACTTCGCATTAGGTGGCTCCACCCTTGGGTAAGCTCCCAGCCGCCCAGCCCCTAACGCCTGCCAACGGCTGCCTAGGACTCTGCGTCCTCAGGCAGATCTAAGGAAATCCCCCAAAGATCTCAGCTCCCTGGGTCCAGCAGATGGCGTAATGGCTATGTCACTGGACTCCCATGTAGTCAACTGCGGTTCAAGTCCCGGACCCAGTGGCTTAAACTCACGCTGGGCACATGCGCGTGCATGCCCAAGATCCCGAGAGGAGAATGGAGGAGAAGGGATTGCGGCGTGGCCATTTCTCGCTTTCTGTCTCTCTGTCTCTCTGGAGAGTACATGGCCCTATAGCAAAAACCTCTCTAACAAAGAAAGAGAGAGAGAGAGAGAGAGAGAGAGAGAGAGAAAGGGAGGGAGGGAAAAAGGAAGGAAGAAAGAAAGAGAGAGAGAAGGAGGGGGTGGCCAGACAGGTAGAGGTTGAACGGAGAAATTGAATGGAGAAGGGATTGCAGCATGGCCATCCCCCAGGGGGTGATTTCCCTCTCCCTTTCCCCACACAAGTGCATGTGCCCTAGAGCAAATTTTTAAAAAGAAGAAAAAAAGTAAATAAAGAAAAGAAAAGTAAGAAAGGTGCGGTGACCAGCCCAAGCCCCACAGCCAGGTGACAGACACCCAGGCCACCCCCCCTCCTTGGGCTACCCTGTCCCTCCTCGCCTCAGGGCCCGCGGCACAGAGACACATCGGTCACACACCCCATGGCCACGCAGCCCACAGCAGCTCAGCCCTGCACACACAGGAGTCACACACACACACACACACACACAAGCTCACTGCTTCCGTGATCAGACATTCTGTTCACACCAGGCACATGGCTTGACACACTCAGGAATTCCGCTCACACACCCACACACACGGATTATTCAGGAAGCCTACACACACATTCAGTCCCCACACAGAACCCCCACACCTCACGCTGCCACACTCCTACAGCCACAGGCCTCGGCGACTGATGGGCTGGGACCCCGATGGGCCCAGGTCGCCATGACAACAGACAGCCCGCATCTGGAGTGGTGAGCGAGGCTGGGCACCAGAGGAAGGCTCGGCTGGGCTGCAGCAGGTGCTCCGGGGGCAGGTGGCTGGGCCCACTGGGAGACCCGAGTCCAGCCCCTGGGTGCACAGCAGACCCTCTCTTCATGTGGAACGTCTGCAACCGTCATCCACGGGGGTTGTGGCCCTCGTTTACGAGTGTCCTCTGTGCCAGCCACAGACGTGTGCGCAGACAATTACTGAATTCTCACACTCTCCCCAGACAAGTGCTACCAGGACACCCATTTTCCAGATGGTCAAACCGAGGCTCCGTGAGGGCGTCTCTTGCCTTGCCCAGGTCACACAGCAAGTTGCCAGCAGGACTGAAACTGGAACTTGGGTCTGCTGGGCCACGAAATGTCCTCTTTGCACTGCCCTGCCCGCTTCTGAGCCAGAAGTGACCTGGCTGTCCCCGTCCCGTCTCTGCTACACCCTTCCCAGACAGGAGCCATCGGTTACCCACTCTCACCTGAGACAGAGTCGGTCTGCCCACGTGGACCTCCATGGTAGGTGGTGAGATCCCCGTCGTGAATGGCATTCAAGCGGAAGCGGTCAGAGCCACTCTGGAGAAGAACCAAGCCTCAGAGGGAAAGGGACCAGACCAGAGATGGCCTCCCCGAGTCTCTGAGTTACAAGTAACAAACAAACAAAAATTGTTGGTGAGCAAAACTCAAAAACAGCTTTAGGAACAGCTGGATCCAGCTCTCAGGTACTGTCAGAAATTTCCCTCTGGGCTTCCCTCTCCCCTGGATTCACTCTGTTTTCAGATCAGCTTTCTCTGGCCCAGAGTAGCTTTTGTGGGCTCCAGGCTTACCTCATACCAGCTCGGAGAACCCAAAAGCAAGCTCCGTGTTTGTCGAGAGAGTGCTGCTGGCAAGGTCGGGCTGGGGTCTAAGCCCAAGTGAACTCCAGCTCTGGTCCCTGGGAGAGGACCCTGGGCATCTGGGATCACTGTAAGGCAGCCCAGTCCTGCTGCCCCCTGCTGGGTACCACATCCCGGCAACGTCCACAGAGGGCCCAGCCCATCCGAAGCCAGGCTGCGTCCTAAGCACTTTACCCTACTAACTCAGAAATCCCACTGCAGCCTCCATCTCGCGGACAGGGAAACTGAGTCACAGCGAGATGAAGTATGATGGGCAGACAGAGTAGGTGGTGCAGTGTCCGGATCCCACATGGCCGACGGCACGGTTCCGGTACCGTCCCAGCGGCTTGAGCATCACACCAGGCGCGTGTGTGCGGGCGCCCAAAATGCGAAGAGGAGAATGGAGGAGGAGGGGTTGCGGTGTGGCCACCCCCAGGGACCGATTCCTCACTTCTCTCTCTTCAGGGTGCAAACACTCTAGCAAAGCTTTAAAGAACAAAACAAAGCAAAAACCGGTGAAGCATGGCTGCCAAGACAGGGCCGGAGCCAGGCGGCCCCTGTACCAAGCGGAGCACACGAGGCTCTGGCCCCGAGCAGGGCAGGCCTGCTGCTCCAAGGCCAGCGTCCCCAGTGCAGAGGACGCCCGGCGCAGCCCTCAGCAGCCGGCGTGAGCCCACCGTGCCAGGATCCCTGGGAGCGGCCCTGGAGCTCAAAGGTCCCGGCTGGGGCGGCGTGGGCGGTCCCTCTCTGTGCCGTCCCTGCGTCCCCATCCATAAAGCAGGCAGGCAGAGCTGGGCCGGCGGGAGACTACCCCCGGCAGCTCAGCCACCCGTGCCTGTTTGACACCAGAGATGTGGCTGGTGGGAGCGAATCGCTTTTTCTTTTAGTTTTGCTATAGGGCATGTGCACTCTCCAGAGTGAGAGAAAGAGAGAGAGAGAGATCACCCCCCAGGGGGACTGCCACTGCAATCCCTTCTCCACTCTCCTCTCAGGACCCGCCAACGCGCACGTGCCCGGCAAGTTGTTCAAGCTGCTCCTTCCGGGCCTCGAACTGTGCAACTGACCATGTGGGAGCCAGTGCCTTAACCACAACCCACCTGATTGGCCCGGGTAACAGATTTTTTAAAAATTTTATTGATGATTGTTACTATTTTCTACATTTGTTGTAAGGCATGTTCACTCACCAGAGAGAGAGAGAGAGAAGAGGGAGGGAGAGTGAGAAAGCAGATGCCAGGTCCAGGACTCAAACTGTAGTCAGTCACATGGGAGTCCAACGCCTTAACCTCCACGTCACCTGGCCCAACAGATTTTATTTTTAATTTACTTATTCATTTCTTCCATGAGCAAGAGAGACAGAGAGAGACAGGAAGGGAGACAGTCAGAGACAGAGAGACTATACCCTCCACAGGGTCTCGACATCGCAATGTACTCCTGGCCTCGCCAGCCCCAGGTCACAGCGCTGGTACACTTCGGGTCTCCAGACTTGAACCAGGAATCTGCCATGTAGGTTCCTCACTGCACCACTGGGCCACCACTGGCCCCAGCTACCACGGCAGCTTTGGTTTGCACTGTCCTCCACCCCACCTGCGCTCCAGGCCCAGGTGGGCGGCCAGCCCCTGGCGTTTCCTCTCTAAGGAAGTCCTTCCCTGGCCAGGAAGAGGCGGTCACCTGTCCTGCCCCACAGCCCTGCTGGCGGTGGGGGCCAGGCTGGCCAGCACCTGGGCCTTGGCATCTCTGTGAAGAGGAGAGGGGCTCCCAGCCTAGCCCAAGTCCACCTTCTTGCCAGCCAGCAGGGGGCGCTGAGAAGAGGATGCGAGCTGTCTGACACTCCAGCCATGTCCTGCACCCCGGCTCGGCACCAAGGCCAGGTGTGCATACCTGCTCCCATCTCTGTGCCCCCACACACGGCGTGGGCCTTGCCACACCCACTGTCCACCGTGGTGACTGGCTCCGCCCTCCCGGCCACCCAGCCCCTAACACCTGCCAATGGCACCAGCCTAGGACTCTGTCCACAGGGAGGTCAAGGAAACCCCAAAGATCTCAGCTCCCTGGGACCAGCAGATGGCGAGGTGGTTACATCGCTGGACTCCCACGTAGTCGACCGCGGTTCCAGTCCTGGACCCCGTGGCTTCAAACTCACACCAGGCGCATGTGCGTGCGTGCCCAAGATCCTAAGAGGAGAATGGAGGAGCAGGGCTTGTGGCGTGGCCATCCCCCAGGGGGTGATTTCTCACTTACTCTCTCTGTCTCTCCAGCGAGCACATGCACCCTATTGCAAAAACCTCTCTCTAAAAAAAGATCTCAGCTCTCCTCAGACCCACCCAGGAGCTGCGGGGAGCCGGGACAAGGCCAGGCCGGCAGGGCGGCAGGGAAGGGCGGCCACAGCTCTTGGCTCCCCTTGCAAGCCCAGCCCCTGTGAGGACCCAGCACGGTCTGGGCTCCCGGTCCCCGGCCGCTTTGCCCCGCCTGTCTGGGGCCCACGTTCCTGGGCCCTGCAACCCCTGGACTGTTACCTCATGGGTCACAAGTGTCCCCTCTGTTGCTGACGCCTTTGGAGTGAAGCTGTGGCTAGGCACAGCGTAGGCCGGGTGGGCACAGAGCCGTGGGCAGGTGGCCTGTGAAGGCACACACAGGTGCACACGTGGCTGCGAGGCCGCGGGGCATGTGCAGGCTGCACACGCGCACACGGCTGGGCTGGGCTGAGGCTGCCCCAGTCCGTGAGCCTGGTCAGTGGCCTGGCCCTGGCCACCGGGGCAGCCGGAGCTCACCCCCGCCCGAGGCTGCCAGCCTTGCCTGGGCACAGCGCTAATGCCTGGGCTGGGCTCTTCGCCCTGGCTCTAACAAGACCGGCAGGCCATGCAGAGCCTCCACCGCAGCTCGCCCGGCAGGCCCAGCGCCTGCCCCTCTGCCTCCCCGTCCCTGACTGACGGCCCAGGAGGGAGTGAGGGGCAGCCCAGGTGCAAGGCCCATGGAGGGGGAGGCTGAGGGGGGCGGGGGCCAGCCAGCTGCCCACACCTCCAGCCCAGCCCGCCCGGCGGCACTGAGCATACGTGTGTGCAGCCGCCACACGCACTCCCACCAGCCAGCCCCTGCAGCCAGCTTATCACTGATGGCTTTCCCGACAGAGATCGATAGAAAACCTTTTATCTCCTTCCCCAGCGGCGGCTCAGACTCGCCTCAGAGCAGGGCCAGCTCCTGTTACTATGGTGACCCTCCTGGACCCACTGACTCCCTCCCCACCCCGCCCTCCGCCCTCTCCATCACCCCACAGCCGAGAACCAGCATTCTCTCCAGTCCTGCTGCCTGGTGGAGGGGCCACTGCTCCCGTCACCGGAGGGAGTGTTCCCAGGGCTGCTGGCCCCACTCAACCACCTGCCCCCCCCCCCCCCGTCCCGATCCTGCCGCCCTCCACTGCTCCCCAGTGCCTGCCACCATCCTCAGCACTCCAGTCATGCCCGGTCCCCTGGTTCAATCAGATGCTGGAGCGGGTCGGGTGTGCAGGGCGTGGCTGGGGGAGCCCTCGCTGATCAGCCTCAAGGTGCGCATCTGTAGACCGGGACGCGCGGGGTCACAGCTGCAAAGACTCAGGGGGAGGTGGTGCAGCTCTCCCACACAGGAAGGTTCTGGGTTTCCATCCCGGGCCCCCCTGTACACGCCAGGCCTGTATATGCCCAAGACCCAGGTCAGCTGGGAGAGGGGGTGGGCCACAGTGTGAGGGCCCTGCTGCGGGTACCCGTCTCTCTCTCATGAAAAGAAGTAAATCACTAAACTTTATGAAAGATGAAATGAAGGGACAGCGGGTGGCGCTGTGGTTGAGGTGCTGGACTCTGATATAGCCAACGACAGTTCGAGTCCCAGACCTGGAGACTTAAGAATCATGCTGGGTGATGTGCGTGCATGCCCGGGGCCCCAGGGGAAGAGTGGAAGAGTGGGGATTGTGGCATGGCCGTCCTCTCGGGGCAGGAGTTCTCACTTTCCCTCTCTCTGTCTCTGTCTCTATCTCTGTGGTGGGCTCACGTGCCCTATGGCAAAATAATAATAATAATAATTAAATGAGAGACACCTCACTCCGGCCGAAGCCCCCCCCACTTTTGCGGCTGGAGGGCCCCCCTCACCATCAGCCCAGCAGGGACCGCCCGCGTGGGGGCTGCTGTGGCACCGGGACCAGAGCCCCCTGAGCCCCGGTCTCAGCTCGGCCAGTTTCCCACTGTGGCAGCCACTCCGGGCCCCTGTGACGCCGCATCCTGTGAAGCTCCCCGGGGGCAAAAGAGCCTGTGCAGATGTGAGCAGAGGAAGGGCCTGGGGGGCCGACTCTCGGGGTGACCTGCCTGCCTCACGGTGTCTGGATATCCGGGAAGGGGGGAGGTTTGACCCAGAGGAGGTGTGCTCGCACGCCCAGGCGGGAGCGAGGAGGAAGCGGCCTGCAGCAGAGGGACCGGCCAGAGTCAGTAACAGGACAGGCAGGGTCCCCCCCACCTGCGGGGATGAGCCAGCCCCAGCCCTGCCCGCCGGCTGTGGGGAATAACCGAGCGCGGCCTTCTGCCCCGACACGGGGTCGTCTGCTGCGCACCCACAGGAAGCGTGTACATCCTGCCACTCCACCCGGCTCTCACCAGGCCCAGTGGGTGGCAGGAGTAAGTGCTCAGAAAACGAAGCAGTGCCAGGGACCAGCAGGCAGTGCAGTGGTTACAACACGGGACTCCGGCGCTCCGGCCGGGTTTCAGTCCTGGACTGGGTGTCTCGACACTCACGTGGGCTGTGTGCACTACCTTTTTAAAGAATATTTTATTTTATTTATCATTTCTTAATTCGCTAGAGAAGGAAAGTGAGAAAGCAAGCTGCCAGGTCCAAGATTAGAACTGCAGTTGGCCCTGTGGGAGTCCAGCACCTTAACCACCACCCCACGTGCTGGCCCCAGCAATACTTTTTTTTCTTTAAGGTTGTTTTTTTTTTTTTTTTTTTTTTTTGAGAGGTTTTTGCTATAGGGCGTGTGTGCTTACCAGAAAGACAGAGAGACAGAGAGACAGAAAGTGAGAAATCACCCCCCCCCCTCCCGGGGGGATGGCCACGCCGCAATCCCTTCTCCTCCATTCTCCTCTCGGAATCTTGGGCACACATGCACACGCACCCGGCGTGAGTTTAAGCCACCAGTTTCGGGACTCGAACCGCAGTCGATTACATGGGAGTCCAGCGACATAGCCATGACACCAACTGCTGGTCCCCAAAGTTTTTTTTTTTTGTTTGTTTGTTTGTTTTTTGTTTTTTGCTATAGGGCGCATGCACTCACCAGAGAGAGACACACAGTGAGACAGAAAGCAAGAAATCACCCCCCTGGGGGGATGACCACGCCGCAATCCCTGCTTTTCCAATCTCCTCTCGGGATCTTGGGCACGCATGCACATGCCTGGCCTGGCGTGAGGTTTAAGCCGCCGGGTCTGAGACTTGAACCACAATTGAGTATGTGGGAGTCCAGCAACAAACCATTACGAGACCTGCTGGCCCAGCAGGCTTTTTTAATTGCTATGCACAAACTACTTGCCAGCCTTGAAGAGGACAGCACTCAGGAAACGTGCCACTTGGGCCAGCTGGTGGGGAGGTTAAGGCAGCTGGATCCCACAGAGCCGACTGCAGTTCGAGTCCCGGACCTGGCAATTCGAAGGCCCACTGGGCACAAGTGCGTGTGTGCCCCAAATCCCAAAAGGAGAGTGGAGGATGGTGGCGTGGACATCTCCCTGGGAGTGCTTTCTCACTGCCCCTCACTCTCCAGCAAGCGCGCGTGCCCTCTAGGAAATGAAAAGAAAAAAAGAAAAAGAAAAAAAAAGAAATTTGCCACCAGGCAGCAAGAGAGGGTTGTAGAGGATGACGACTCCGGAGACGTGGCGGAGCATGTGGGCACACCGCCAAGAGTGGGGCCTGATTTGGGAGGGCCGGGGGGCGCCCTGGAGGAAGCCACTCAGGCTAGCTAGACGGGTGTGGGAGGAGCAGCCAGCCAGTGATGGGGGCGGGTGTCTGGGAAGTGGGGACAGCACGTGGGGAAGCTCAGAGGAGCAGGGAAGAGACCCCCGAGGGACCCCCGGGTCCACAGAGATGGAGTGAGGGAAGATGTGTGGGCGAGGCCGGCCATGGGGAGTGACATGATGGGAGGAAGTAACTGCTTAGGCCGCTCCGAGGGGGGTGAGCAGGGGGTTGACACCAAGGCAAGAGGACCGGTGCCAGAGGCCATGGTTGGGGGAGGCCCGGGTACAACGCCCAGCCTCACGGCCGCCTGCCAGGTAGGCAAGCAGAGGCGCTGCAGCAAGTCTCGCCCCTAACGGTGACAACGTAGTCACGGCTGGGCGGAGGGTGAGCACTTGGTGGCCAGACCCCAGGGCACTGACACGTGATGCTCTGTGCAGCTGGCCCACACAGAAGGTTCCAGGTTTGCATCCAGACGCCTCCGTGAGCACACCAGCCACGTGTGGCCATGATCCCAGGCTGGCTGGAGCGAGGGCCGGGCTGCGGCCTGGAGACTGCTGGGGCGGGCCAGCTGGTGGCATGGGGTCGGAACGTCTGGCTCCCACGGGGATGAGGCATGGTTCAAGCTAGGACAGTGGCTTGAAAACCATGTCAGGCACGAGTGCGTGCGTGTCCAAAATCCGGAGAGGAGAATGGAGGAGAAGGGACTGTGGCGTGGCCATGACCTCAGGGGGTGATTTCTCACTTTCCTTCTCCTTCTCTGTCTCTCTTCACCAAGTGCACTTGCCCTATGGCAAATTAAAAATAAGAGACCCTATTGAGAGAGTTCTCTGTCTCTCTCACTCATAGAAGAAAGAAAATAATTTTTTTGGGGGGGAGAGGTTTTTGCTATAGGGCGCGTGCGCTTGCCAGAAAGAGAGAGAGACAAAGAGACAGAAAGCAAGAAATCACCCCCCTAGGGGGGATGGCCACGCTGCAACCCCTTGTCCTCCATTCTCCTCTCGGGATCTTGGGCACGCACGCACATGTGCCAGGCATGAGTCTTAGCCACCAGATCCGGGACTCGAACCATGGTCGACTACATGGGAGTCCAGCGACATAGCCATTACGCTAACTGCTGGTCCCCAGGAGTTTTTAAATAAATAAGTATATGCAATCAAGCCCTTACTACGGCCTGGAGATGCGCAGTGTCTGCGAGGGTTCCTCCCGGTCTCCTCACTCTCTGGAACCCTGACAACCCCCACGGTGCACAGGGAGAGGAGGAGGAGGCTGAGTGGCACAGGTGCAGAGGGGAGGGGGGACGCTGCTTTGATATAAACAAGATGAAAAACTGCTTGGGGACTGCTTTTGTAATACTTTTCTATTATTAAAAAAAAAAGAAGAAAAATTCCTGTTTTATTAGTAGCGAAGCACTTTTATTCTCACCATGGTAATAATGAAAAATCTGTAGGGCCCGCGAGGAGGGCAGTTCTAACCCCTCCATTTAAACGAGACCTGGGAAGTGTGCGGCCCTCAGGACCCAGCGAGCATTGTGGTAAAAGCTTAAAGACCTGAGCGGGCCGGCGGGCGGGGGGTCTGCCTTGGGGGCTCAGCCGTCCCGGGGAGGTTCAGCGCTGGATACAGGGTGATCTCTGAGTCACTGTTTTGTACCTTCTGGAATATCTAAAATCTTTCATAATTAAAGACCAACAATGACCGGCATCCTGGACGCGGAGCCGGTCTGCGGTGCTGAGTCGCGTTCGCCAGTCACAGGACCTCGGTGCTCCCGGCCCACATCCCTCGCCGCCACCTCCGTTTGCACACCCGGGAGTGGGACGTGCTCTCTCTGGGTAGCCCATGGCCCTCTCCGAACAGCTCTGATTGGCCCGTCACAGCCAGCCGGGTCCTCTGCCCCGTGGGAGCCGGGCAGCCTGCATGCGGTCTCACAGCAGCCCTGCAGTTCTTGGACCCCTCCAGTCCACAGTTGTTTCCTCCAGGTAAAACAGTCCCAGTTCTTTTTGAGGTAAGTGACAGAATATCTACTCCAACTGGTTTATGTGAAAGGTGGACAGATGGGCTCTTGTAACTTGAAGTCCAGGAGTGCCAGCTTCAGGTATAGCTGGATCTAGGTGCCCAGATGGACCTTGATGTACATCCCAGCACCTCCCTCTGCCATGTTGGCTTTACTCCCTGACCCACAGCTGGCCAGCGTAGCGACCCCTGCGGGCTCCAGCCAAGCACATACTTCCAGCAGAACTCCTGGGAGACAGGTCATGCCGCATGGCTGGGCCGACCACTGTGCCCAGGGAAACGGGTGCTCCGGCTAAACCTAAGTCCTACAGCCATCTCTGCGTCCAGCCCAGCCTGAACCTCTGGGCGGAGCGTGGGAGAGGATGGTCCCCAAGAAAATCAGCGTATAATTAGTTCTCGCCGAAAGACCTAGTGGTGGGCGAAGTCTCTGTACCTGGGTCCATAGTAACACTGGCTTGCCCACGATGGAATTTTGTCCCTCTCTAATGGAACTCTTGATGCAAGAGGTCCTGGGCCGACATGGCTGGTCCCGACCATCAGGGTCCGCGGAAGAGGAACATTCACTGTGTTAGTTGGAAGTGAGAGTCGTCCAAACACGAACTGACTTATGGCCGTCCTGGCGGCTCACAAACTCTGCCCCGCCCAAACAGCCGCCTGCTCCGCCCCACCCTCGCCCGCACCCCCTACACACACTCTTTCTGTTTGTTGGGTTTACTTACGCTCACTGACGGCAAAGGAAATTTCAAGTCTTGCCAAGTTGTAGACTTTCATGGAGTTGATGAGAGTGATGGAGGGGCCCGGGGGTCCCACATGCACCTGCTGGGTGATCAAAGCTCTACCTGGCTATGTCGGTCCTGTCTAAATAATGAAAAGCCCAGGCCAGGGGGCAGCAGATGGCATGACCCTTATTTTTAATTCTTTAAAAATAAAAATAAGATGGACCAGCAGGTGGCATAATGGATACATCACTGGACTCCCACATGACCAACTGCAGTTTGAGTCCGGGAACCAGCAGCTTGAAACTCACACCAGACGTGTGTGCCCCAAAATCCTGAGAGGAGAATGGAGAAGGGATTGTGGCGTGGTCATTCTTATGGGGGTGATTTCTCACTTTCTCTCCAGCAAGTGCACATATCCTACAGCAAAGATCTCTCTAAAAAATAAATAAATGAAATAAAATAAAAATAAGGGGCCAATAGCTGGCAAAGTAGTTACGTCACTGGACTCCCACATGGTTGACCTCGATTTAATTCCCGGACCTGGTGGCTTGAAACTCACACTGGGCACATGTGCGTGCGTGCCCAAGATCCTGGGAGGAGAATGGAGGAGAAAAGGGACTGCTGCGTGGCCGTCCCCCTGGGGGGTGATTTCTTGCTTTCCCTCTCACTATCTCTGCCTCTCTCTGGTGAGCACATGCATTCTAAGGCAAAATCTCTAAAAATAAATAAAAAGAAAAAAAAAAAAAAAACAGGCCAGCGGTGGCGTAGAGGTTAAGGCAGTTGGATCCCATGTTGTCAACAGCATGGTTCAAGTGCTGGACCCAGAGGCTTGAAAAATCCACCAGGCACAGGACCAGCAGTTAGCATAATGGCTATGTCGCTGGACTCTCATGTAGTCGACCGCGGTTCAAGTCCCGGACCCGGTGGCCTAAACAAACGCCAGGCACGTGTGCGTGCGTGCCCAAGATCCTGAGAGGAGAATGGAGGAGAAGGGATTGCGGCATGGCCATCCCCCCTGGGGGGTGATTTCTCGCTTTCTGTCTCTCTGTCTCTCTCTGTCTTTCTGGCGAGCGCACGCACCCTATAGGAAAATACCTCTTAAAAAAAAAAAAAAAAAAAAAAAAAAAAAAAAACCCACTAGGCACGTGTGTGTGCGTGTCCAAAATCCTGAGAAGAGTATGAAGGAGGAGGATTACAGAGTGGCCATCCTCCCTAGAGGGTACGTTCTCATTTACCTTTCTCTGTCTCTCTGTCTCTCCCTGGAGAGCACATGTGCCCATAGCAAACTACGGAAAAGCCAACATGGGGCCAGTGGGTGGCACGGTGGTTAAGATGCTGCACTCCCATGTGGCTGACTCCGATCCGAGGCCTAGACCAGGCAGCTCGAGAACCACCCTGACATGTGTGCGTGTGCACCCAAAGTCCTGACAGGAAAATGGAGGAAAAGGGATGCAGTGTGGTCACTTCCCCGGGAGGGAAGGGGCTCTTTCTCATTGTCCCCCTCTCTGTCCCTCTCTGAGGAGATCACGTGTCCTATAGCAAAAACAAAAACAAACAAACAAAAAAACAACACGAAGAAGTGATTTAGCACTCAGTGATTTAGGAAGAAGGAGATTTGAACGTCCTCAAGCTCAGAGGGGGCTCAAGAACTGAGGAGGGTGTGATGAAGCCTTCCGGTTGTCGGGACCAGAGGGCCAGATACCGGCCACTGGGCGATTGTGTGGGAAAAGCCACACCGTCTCAGATCAGCTTTCTGCATTCCAGTGTCAGTGCGCTCGCCTAGGAATCAGGCCAGCCCCACTGCTGAGAGGCTAAGGGAGACAAGTTGCACATGGCTGACCACATGGTTCGAACCCCAGCCCCGGTGACTTGAAAAACGCTGGGTGTGTGTTCCAGTGTGCTGTAGATCCTGGCAGGCTGGAGAAACAGGGGAGGGGACTGCAGCATTGCCATACCCCACTGGGGTGCTATTCCCTCTCCCTCTCACTGTCTCTGCCCTTCTCCAGCGAGTGCGTGCACCCTATGGCAAATAAATAAATAAGCAAGCACATGGGACCAGCAGGTGGTGTGGTGGTTAAGGTGCTGGATTCCCATGTGGTTGACCATGGTTCGAGTTCTGGACCCAGAGGCTGGGTGTGTGTGTGTGCCCTAAATCCAGAGAGGAGAATGGAAGAGAAGAGATTGCGGTGTGGCCATCTCTCCTGGGGGTGATTTCTCACTTTCTCTCTCTCTGTCTCTCTCTGGAAAGTGCTTATGTCCCATGGCAAAAATCTAAAAAACAAACAAAAAAACTTAATGCATTAATCCAAATTTAATTGTGTGGAGGGTAAAAGGCATGCATTTTTCATAGCTTTGACTTCATTTTTTTAAACAAAATTTCTATTTTTTTCCAATTCCAAAATTTCAAAAAAAAAAAAAAATCAAATTAGATATCCCTGCCCCATTCACTGAGGAATGTTAGTTCCTGGCACAAAGGGACTTGTAGTCTAAGTGCCAGGCTGGGGGGTGCTGCGGACAGGGGCTGTACCACGATCCTTGAGGTAGAATCTACCGTAGAAGAGGCCTGGGCTCAGTGAATGTGTACTGAGTGAATGAATGAGTGAATGTGTACTGAGTGAATGAATGAGCGAATGTGTACTGAGTGAATGAATGAATGAATGTGTACTGAGTGAATGAATGAATGTGTATTGAGTGAATGAATGAATGAATGTGTACTGAGTGAATGAATGAATGTGTATTGAGTGAATGAATGAATGAATGAATGATAGAAGTTCCTAGAGACCCCTGTTCGGACCTGGCCAGCTGACCTGGGCCCCCCTACTGGACATCCCTGGGAGTGGACAGAACTCCCTCACCCCTGCTCGAAGGTCAGGGCAGTTACCTCCTTGCTCTCTCTAGAGACCTTGTGAGAACCCCAAGGTCTCTCTTGCCCTGCACCCCCACAACTGCCCCCCAAATGGGCCATCCCCGCCCTTCTCCCTAGCAGAGACTTCCTGCTGCAGGGCTCTGAGCACTCAGGAGGTGGCCCGTCCACCTTTGACCCCTGTATAGGAGCCCGATTAGGACGAGGTGGGGGCCCAGCGATGGTGGCTTGTGTAGGGAGGGCTCTGCCGGCGAAGCCCAGAGGGAGGTGGACACTGAGAGGCTTCCCTGTCAGGAACCAGAGACCCAGAGGGCTGGAGGACGCCCGGGCCTGCTGTTGGCGGAGCCAGGATTGGGGTTCCCCTCTGATCGCCCTCATTTCTCCATTCCTAAGCAGAGAGCCTAGGTCTGGGAGGGTCTCCTCCCCTCTCTGGGCCTCAATTCGCTCCTCTGCCAAGTGGAGACGGTAAGGCTGCACGCACAGTAGGTTCCACTCACATGCCCTGTGTTCCGGGGGTCCTGGTGCAGGCCCTACACCTGCCGGGTGCATAGGACCGCCTGGCTCCTCAGGCCGAGGGCTCACCCCAGCGGGGCTCGGGCAGGTGCTGGGACACACCTGGATCCTACTCTAGGCACAGACTGGGGTGGCAGGCAAGCTAGCTCCCCACAGGAGGCCGAGCCGCTGAGGCCGCCAGCCCTTTCCTGCGAAGCCTTGGGCATTCTGCGGAGTAAGCCAATGATACAGCTCATTGCTTGCAGCATTTGATCTCCAGATAGATCCTCTCCCCTCTTCTGGCCTTCCAGAGGTCTCTCTCCTCCCAGCAGGAAACTCCAACTCTTTGACCTGTGAGAAAACAGAGAAGTTCAAGGCCACGCAGTTGCAGAATGCTCTCAAGACCCCTGGGGGAAGGTGCTTCAAACAAGGGCCTTTGGGATTAGCCAGTGTTTCGAAGGCTGCCAGTGCAGTGGGGCCTCCAGGAACCTGATTGCAGCTCCCATGTGGGAGCATTTGCACAACGCTGCACTCACGCCCAGCAGCCAGCAGCCTGGCTCGGACTGCGTGGCTGCAAGTTGGAGCCTGGCACCGGCGCCACCTTACCGGGTGCCTGTGCTGCCCAGTGGGTGCCCTCCCCGCCCCGCCTACCCACTTCCAATGGAGGCTGGCATGTAGGTGCTGATGGCATGCAGGTCCTAGCAGCTGGGAAGGTCAGTCCCCGCCCCGCTCTAACAGGCACCCTCGCTTAGAAGCCTCCACTGGCTAGTGCAGCAGGAGAGAAGCACTCTTCAGAGCTCAGCTCACAGATGGTCTCTGCCAGGAAGCCCTCCCTGAATTCCTCGCTAGAACCGGGGTATTAAACTGTGCCTGTGCACCACAGGTCTTCCCACAGGTAACTTACAATGCACCCAGTGTCCAACTCACGGCAGACACTCCATACACAGGTGGGGTCTTCAAAGAGTTCATGGAAAATGTATGTTGTTTAAAAACTATGCATGGGGACCAGCAGACGACATAATGGCATCCCATGTAGTCAACTGTGGTTCGAGTCCCAGACCTGGTGGCTTAAACTCACGCCAGGCGCGTGTGTGTGCGTGCTGAAGATCCCAAGAGGAGAATGGAGGAGAAGGGATTGCGGAGTAGCCATCCCCCCGGGGGTTGATTTCTCGCTGTCTCTCTGTCTCTGTCTTTCTGGTGAGCACACACTCCCTATAGCAAAAAACTCTCAAAAAAACAAACAAACAAACAAAAAAAAACTATGCATGAATTTTGACAGGTTTCTGCACCAAAATAAACTTGGACTTTAATTCTGCTTTCCTGTGAAATTTTTGAAGTCCCTCCATGTGCATGAAATAGGTGAAAAAATTCATCTGCTGCGTGAGTTTGGACGAGTGACTTCACCTCTCTGAGCCCCCTTCTTACCTGTCAAATGGGTTGTGACAGGGGTCATTCATTTAGAGAATGCTGGAGAACAGCTTCCAGAGACACGCGGCCCTAACCCTGCACCCTGCGAATGCTCCTTCACGTGGCGGGGCGCGTCTGTGCCGATGTGCTTGAATTAGGGTCTGCTTGAGACCGGGAGCTGATCCTGGGTTATCCAGGTGGCCTGGAGTGGAGTCCGGGGGTCACTGTGGGAGAAGGTGGGAGGTCAGGGGAGAAGGAGGAGATGTGGCCATGAAAGCGATCATTTCCTGGCCTCTCCCAGCTCCAGAGGTCACGGAGGGGTTAGCAGGGGCCGGGAAGTGCAGGCGACTGCAGGAGCCAGAAGAGCAGGGACGGCCTCCCCTCCAGCTCCAGAAGGAGCCACCTTGACTTCCACCCGGGGACACTGACTTTGGACTTGTGGCCTCTGGAGCAGGGCAGAGCAAGATGGCGATGTTCCAGCCGCTGGTCTGTGCTGAGCAGCCGTCCACCCCGGGAGGCCTGTGCACGCGGCAGCTGCGGCCCACGTGGAGAGCCAGGACTGGGAGCCCCACACCTCCCTCCTCCTGCCTCCAGGTCCCTCCCGGGGAGGGGGCCCCGCCCCTCTCCACCCAGGCGCTCCTCCGCCTGTCCTCAGGCTGCTGCCATCTGGGGTCCAGGGACTGACTTCGTCCCTGCAGTGGGCGTCTGGAACCCGGCTGAGCTGCGGCCACTGGAGGCCAGCCTTGTGATGCTCTCCGTACCCACAGAGCCCAGAGTTTCCTGTCTTAACAATGTGACCCGGCTTTCCCGGGGGCCCTCCATGCCCCTGCCGGTGCTGCCGCCACGCCTCTGGTGGGCCCTGGAAGTTCCAGCACGCTGTGAGTACTCAGCACCAACATGGTGGGCGTGGGCGGGGGAGACAGCTTTTGCCACCACTGCCATTAGGGTGGGGGTGGAGACAAGCTCCGTGGTGAGAGCGGACTGGGCCTCACCAGAGGGCAGAGAGCTGGCTGAGGGGCACGTGGGCCCGCTATTATGCAGACTCCACGCCAGTACATGCTCCCAGATGGGTCTTCCACAGGCAGGAGGAGGTGAAGGACGGAGAATACAGCCAGGTCTGGCCAGCGGTACAGACAGCCTGTGTGAGGACTTGGAGAGACGGAAGAAGATACGGGCCCATAGAGGGCTGTGCCACTTCTGGGACCTTCGGGTCTGAGGCCAGCACACTAAGACAACTGGCCGTAGTAGCCGTACCGTGGGTGTGTCCAAGGTGAAATAAGCCTGTAGGCCTTGTCTGTTAATAAACAGCTTATATACCTAAAAAAAAAAAAAAAAAAGAAAGAAAGAAATTGATACCACTGGGCCAGCAGGTGGTGTGGAGGTTAAGGCGCTGGGTCCCACATGGCTGGCCATGCTATTCCGGTCCCAAACCCAGTAGTTTGAAAATCATGCTGTGTGTGTGTGTGTGTGCGCGCGCGTGCATGTCCAAAAATCCCCTGAGGAGAATGGAAAAGAAGGGATTGTGGTGTGGGCGCCCTCCTGGGGGTGATTTTTCACCTTTCCTCTCTCTACCTCTCTCTGGTAAGAACACATATCTTCGGGCAAAAACCTAAAAAAAAATTTTTTTTGAATTAAAATCAAAACCAAAGTGTCCAGGGACCAGCAGTTAGCGTAATGGCTATGTTGCTGGACTCCCACGTAGTCGACCACGGTTCGCATCCAGGACCCTGTGGCTTAAACTCACGCCAGGCACGTGTGCGTGCGTGCCCAAGATCCCGAGAGGACAATGGAGGAGAAAGGATTGCGGCGTGACCATCCACCCTGGGGGATGATTTCTCACTTTCTGTCTCTATGTCTCTCTCTCTCTGTCTGGTGAGCGCACGTGTCCTATAGCAAAAACCTCTCCAAAAAAAAAAAAAAAAAAGGTCCAGCAGGTGGCGTGGTGGTTCAGGCACTGCACTCCCACATGGCCAACTGTAGGTTGAGTCCCAAACCCGGCAGCTTGCTCATGCTCTCTCTCCCTCTCTCTGCCTCTCTCTGATGAGCGCATGTGCCCAACATCATCATCATCATCAATGCAATCAATGAAAAAGAATGATTTATTTCATTTATTTATTTCCTTATTTTAATTTGATCAGAGAGAGACAGAGAGAGAGGAAAAGTGAGAAAGCAAGCCACCAGGTCCAGGACTCAAATTGCAGTCCACCAGGTAGGAGTCCAGCACTTTAACCACCGATCCACCTGCCGGCCCCAAACCCCATCTAGTTCCTGTTTTTTAATTTGACAGACAGACAAGAGAGAAGTAGAGTGAGGAAACACCCCTATGGGAGGGGGTCATGCCACGATTCCCTCTTCTCTACCTCGCCCGCGTTTCGGGACTTGGGCATGCACACACATGGCCAACACGTCTCTCAGGTCGTTCGGGATGGGAACTCAGTCTGCACAGTCGGGCATGTGTGATCTGGCTGCCTTCACCACCATGCCACCGATTGCCCCCTCCCCAAACACCTAACTAGAGAATGGCTCTCAGATTTGGGCTTCCAGCTGGTTTCTCACCCTCTCTGGATAGAGGAGGTAGCCTCTGGGACCCCTGCATGGGGACCCAGAAGTCCCCCAGGGAGATTGCCTGCTCTCACTTCTCCCTGAGGTCCTGGTGCTGAGCCTGCCCTCGGGTTCTCCCCAGGAGCAGATTAGGGCCGGGGGTGGAGGGGACAGGTGGCCAGAACTGGGGAGGGCTAAACAGCCCCTATAAGGATGAAAGTGACCTTTCCCGGGACCAGCAGTTAGCGTAATGGCTATGTCGCTGGACTCCCACGTAGTCGACCGCAGTTCGAGTCCTGGTCCCGGTGCCTTAAACTCACGCCGGGTGCATGTGCGTGCCCAAGATCCTGAGAGGAGAATGGAGGAGAAGAGATTGCGGCGTGGCCATCCCCCCTGGGGGTGATTTCTCGCTTTCTGTCTCTCTGTCTCTCTCTGTCTGTCTGGCGAGCGCACGCGCCCTGTAGCAAAAACCTCTCCAAAATAATAATAATAATAATAATAATAATAATAAATAAATAAAAAGAAAAATAAAAAAAGAAACCCAGTGTGTCTTCTCCAGAACCTGCACTTACAATCAGCTTAGACTGGCATGGTTCGATGGGCCAGCAGGTGGCATGGAGGTTAAGGCTCTGGATCCTACATGGCCGAGTCGGTGGTTTGAATCCCAGCCCTGCCAGCTTGAGAAACACGCCGGGTGTGTGTGTGCGTGTGCGTGCCCCAAATCCTGAGAGCAGAACGGAGAAGGGGTTGTGGGGTGGTCCTCCCCCCGTAGGTGGCTTCTCACTGTCTCTGTCACTCTGGTGACCGTGCACACCCTATGGCAAAAACTAATTTAAAAAATGAAAAAGCACAGCACGGCCCATCATGATTTAGCTTCTGGGAGACGGCGGGCCCCACCTGGATGTGGAAGAGCGTGTGTACAGGTCACTGTAGCTTGAGAACTGGACAGTGACTTCGCCACTCAGCCCATGTTCTGTCACCCACAGAACGTGACGAGCCTCCCCACAGAGAGGCCAGAGTGGAGTGAGGCAGCACAGAAAGGGGCACGGTGCCCTGTGCCCACACTGCCTACTCCTTGTCCCTGGGCGCCCCGGCGCCATGACCACCACCCTTCCAGCTCAAAGGACACCCAGAGCAGGTGTGAGGAGTGCGTCCTGCTCCATAGCCCCAGGCAGGTGCAGTGGGCTCCACCCAACTCCGGGAGTAGGAGGCGGGCCAGCAAGGGGCTAGGAGTCTCTAGTTAACAGGATCACTGTCATTCATGTGGTCTCCCCTGGCACTAGAATTACAGGGCACTAGAATTACTCGGGCCCTCTGCAGCCATGCCACCTGGCCCGCCCGCAGGGCTGTTCCGCGGTCTACGAGCTCGCCGCTTCTCACAAGTCGGGTTCCGCCTTCTCTCCAGCCTCAGGACCTTTGCACTTGCGGTTCCCGCCGCTCTTCCCAGCGCTGGGCAGTCCCTTCCTAGAGTTCCTCGTTAGACAGCCTCCTGGCCCCACCGACTGGTTCCCCCCTGCCCGTGAGCTCTCCCACTTGATCTTTAGAGTCTCGGCGTTTGCCGCCCGTCTCTCTGCACCGACAGCAGGCACCACGCTGTCTCTGTCCACTCCGTAGCGCCCAGCAAGGTGCCAGGGGCCCAGTAACTAGGGAAGTTTATGTCTGACCCACGGTTGTGAATTGAAAATGTTCCTCAAACCGTCAAGAGGGCTAGCGGTGGGGTGGGGGTGGAAGCACGCGAAGGGAGACGCGGGCCCATCCTCTGCCGGAGGTACCAGCCCCGACCCGCCGGGTCCCGCGGCGCCCCCAGCTCCAGGCTGGGCGTGAGGGTCCGGTGGGGGTCCGCCGCTGCCCAGGCCCCCTCCCCCAGCGCAGCGGGCGGGCGGGGGGCGCGCAGTGGGGCGCGCGGGCCGCCAGGGGGTGCTGTCGGGGCGCGCACGGCCCACCTGGCGCCCGGGCCGCGAGCGAGCGAGCGCAGCCAGGCCGCCCGGGAACTTTTTTGCTCGCGCTCTCGCTCTCCGTCTCCCCCCGCGCGTCGCCCGCCCGCCCGCTCTTCCTGTGCGGAGGGGATCGCATTTCCCCGCGGCACCCGCGGACACCAGGCAGGCCCGGCCGGTGCGCGGCCAGGGCCCGGTCCCCGCGCCGCCGGCTCCCCGCGCCCCCGGGCGCCGCCCCCGCCCGCGGCTGGGCTCCGAGAGGCGAGTTGGAAAGCGAGGCGGCGGCCGGGGCGAGAGGCGAGCCGAGCAGGCCGCCCAGCCCGCCGCCCGAGCGCCGGCGAGGAGGGGGCGCCGCGGCCCCTCTCCTTCCTGCCTGGCCGCGGGCCGGCCGGGCCGCCGCGCCCTGACCCCCATGGCCGCCCGGACCTCGGGGCCGCCAAGTCGCCGCGCCAGACCCAGGGCCCCCGAGTGAGCGCGGGCGCCGAGGTGAGCAGCGAGCGCGGGCGCGCGGGGGGCGCAGGGGACGCTGCCCGGCAGGGGGGCGCGCGGCGTTGGCTCCAGGGCGAGGGAGGGAGGAGTCGCGGCGGGCTCGGGGGGCGAGCGCACGCGTGGGGTGGAGATGCGGGGTCCGCGGGGTCATTGCTTTGTGTGGTGTGGGGGGTGCGCGAGGTCAGCAGATGGCCGTCTGGGGAGCTGCAGGGTGGGGGCGCCCTGCGCCGCACCAAGGGGCTTCTGGAGGGTTGTGCAGCCGCCTGGGTCGGCGGGAGCGTGGGGGCGCGGAAGCGGCGGGCGGGCAGGGGCTGTGTGCGCGCTCCGGCGCCGAATGTTTACCGCGCGTGGGGTGGGGACGTGGGGACACTCGCGCGGGGCGGGGGACCGGAGGGGCGCTTTGTGCGTGTGTCCGGGGTGGGGGGCGGGGAGCCGACTTCTTAGTGCTTGACCTGGGGCCCAGCGTGGCCCCCGCGTGGACAGGGCTGCGAGGGCCGGCGAAGGCCGCGCGTAGCCAGGGGGCGCGCGGGGCACCGCGCGGTGCCCCCACCCGAGCAGCGGCGCCGGGCCTGTGCGCAGGCCCGGCGGCCAGGCAGGAAGCGGCCCCGGCGACCCGGAGAGCTCGGTGGCGGCCAGACCTCGAGCGTGAGGGCCTTTTGGGGGTGACGTCACGGGCGGGGGCACCGGACACGTTAGCCCAGTGCCCCCCTAGAACGGCGCGGCCGGCCAGGCCTGCGGGCCCCACGGCCTCCTTCTAGGCTGGGCCTCGAGCTTGGAGGCAGGGAATCGGGAGGAGGACGTAGGGGCCGAGCGCGGCGGGGGCGAGGGGCTGGCAGGACGCGGGGGTGACATTTGGAGCCTTGGTCGCGCTGGGGGCCAACGAGGAGGGGCGAAGGGGGAAGCGAAACACCAGCCAGGCCCAGGCCGCCTGGGGCGCCCGTTTTCCCGGCGAGCGGTTTCCCTTCTCCGGGCTGCGGTCCCTCTCCAGTGCACGCCAGGGGCCGGAATGCGAGCCGGGGCCGGCCCTCCTCCCGCGAGCGCTGGATCGCGGGGAGCGGCCGGGTAGCCCCGAGAGTAACAATGCGCCGGGGGGCTGGGGGAGGGGAGGCAGCGCGCCCGAATGGCGACCGGCCCCCGCGCGCTCGCTCCGCCAGCGCCATCCCCGCGCGCCCTGCAGCCCCGAGGCAAGGACCCACGCGGGACCGGCACGGCCCCTCCCACCCGAGCGCCTCCCCCGCCTCTGCCCGGCGCGGCGGCGGGTGGAGAATTCAAGGGCATTACATCTGGTTGCAATCCAGTTTCATGCCGCTGCCGGGCTGTTAAGACCTCGCGCTGACGTCAGAGCAGGGGAATTACTTCTTTTTATTTTATCTTTTTTTAGTTGTCTGCTGCCCCGGGAGGGGAGCGGGTGGGTTAGGCGAGCTCTGGTGTGGAGGCGCCGGCGCAGTGGGAGCCTGGGACTGGGGCTCCGTTCCCCTCGCTGCCACTGCCCCCTCTGGTCTCCATAGAGGCCTGGCCCTGGCGGGGGTCAGGCTTACTCCGGGTGGGGGGCAGCCCTCCTGCAGACCCAGCGGAGTCCCCTCCCCACTGACCACACAGCTGCGCTTCCAGAGGCTTCCCTGGGACGTGGCCCTCTGGATCTGGAAGCTGGAAAGGAATCTTCTAGTTTCCTAGCCCTCCCCCCACAGGCCAGAGCATATATGGGGCCCTTTTGGGTGACGGAGAGGTGGACACAGCCATTCTGATCTCAGAGATCTGGCAAAGCTCCTACAGTCCCAGCCTTGGCGAGAAGGACGGTGTTTGGAGTGACCCAGGCCCAGAAGCCAGCCTCGGGGTGAGCGCATCAGGACCTTCCCCGGCTGGCGCTGGCTCCCTGACAGTGAGGTCTGTGTGGGCAGGGACCCTGTCCCTTTACATCTCCAGGACAGGCCAGTGGCTTTCAAACTCCTGCCGTGACAGCACGGTCCACACCCGCTGTGCTGGGTGGAACACTCCGCTGCGGCGGCTAGGCTGCAGTACTGTGGTCTAGGCGGATGGAAAGGAGCTGCTGCTTGTGACCCCACGTGAGTTTTGCAGCCCACTGACACGTCGTGCCCAGAGTGTGAAAAAGCAGGCCGAGGTGATGAATCGCCCTCTACTCACTCGGGGACATTCACTGAGACCCTAACAACTTTTCACAATTCCTCAAGGAGTATGTGGGGTGTGCTCCTTGGAAAGAGGCCAGTGTGCCCAAGTATTTGGAGTAAGCCCCCGTACCCTGCCCACAGGTGACTTCAGCTAGCAATTTGACCTCGTCCTTCCAGATGCCCCCCCTTTTTTGTAAGTTTATTTCTTCCTTTAGTTGGCAAGAAAGAAAGCACCCCAACAGGGTCCTGATACCGTGAGCACCCCGAGCCTCAGCCAGCCCCAGTCAGAGGCACCCACATGCCTGTGGACTCAGGGAGGGTCTCCAGACAATGAACCCCAACCTTCCTAGGGGGGCAGCCTCACAGCAGAGCCACAGGAGCCCGGGGTGTCCCCTTTACAGACTTCTGGCTGCTCACCCAATGTATCCGTGTGTCAGGACACCCATGTGTCAGTGCAACGTGTGTCAGTGCACCCGTGTGTCAGTGTACCCGTGTATCAGGGCACCGTGTGTCAGTGTACCGGTGTGTCAGTGTACTCGTGTGTCAGTGCACCCGTGTGTCAGTGCACCCGTGTGTCAGTGCACCCGTGTGTCATCGTACCCGTGCGTCGGTGCACCTGTGTGTCTGTGTCGGTGCATCCGTGTATCGGTGTATCCAGTGTGTCGGTGCACCCGTGTGTCAGTGTGTCCGTGCACCCGTGTGTCAGTGTGTCCGTGCACCCGTGCGTCTGTGCACCCGTGTGTCGGTGGTGAGTCTCTGTACCGTGCCGCACCGAGGCAGATACATAGTCTTTTCGGATCACTGTGTCCGTCCACCCCCCCCCCCCCCCCACCCCCCCCCCCCCCACCCCCCCCACCCCCCCCCCGAAGGTGATACATAGTTTTCTTTCTCCCAGTGAGATCCGGATTCTACAACTTCCTTTTCCTCTCAGTTGTCTTGGAGAGGTGGTGTGGGGCAGATGCGTCCGTGGACTAAATGAGTATTTGCCTCTCCGGCCTGAGCTCCCCTCTGCACTGGGGACGTTGAGTGCTGACCTCGCGGACCACAGCGGAGGTGCCGAGTCCAGCCGGGAAGGCTTGAGGCTTGTCCTAGGAGCCTGCCGTGGCTGTCCCGGTTGCTGCGTTACTGCCGCGCCGCTCCACGGCAGCCCATGTTTGTACCGCTCTGCCGTGACGGGGACCTGGGTTTTTCCTTCCCCTTGCGCTGTGTGGCCGCACAGGTTGCTGGGGGTATGGGTGCAGGCGCAGGCAGGTGCCCGTGCTGTGTGTGCAGAGCCGCGCTCTGGGGAGAGGCCCAGGGCACTGAGCCCAGGGGAGCAGACATCGTCCGAGGCCCCGTCCCCCCATTTTCAAAGTGTTGTGCTTAATGCTGGGGTCCAGGCAATAGGACTCACCTGCCCCTGCCCCTGCCTCTGAGGAGGTCACAGCTCAGTGGGTCAATAAGGCCCAGATTGTACTACAGGCCTTGGTGGAAAAGGTTAGAGGGCTTCATGGAAGAGGAGGCTATGGAGGGGTGCTTCAGGCATGAACAAGCAGGGACCAAAGGGCTGGGTGGTGGACGGGATGCAAGGAGCAAGTCTTTGGAAGCTGGAGTGGACCTGACTTGTGTTGTGGCTACAGCCAGGAGGGGAGGAAGAGGCCGGGCTACTGCCAGGGCCTCCTGGCTGGCCTCCTCGCCTCCCTGCCGCCCCTACCAGGCTCTGGCTACGCTGTCAGGAGGCCTTCCCTAACTTGCCGCAGCACCTCGGGAGCTCAGACTGATCCTCCCCACCTGCCCAGGGCCCTGTCTGGTGTCCTGCTCAGCCCCTCCTGTGGCAGCCGGCCTCCCTGCCGGGGCAGCCCAGTGCAGCCCTGCCTCTGAGTGTTGGCCTGCTCCGTTCCCTCCACCTGGGGTGCCCTTCACCTCCCTGCCTCCCTGTCTCCTCCTCCTCCAACCCACCGCCAAGGCAGGATGAGTCACCTCCCTTTGTCTGTCCCCCTGCCCAGCGGCCCAGCTGCCCAGCGTTTATCAGGAATTATCCGTGGCGGTTTGGTCAGGGTCTGTCCTCCCCAGCAGGGGAGCACGTCTAGGCCTGAAAGCCCGTATCCTTCCTCCCTCTCTGTCCTCCGCTGCCGGCCAAGGGCAAGGTGCGCACCGGGCACTCAGAGCCTTCCCGGGAGGGGCGGGTGAGGGGTCCCCTGGGCCTCCCAGCCTCAGCCGGTGCCTGCCCACCTCTGGGTTGGGACTGTCAGAAGAGATGGAGAGCTGCCCCCCAGGCTGCGGGGTGGTGGGGGGGAGAAACTGGCTCATCCCGTTTCCCAGGGTCGGGGGATTGAGGCCCAGCAGTGCCCTGCTCCCAGTGGGTCACTGGGGATCAGAGATTGGAATGTGCCGCCCGCCCGGGAGGGGAGGCCGCTGGGGCTGCTGGGGCCTGGCTGGGGCCTGGCTGCCAGGGGACAGGTCTGCTCTTAAACAGTGTGAACAGTGTGTGAGCGTGGGGGCACGGGGCAGGAGGGAACGGGTGGGGAGAAGACTCTGGCAGACCGGGGGCAGAGGGTGCCTGTGGCGGGGTGGCACGCCGCATCAGGAGGGCACAGCGCGGCCCCGGGTCTTGTGTGTGGGCTGACTGGTTGGGCCGGCACACGCCCTGCGTCCTCCCCGCAGTCCTGTGCCACACAGAGCCCAGGGGTGAGCAAGCTCGGGGTGTGGCCTCTGAGAGCCCCGAAGCCCAGGGGCCAGGTGGGCAGTGACCGCCTCGTTTCTGCACGTGGGGATAGGCTCAGGGGACAAGGGCCAGGAGGCGGGGAGAGGTGGGGGAGTCCTGTGAGGAGAGGAGTGGCAGCAGCAGGGTAGTCCCCCCCAGTCTGGCCTCAGTCTAGTCTAACCAGGGGAGGGTGGGCTGCTCTCAGACTGGTGGTCTGTGGCCCAGGCCACCTCGAGGGGTGAGGAACAGGGACTCCATGGAGACTGCCGACAGGGGCTAAGGCGACTCCGAGCACGTGGGGTCGGGAATTGAGAAGCGTGGAGAGCTCGAGCTGGGCTCCTGGGGTCCCCTTCCTGGAGATAAGGACCGGCAGGGTTGAGGCGGGGGACAAGCCCTGGAGTGGGACTCGGGAAAGGGGCTGAGCGCCAACTGCGGCTTCAGGCCAGGGACTTGCCCTCTGAGTGTCAGCTTCCTCTTCTGTCGAAGATGGGGACGGGATGGACCAGCAGAGGGTGCAGTGGTTATGTCACTGGACTCCCACGTAGTCTACTGCGGTTCGAGTCCTGGACCCGGCAGCTTAAAACTCATGCCAGGCACATGTGCGTGTGTGCCTAAAACCCCCCCGAGGGGAATGAAGGGGAAGGGCTTGCAGTGAGGCCAACCTCCCAGGGACCGGGTGATTTCTCGCTTTCTGACTCTGGCGAGTATACACTCCTTATAGCAAAAATCTCTCTTTACAAAAAAAAGGAGGAGTTGTCGCACGTGTTGAAGGAGGTGATGGCGTTGATGGCATGCAGAAGCCTGGTGGCCTGGTTCTTAAACACAGGCTTTGGGGTCGGGCCGGTCTGTGTTCAAACCCAGGTGCCCGGCACTCACGCTGGGGTTGACTTTCCACTCCTTTAAGAGGAGTAACGGGGACCAGCAGGTAGCGTGGTCGTTAGGTGCTGGGCACTCCCACACTGGTGGCTGGCTTTCTCACTTTCCCTCTCTCTCTGTGTGTCTCTCTGGCCAAAATAAAATAAATGAATGAATAAATAAAATTAAGTAAATAATTTAAAAAAAAAAAAAAAAGAGGAGTGACGGTCTGATGGTGCAGAGGGAGAACCCCAGCTTCACGGCTTGTCCCCTGGGAAGGCTCGGGGCCGTGTCGGGGTCATGCCCAGAGACCTCTCTGGGTCTGCCAAACGCGTGCCCACACCCCGGGGCTGGCGGCTGGTGGCGGGTTGCAGGGGCAGGCCCTGTTCGGGATGCTGTCTGTTATCTCTCTCTCAGTCGTGAAGTAAATCAATGAATAAACTTTAATTTTTTTTTTTTTTTTTTTTTTTTTTAATGAGACCCGGCCCCATTGCCTATGGTTAAAGAAGCTGGAGCCCACTTGGAACCCTGTGGTTCAAATCCCCAGGCAGCAGCTTGAAAAACACATTGGGAACTTGTGTGCATGCCCAGATCCCGACAGGGTGGAGGAGTGGGGGAGGATTGTGGCGGGGCCACACCCCACCGGGCGCTTTCTCCTCTCCCTCCCTCCGTCTCTCTGCTGAATACACGTGCCCTGTGGCAAATTAAGAAAGGGGGGGGGGGGTAGCAACAGCTCCCCCCCCCCCCCCCCCCGCCTGCTTGTTGGTTAGCGTTGCCGGGCTGCTGGTCGTCGGTCTCGGGTCTCACGCCGAGAGGACTGGCCTGTGGCAGAGGTCACGGTTGTCACTCCTTTTCCCCTGCCAGGCCTCCCGGCCGTCCCTGCAGTAACACCAGCAAAAAAAGCCGTGTCCGGTGGTAGCTTCTCTTTCGCCCCGCTTGGGGTGGGTGGATTGAGTGGGTCTTGGTGTGCACAGGGCTGGTAAGAACCGTTTCCTGGCCGGAGTTTCTGCTCCCAAAGGGACTTTGCCCGGTAGTGTGGGTGGACCCCAAGAAAGCGTCCAGCAACTTGTGATACCAGTGGCAGTGTTGCCAGACTAGTTCGTCCCTTCATTCGCTTCATGAACCACGTGACAAACACCAGGGGCTAGTGACTAGATGCCGTTCTCCTGTCCCCCGTAGGTGCATGTGCCAGCTGTCAGCAAGTTCTTGGAGGGCCCCCCAGGGCGTGGTAGTAAAGGCGGCCGGATCCCACATGGCCCACTGCGTGGCTTGAGTCTCAGGCATGGTGGCTAGAAAAACACACAAGGCACCTGTGTGTGCGTGCCCACAATCCCGAGAGGAGAATGCAGCAGGGGTTGCAGCATGGCCATCCCCCCTGCAAGGGGCTGTCTCAATTTCCCTCTCTTTGTGTTTCTCTGGTGTGCACATACGCTGTCAATTAAAAAAGAAAAAAAATCCTTGGAAAATGGAATTAAAGTATAAGTTTATTTTGTTGCAAAAAATAATGATCTTGGGGCTGGCAGGTGGCATGGTGGTTGGAGGCGCTGGACTCCCACATGGCCGACGGTGGTTCGAGTCCTGGACCTGGTGGCTTGCTTTCTCACTTTCTCTCTCTCTCTCTCTCTCTCTCTCTCTCTCTCTCTGGTCAGATTCAAAAATAATAATAAATAAAGTTAAATAAAATAATTATTTTAAAAAATAATGATCTTTGGGACCAGCAGTTGGTGTAATGGCTATGTCGCTGGACTCCCGTGTAGTCGACCACGGTTCGAGTCGTGGACCCGGTGGCTTAAACTCATATCGGGTGCTTGTGCATGTGTGCCCAAGATCCTGAGAGAAGAATGGAGGAGAAGGGATTGCAGTGTGGCCATCCCCCCGGGGGTGATTTCTTACTTTCTGTTTCTCTGTCTCTCTTTGTTTTTCTGGTGAGCGTACGTGCACTATAGCAAAACAAAAACTCAAAAAAGAAAAAATAATAATAATGATCTTGGGAACCAGCAGTTAGTGTAATGGCTATGTCGCTGGACTCCCATGTAGTCGACTGCGGTTCGCGTCCCGGACCCGGTGGCTTAAAACTCACGCCAGGTGCGTGTGCGTACGTGCCCAAGATCCTGAGAGGAGAATGGAGGAGAAGGGATTGTGGCATGACCATCCCCCCTGGGCGGTGATTTCTCGCTTTCTGTCTCTAATGTCTCTCTCTGTCTGTCTGGCGAGCGCACGCGCCCTATAGCAAAAATCTCTCCAAAACAAAAAAATTATAATAATAATGATCTTGAAGTTCATGCATAACTTTTCTCTCTTTTTTACTCCTAGTTTTTTTTAATAATTATTTATTTTATTTTTTATTTATTCATTCATTTTTTTTTTTTTATTAATTTGATCAGAGAGAGACAGAGGGTGAAAGTGAGAGAGAGGAAGTGAGAAAGCAAGCCACCAGATTCAGGACTTGAACCCCAATCGGCCATGTGGGAGTGTCCAGCGCCTTAACCACCACGCCACCTGCTGGTCCCACTCCTAGTTTTTTCATAGGGCACATGCACTTGTCAGAGGAAGAGAGAGAATGGGGGGGAGAGGGGGAGAGAGAGAGATCACCCCCTGGAGGGATGGCCACGCTGCAGTACACCTCCCCCCACATTCTCCTCCTAGGTGTTTGGATACGCGCGCGCGCGCGCGCGCACACACACACACACACACACACACACGTCTAGTATATTTTCCAAGCTGCTGGGTCTGGGACTTGAACCGTTCAGTTGACCATGTAGGATTCGGTCACTTTAACCACCACACCACCTGATGCTCCAGTTTCTCTCTCTCTCTCTCTCTCTCTCTCTCTCTCTCTTTTGGCCATAGGGTGTGTGTGCTCACTGGAAACAGATAGAGACAGGAAAAATGAGAAATCAGCCCCCAGAGGAGATGGCCATGCTGTAATTCCGTCCCCTCCACTCTCCTCCTGGGATTTTGGGACACACACACACATAGGCCTGGTGTGATTTTCTTTCCTTTTTTAAAAAAGTTATTTTATTTTATTTTTTTACAATTTTTTAAACTAATCACTACACCTCATTTGGCTTGTAGAGAGAATCCACCCAAATGAAACACACCTTAGACCAGTCCAGCTGAGAACACAACGCACATCATCAGCAGCAGGCGATAGCCCACCTCTGAGCCCCACAAATGTCCTGCCTCTGTGTTTCCTCCTGATTTCCTTCCCTGTGCTCCTCCCCTCTCCCACCCTCCTTCCACACTGTCTCCAGTGTCCATAACGAAAAAATAGGAAATGCTTCGCAGATTCGCGCGTCACCCCTGTGTAGGGCCGTGCTAATCTCTGCATTGTTCCGGTTTAGCGTATGTGCTGCCCAAGCGAGCATCGTCTAGTGATGTTCAAGCCGCCAGGTCTGGGACTTGAACCACTGTTGGCCATGTGGGAGTCCAGCACCTTAACCATGCCACCTGTTGGTGCTCGTTTTTCTGTTTTATAAAAAATTTTCTTTTTAAGGAATTATGTATTTGATTTTATTTATTATTATTCCTCAGTTTAACCAGAGAAACAGAGAAGAGAGAGAGAGAATGAGGGTGAGAAAGCAAGCCGCTAGGTCCAAGACTCGATCCATGAGTCATGTGGGCGTCCAGCACCTTAACTGCCGTGCCACCTGCTGGCCCCTAAAAAGTTTATTTGTATTATTTATTGTTTCTCTGAACGAGAGACGGAGTGAGTAGAGTGAGAGACAGACCGCCCTCAGTGGCATCCGGAGCTGGGCTCCGTCTCAGCCTGCGTCTGACCCTGGGTCACGTGCACACGTGTCTGACAGGCTAAGGGAGGTCTCTGGACTTGAACCAGCAACCTCCCATGTGGGACTGCCTCCCGGAGTGTTGCGTTTTATTCTGCACTACCATCTGGCCTCCGTAATGTTTTCATAATAGACATCCTGTTAGGAATTTTTTTAAGGCTTTGCCATAGGGTGCATGTGCTCACCAGAGAGAGAGGGAGGGAGAGGAAAAATAAAAAATCAGCCCCCAGTGGGGATGGCCGTGCTGCAATCCCTTCTCCATGCTCCTAGGATTGGCGCATGCGTGTACACATACCCGGCTTGATTTTCAAGCCGCCAAGTCCTAGACTCGAACCTCAGTTGGTCCAGTGCCTTCACCGCTATGCCACCTGCTGGCCCCGGTTCAAACTTTTGAAGATCCCTAGTATTTTGCTTTTTGACTGCCTGGTTTCTGCTCTAGCTCAGGCAAGCTTCCTATCGCTTTCTCAGTGTCCTCTGTGATCGGGCAGGGACCGCTCTACCTCATGGTTTTTGGCGGCGTTAGTACGTCTGCTTGCAGGCAAGCCCCACAGTGTCTGGTTCAGAGAAGATGCCAGAGCGCCATTCCTCGTCACCCCCACCTTTGCTTTCCTGCCTGGAAGCATCTCCCGGGCCAGCGTGGTGCGAGGGAGGTTGGGCCTCCCAGGGCTTCCCTGAGGCTTGGCCCCAACTTCTTGAATCAGCAGGTGCTGCCTCCCAGCTTTTTCCGACCCAGGACCGCACCTAGCGCTGCTTCTCTGCTCGGTGGCAGGGCTTGCCATGGGAGGCCTGCGAGGCCTCAGTCACCTGGGAAGGCCTGACTGTGCCAAGCCCCAGGTGGGCTGTTTTCTTTTTCTTTTTTTTCCGCGGGATCGGGGGAGGCTGTAGGGCATGTGCAGGAGACAGAGAGAGACAGAGAGGGAGAGGGAAAATGAAAAATCACCTCCTGGAGGGATGGCCAGCAATCCCTTCTCCATTCTCTTCTCAGGAGCTGGGTCTGGGACTTGAACCTCATAGTTGTCCATGTGGGATCCAACCACCTTAACCCTCATGCCATCTGCTGGCCCCACAAGTGGGTTTCTTTTTTTTTTTTTTTTTTTTTTTTGCTTTAGGGCACATGTGTTCACCAGAGACAGAGAGACAGAAAGTGAGAAATCACCCCTCAGGGGGGATGGCCACACCGCAATCCCTTCTCCTCCATTCTCCTCTCGGGATCTTGGGCACACACACACATGCGCCCAGCGTGAGTTTAAGCCACCGGGTCCGGGACTCGAACTGCAGTCGACTACATGGGAGTTCAGTGACATAGCCATTACGCCATGTACTGGTCCCCACAAGTGTTTTCTGATCGAGGCATCCTCTGTTGACAGAGGCTGCTAGACTGTCTTTGTGTTTTTAGGCAGGTCCCTCAAGCTTTCTGAGCCGTTTCCTAACTTATCAAATGACAAAAATAATAGTATCTATTTCATGTTTTGTTTTGTTTTTCTTCCAATGTTTATTTGCTTATCTTTTCTGAGAGACAGACAGAGGCACCCCAACAGGATGTTCATGCTGCGACCTGCCTCCCCCCACCCCCAGCCAGCTGGATCATAGCACAGGTGCATTCCTGGCATGCACACGGAGGCCTTGGGACTTGAACCCTGGGCCTTTCCATGGGACCGGTGCTGCATAGCGCTGAACTACGACTCTGTTGACACCTGGCTCTTGTTTGCTTTCTTTTATAAAGTTCATTCTCTGAGTTCACGAGACGAGACAGCACCCCCAGCAGGGTCCTGATGCTGCAGTACCCCCAGCGTGGCCAACCCGGGGGCAGGCACACATATGCCTGATGTACTCCAGGAGGGCTCCAGACAGACTGGAGCCCTGCCCTGTGGGTCAGTCCTGCAGGGCCGCGTTTTCCCTCCGCCTCACCGTCGGGGCCTAGTTTTGTTTCAGGAGGATTCAATGAGATACGGCCTCTGAAGCGCTGAGCCTGGACAGGGCACATAGTAGGCTGCTTAATAAATATTGCCTACTGGGGCCGGCAGGTGGCATGGTGGCTAAGGTGCTGGACCCCCACATGGCTGACCGCGATTCGAGTCCTGGAACTGGTGGCTTGCTTTCTCACTTTCCCTCTCTCTCCTTCTCCGTCTCTCTCTGGTCAGATTAAAACAAATGAATGGATAAATTAAATAATTCTAAAAAGATTTTTTTTTTGAGAGTTTTTTTTTTTTTTTCGCTATAGGGTGCGTGTGCTCGCCAGACAGACAGAGACATAGAGACAGAAAGCGAGAAATCACCCCCCAGGGGGGATGGTCACGCTGCAATCCCTTCTCCTCCATTCTCCTCTCAGGATCTTGGGCACGCACGCACACGCGCCCAGCGTGAGTTGTAAGCCACCGGGTCCGAGACGCGAACCGCGGTTGACTACGTGGAGTCCAGCGACATAGCCATTACACTAACTGCTGGTTCCCCTAAAAAGGTATTTTTAAAAAATATTGCCTATTAGTAAGAATGAAATTTCTCAGAAAATGGGGGCCAGCAGGTGGAGCAGAGGTTAAGGCTCTGGATCCCACATGGCAGACTGTGTGGTTCAAGTCCCAGACCTGGAGGCTTGAAGATCATGCTAGGAAGGGTCAGCAGGTGTATAGTGGTTAAGGTGCTGGATTCCCACGTGGCTGGCTGAGGTTCTGTTCGAGTCTCAGATCCGAAGGCTTGAAACTCATGCTGGGTGCGTGTGTGCGTGTGTCTAAAATCTGGAGAGGAGAATGGAGGATAAGGGACTGCAGTGTGTGCATCCCCCTGGCAGGTGAATCCTCGCTTTCGCTCTCTCTCTCCAGTGAGCACACGCACCCTATAGCAGAAAGCTCTCTGAAAAAAGAGAGAAAAGAAAATCATGTTGGATGTGCGAGCCCAGAATCCCAAGGAGAGCGTGAAGGAGGGGAGCAGTGTGGCCATTCCCCCAGAAAGGGATCTCTCACTTTCCCTTTCTCTTTCTCTCTCTCTGGTGAGCACCCTACAGCAAAAACCAAAGGGAAAAAGAAAAAAAAAAGGAATTATCAGAAAATGTAAAGTAATAACCACCTGAAAAACTTCTTCTTGAGTTCTGACCCCTCGAGAGATGTGAAGTGGGGTGGCTCCCGCTGGACCAGTCGGACAAAGCATGGCTACCAGGACGGCAGGGCCCGCAGCCCGGAGGAGCTCGGAGCTGGAGCAGAGGCCCCCGCCCTGCAATGGGGGCTCGGGAAGCAGAACTGGGCTTCCGCCTGGCGCTGTCTGAGGCTTTGGTAGTTATTCCCTCGGCACATACTTCCGGTGATCAGCACTGGGGTGATAGCACTTGGCGGGGATAGACAGCTGAGGTCACGTGGGCCTATCTTCTGGAAGCTTCTGGTCTGATAGGGAAGATGAAATTTGTACACGATTACGATAAGAGGTAAAATAATTATCTTCTATTTGAGGGAGAGAGTCACACACTTACTCACTCCAGGGGGCAGTGTGCCAGGCCAAGGAGCGGTGGTTCCCAGCCCGGGATGGCGGCCATGCCTGGAGGCTTTTTTAAAACATGCATTCATGTTCGAGTGTGTGTGCGCGCATGTAAACCGGGGAGCTAGCACCCTCCACAGGGCCTGGTCACACTGCCTCCCCATCCCCCGTCCTCCGGCCCAGCAGCTCTTGAGCACCGGCCGTGTGCCCGGAGTGTTTCAGGCTGGCTGGGTCAGGGATTCGAAGCACATCACCATGTGGGATCTGGCTTCTCTGTGCCGGAGTGTGGCCTGGACCGGGGGCATCATTTGCCATCTCTGCTGGGGAGGTGCCTTGGCGTCTCGGTAGGGGTCAGGGGTGCTGCTGAGCATGCCGCACGCACAGGATGGCCCCATGACGGCTGGAGAGACACGGAACCCGGAGCAGCCTAGTCCTAGCCCACTGTGCCCATGGCAGCCAGGGGTTGAGAAGGGCTGCCTTGGAGAAGCCGCCCTGGCCAGGCAGATGCGCCATAGCCCGTGCCCTCCTGACGCATGCACCTGGCCGGTGGACAGGTGTTACAGAACTGGCTGCGCAGATGTGGGTGTGGGTGTGGACGGGGGTGTGACCTGCTCAGGGGCAGGAGTGCAGAGTAGAAAAGAGGGATGGAGAGCTCCCTACGCTTTCGGGGGTCACAGGCCACAGCCCAGGCAGAGGCTCGGAGGCAGACAGTGAAAGGTGTGGGCACTTGGACATGTGCCCAGAGTGCCAGGTCCTGGTGGCTATCTAGGGACAACAGACACAGACCCAGCCTTGGCAGGCCTAGGAAGCCCCTTCCGGAGGTGGAGAAGGTAGACCGGGGTGCTCTTCCCTTCTGTCTGGCCTGGGCTCTGGGGGGCCGCGCAGAGGCCAGGCAGGTGTGCCCTGAGCCCAGATGCTGCCCTCCTGCCTGGGGTCCAGCCTCCACCCTTTCTCCTATTTGCATCCCTCTGATAGATGGGAATGGGAGGCAGGAAAAAAGAGAGAGAAGAGGAAGAACAGTATTTTCATTTCCAACACAGATAGGGGTGGGGGAGGCGGAAGGAATCTGGTTTATGATACCTTCGAGACAAGCACAGAAAATCCCCACCGCGGCCTGAAATAGCATGAAAAACAGACGTTTTGCCAAATCAGACTTATCTGAGTGGCTCTCTCTCCTTGAGTCCGGCAGGAAGTGGACGGAGCTGGCACTGTTCCCTTGGGATGACACCGTCCCCTGGGGCCCCCGCCCTGGCTAATTAAACCGAGGAGCCTGGGAGCTCAGCTTGGCAGCGCTTGGCCTCAGCCTGAGCATTCCAGAGGGCCAGAGATGGTGACCAGGGGGACGCCTGGCAGCGGGGTCCGTGGCGTGAACGCAGGGGTGGGAGAGGCCTCGTTCCTCCCGAAGTGACGGGGATCGGAGACAGCCACCGTTTGTGTGCCAGGCGTTGGGTGGTCCTCTGTAAGCCTCATGAACTGCCCAGTGTGATTATCAAGGAAGCTGAGGCTCAGAGAGGTTAAGGGACCTAGGGGCAGAGCCAGGAGTGGAGATCATGTCTGTGGGGCTGCAAAGCCAGGCCCTGCCTGCTGCTCGTCCCGGTTAGTCACTCAGCCGCAGGGAGGTCCCTGCTGCGGTTTGCAAGGCGTAGAGTCTGGGCCTGAGCTTCAGGTCCCTGCTGCGGTTTGCAAGGCGTAGAGTCTGGGCCTGAGCTTCAGTCCTGGTGGCCGTTTTGTTTCTGGGGCTTCCCTTACCTGTCAAGGGGGTGAAGTCATGCCTTTACTCTGGAGCCTCCAAGGGTTAAGCTGAGGTGGAAGAGGGTGGGAGGGGAGGAGGGAGGCCTGGGCAGGTCCCTGGCCACCCAGCATGGCAGGGTGCAGTGAGAGAGCCTGGGCAGAGCATGCTGGGGCCGGGGCAGGCCGTATCTCTGCCCTGTCAGTGTCGGGTTTCTTTATTTGAACAGGAAGAGAGGGCAGCTCTGCTGTGCAGGTAGAGAAGGTGGTGTGGAATGTGGGTGTTTATTTTTCTTTGCCTGGGAGAGCTCTGTTTCAGCTCTGGCTGACTGAGGGGCTTCCCAAGACATTGCAGTGGGTGCCTTGTCTGCACATTCCAGGGTGCTTGTCTTGCGGGGGGTGGATCTCCCCAGGTGGACACAGAGGGCTCCCACCAAGTGAGGTCCCCGTTCAGCCAGTAAGCCCTCATCCCGGTGCCTGGGATCCTGGGGGTCCCCAGAGTGAGAGGTGGGAGAGGCCATGAAATGGGGCATCATCAGCCCTTCCCCCTGATGAGGCCTTTCTGGCCCCACTCATCTCCTGATCTCCTGGCAGCCTGGGTTGCTGGGAAGGCCGGGGCAGCCTCCTGATTGCTGAACAAAACAAGCCTTGCTCACAAAAGGACAGGGCCGGCAGCGCCTCTCTGCCCCCATCTCTCCTGCTCCACCCAGCTGGTACCCTACATTCTGAGATGCACAGAGGGGGCTCCAAAGCCACTGACGATGGCCAGGCCACCCACGCTGGAGTCCCTTGCACTGGGGATGTGGACTGGAAAACCATGGGGCGGCCACGAGGCAGGGCTTGCTGCAATGGCCGCCCCTCCTTCCCTCTGGCCTGCTGGGCGGGCTGCTTGGAAAGGAAGCCAGGCCGGCAGGTAGTGAGAAAGACTTGGGATCCAGGGGGAGCCGCAGAGAAAGCAAACAAACAGGGCTTTGTGTGGCTGCAGATCTGGTCTCAGAAGGGAAGCCAGGCCGGGTGGGGGCGGGGAGGCGGACAGAGGCCAGGCCGCTGCTCTGGGCCAGAGACAGGCAGCTGGACCGGGGAGCCGGGAGCAGGGAGCGCCACTCCGTGTGGACAGGCATCTGGACGCACGGCCTGGCCAAGTCCCAGGGCGCCACCTCTCTCCTGGACAGATCCGGGCTTGTTTGCCCACCTGATCCGCCAGTCGCTCAGAAGGGCTCAGGGGTATAGTCGTAGGCCCGGCCCAGCCAGCGCGGCCCTTCCCTTGCGCGCCCCCCACTCCCGCGGGGCTGGGAGGGCGCAGAAGACCAGGCAGGGGCTTCCGCGCAGGGCGCAGGCGCTCTGGGGACCTTGCAGGGAGGCAGTGCCCGGGAGCAGGTTGGCTGCCCGGTAACAGAGGCCTGGCAAGGGGGGACCGGGCCTGGGAACGGAACCGCCTCCTTCACTGGGGCGGAGGCCACCGGGCTGGGGAAGGGACCGCGCCAGGAAGACGGGCCTTCCCGTGCAGTGTGGGCCCGAGTCTCATCTTTTCGGGGTGGGGGGTTATATTCTGGATTCCGGCGGGGGACTTCTGGGGGCGGGGAAGGCCTAGGTAGGAGCTGTCAGGCCGGGCTCGCCGGCAGCGCCACCGTCGCCTCCGGGGCCATTTCCTCCCTCCCGCCGCCCTCGAAGGGGGCGGCGAGAGGGCAAACGCCCGCGCTTCCTGCGGCCCGCCCCGCCTCTCCCCGTCCGCGGCGCCCACCATCTTGGCCCGCCAGGGCCCCCTCCGCGGTGGCGTCCGACCAGCCGCCGGGGGCTAGCGACGCCGAGCCGGGAGGGGCCCCGGCAGTTTCGAGCGCCGCTGCCGCGCCGGGGGCGGGGCGGGGCGGGCTGCTCGCGTCGCCATGGCAGCGCCCGGCCCGGCATGCTCCGCGGGCTGCGGGGCGGGGCTACGAGGCGACGCCCCCTGGCGGAGCCCGGCTCTCTTTCCGGGAACGCGGAGTCGTAGGCGGTGTCTTCTATGCGGTCGGCGTTCCCAGGGCCACCGGCCCAGGCACGCGCCCCTTGGAGCCTCTGTTTCCTGGGTGTCTCAGGCGGATCAGGGAGATTTTGTGCGGGTTAGCTCACTTCCGGGGACCAGAATAATGGGGAGCTGCACCCCAACTCGTGCTGCAGGGGCCCTTGAAAGTAGGGGGCCACGCTGCCCCTTAGCTGCAGGCTGGGACTGCCCGTGGGGAGTCAACGCCCCCCACACAGCCCACGTCCTGGGGCCACAAGGAGTGCTCCCCTAACTCGTCCAGACCTGGACCCTGCAGCCCGCCGGCTTCCCTCCAGCTCGGGAGCCCGGCCTCCCCTAGTTGGCAGCCCTGGGACTGTCTGGCCTGGAGGCACATTCCTACCTCCTGAGCTCGGGCACCCCGCCTGCCCTGGGGGCAGCCTCTTCCGGAACTTTGCTGCCAACCCGCCCTGCCTCCTGCCAATACTGCCCTCTCCCTTCCTGGCCTTCTCGTTCCCAAAGGCTCACTCCAGCGCCATCACTTTTCGCCTAATCTCTTAAGAGGCACCAACTCAGCTGACCAGTCCCCGCCTACCTGCACTGGGTAGGCTGCTAAATTTAATACCCTCCTTTGGGTCTAGGAAGGATGGCTATGTGCGTGGTGCTCTGTCCCTGCATCTGTCCCTGTGACTCTCTGCTCGCCCAGGGTGAGAAGGGGCTTTGCAGCAGGAGGGACTCAGGCTGGATCTCAGAAGGAACTTCCTAGTCCTAAGCATTTTGGTTTTAATGAAATGATCGGATTACTAATATGTTGGTTGTAGAAAAATATAAAAATACAAGAAGCAAGCAAAATTCTATCCTCCCACCAACAGGGCATAAGCACCGCCAAGGTGTTCTCTGTAGATGTGTGATAAGCAATTTATGATAAATAGTGTGAAATACGGAGTGAGGCTACAAGTCTGTAAGGCACTTGATGGTTTTAATAGCTTTTTCCCTCACTATGAAAGGAGAACAGGCTTATTATAGACTTTTAGAAAATATGACAAGTTGAAAGAAAAATTCACCCCTACTCAGTCTCCAAAGGCAGCCACAATCATCTTTGCCTTCCCCGCTCGCAGGGCTTTTGTTTCACCGTACCCTGCTTTCCTCACGCGGTGCTGTACAACGCATTTGCTATCCGTGGTCCCGTGTTTCTCCCGTGGAGATGTGAGAGCCAGAACCACATTCCTGAGAGAGCTTCAGAAAAGAGTCAGAGGTGTCTGGGGGTGGTTCGCGGATTGGGTGGTGACTTTCTGGCTTCGTTCATCCTCCCAAGGAGGCCCTCCCATGTTGCCACCAAGCTCTGCGGACCAGCTTGGGCGGAGGGTCCTGCCTGCCGGGGGCCCAGGACCCTGCCTGGTTTGGACAGGGACCTGGCTGGGGGGTCCTGCCTGCCGGGGGCCCAGGACCCTGCCCGGTTTGGACAGGACCTGCCCGGGGGGGTCCTGCCTGCTGGGGACCCAGGACCCTGCCTGGTTTGGACAGGGACCTGGCCGGGGGGTCCTGCCTGCTGGGGGCCCAGGACGCTGCCTGGTTTGGACAGGGACCTGGCCGAGATCTGGGCTCCCAAGGGGCTTTACTCAGGCCTCGGCCTCACTGGGGCCCTTTATTCAGCCGCGCTCAGCCCAGAAGGCCCCTCGCTGGTCCTGTGACCTACCTTCTGCTCTGACTCACTGGGGGTGGGTTCCTGCTGCCCTGGCTCTCCCCTCCCCCCTCCCTGGAGGCGTGCAGGCCTGGCACCAGGCACGGCCCCCCCCTGCCCAGCTGCCCTTGCCCCCGCCCATCCCTGCTCCTGAGCCGTTCCCTTCTGACATAGCCCAGCCCTATGTGAAACCAGCCTTGGAAAATCACCGTTGCCGGGATGGATTGGCATTTAAAAGCCATCCAAGACTTGGAGAAAGCCAGAGAAACGGTAGAATGCAGGGCCCTGTCTCCGGGCAGCAGCTGCGTTCAGTAGATGGAAAATCACAGAATGCCCCTTTCCCCGGGAATAACATGCCTGGCAGAGGGGCAGCGGGTGTGGCACCAGACACGCCCCGCCCCGCCAGGCTACCACCTGCCACCAGCTCTGCGCACCCTCAGAGATGAAGCGATGAGGGAGGGATGTTGTCAGCCTGCCAGCAACAACCTTGTAAATTCTATTCTCTTAACAGGTTTATTCGTTTATAAAATATTTAAGCCCTGTTTTGCTTTACCTGGTTCAAGGCAGCAGCCAGGTTGGGGCCGAGATTGAAGCTCTGGACATGATTTATTTACCTGGATTCGTGCCTGTGGGCCGGGAGCTGCCTGCGTGGGGAATCCAACCAAGTGGCGAGACTGGCACGCGCCTGCGTTTCTGGACCCGGGGGCTGCGTGTGTGAAGGGGATGACGTTGCTGCACGCAGGCGTACGTCCCGGGGTCCCTGTGTTGGACTGTTGGGGGTGTGCCTGTGCATGTGATAGGCAGGCTTGTGTGTGCAAGTGGGGGTCAGTTAGGTGGTCCATGCATCTGCGTTTGTGACTGGGACCTGCGCATGGTTGTGTGTGTGTGTGTCTGGGTTTGTCGAAGTGTGTCGTGGGCGCCCGTGTATGAGGCCACGCGAACTCTGTGTGTGGGGTGTGTGTCTGCGTATTGGTGTGCGGCCCAGGCCCTCTGTGCACGTGGAAGAGGGTGGTATGGGGCTTGCCATCAGTGGCAGGGCAGGGTGGCTGGCCGGGTTGCCAGGCCTGGGGTCCCGGGAGGAACGAGGTGCCTGGCAGACCTTGGCCTCGTGCCTCGGTGGCTGGGCGTCAGGCCTAGGCAGGACTGGCTTTGGAGGCCAAAGGGGCACAGACAGCCCCTGACCTTGCTGCAGCAGACCTGGGCCTTCCTGCCCTGCAGCCCAGAGACCGGAGGGAACTGCTGGCCAAGGCCCACGTTGCGCTAGCAGAGAAGCTGGACCCACGGACACACGTGGGTGTGCTCTGCTCGTGGGCCGCCCGCCCCCTGGTTCACAGCGTGTGGGGGCAGGGTCCCCAGGCGCCTTGGCTCCTCTCCCACATGCCCACCTGGGCCACTCAAGGCAGACTTCCAACGTGGGGGTGAGCGGGTAAGGCCCGAGAGGGCTGGTTCTCGTCTGCTGTCACTCAGCGGGTCAAGTCCAGCCGGAGGAGAGACAGGAATGACAGGAACAGCAAGGGGTAATGGGAAGAATGCCCACTCTGGCACCCTGTGTCCCAGAGAGGGAACTGGATCTGCCACCCTGCATTTGGGGGCGTCCCTGTCCTTCCCCAGCCCTCATGAGGCCCTGTGCCTGGGAAGTGGCAGGCAGCCCTGCAGCAGCCCCCACCCTTAGGAGCTAACACGTCTGTCCCTGCTTTCCTAATGAGGCTGCAGAGGCCCCGGGACAGGGACAGATACCTTCGCAGGCCAGCCAGCAGCTGAGGGGGTGGGCCCCTGCCCTGCCTGCATCTTCCCTGCCTGCATCTTCCAGGTCAGCTCAGCGGTGGAGGCTTGGAGCCCCCAGAGCCCCCAGGGCCAGCTGTGAGGGTGGGGGTGGGGGGCTGGGGAGGCAGAAAAGCCCACACTAGGCACCGGCTTCCTTTGGCCCCGTGGCTGTTGGTAGTAACTGTACTCCCACCTGGAGAGCGCCCGTGCTGGCAGGCCTGCTGTGCACAGGGCACTGAGGTCTGGACGGACAGTCCCCACCCCCAGGGAGATGTGTGGAGGGAACACAGACCTCCTGGAGTCAGGGTTTGGGGCCCTTACACATCCAGGTGTGGGGTGAGCCCTGGGCAGACCCTGGGGCCGCCTGGGGCTGTGAACACAGGTAGGGCCTTTCTCACGGACAGGAAGCCCTGGGGCTGGGCTGGCCAGACTGAAGGCGAAGGTGAAGGCGTAGGAGACCCAGATTCTGGCTGTGTGGCTCCAAGCAGTTGCCTGCCTTCTCTGAGCTCGGGGCTGGTGCTCCCCCCAGCTCCCTCCCCTCTGAGGGAGACTCAGGCTCTCAGTCTGCCTCCCCTGCTGTGCCCCCTCCCTCCGGCCCTCCAGACATCTGTGGCAACAACCTTGACTCTGGAATGCTCCAGGCCCTGCCCCAGGGGACGCTGGGAGCCACAGCACCCCGAGGCCTCGGGGCCCCACCTGCCACTTCCTCTTAGCCCTTTCTCTCTCAGAGCCACCCCCTCCCTGAGGAGAAGAAATTGGAGCACTGGTCCCTGTCTCCTTCCACCCCGTAGAGAGGCACTTAGCAGGCGTGCATGCACCCGCTCCCTTCACTAGTGTTGCTTGAACACCTACTAATTCCCAGGCTCTGAGCTGTGACCTGCTGGGCACAGGTGACAAGCTGGAGGTCCTGCTGTCACATTGCCGCACAGGCCCGTCTGGCAGGCCCACGCATTATTTTTTTGGGGAAAAAAATCAAACACGTTGCCAGTGAGTAATCCTTGGGAAATTCTTTTATCTTCCTTTCTGTTTTTAGTTTTGCTAAAACAAAACACATCTGGGAACGTGTGCTGGCCAGAGACAGAGGGAGAGAGAAAAAGTGAGAAAGCACCCCCCCCCCCCCCGGGATTTTGGGCACGCCATGTTTTTCGAGCCACCTGGCTGAGACTTGAACTGCACAGCAAGCCATGTCAGAGCCAGCCCTGTGGGACCCACACCATTGGTGGCCCGGTTTTCAGCTCTTCGGGATTCTTACCCCCCCCCCCCCCCAACAGCAACACAACTGGTGGGGCAGGCTGCTGGGGGGGACTACCAGCCCACTACCTGGCCACAGTCCCCGCCCCTCCCTGCTACCCCTTCCAGCCATGTCACATGTGGTAGGTGGTTTCTCGTTATGACCCTGGCCCGGGGAGCCAGTGCCCAAGTTCAAGGCCTCTGGTGGCTTTTTACCATCCGCGAGACCATGGGCGTTCCTCCTCAAGTGTGTGTTCTGCTCTGTACAATGGGATCTCAAGCGTCAATATCCACTGGCTCCCGGGGTCCTCGGGAGGGTCTGGGTGAAAGAACTGGGCCCAGGCTTAGAACTGCCCTTGCCTTGGCGGCTGTGCAATGAATGAACTGCTCTTGGGGTGAGACTTGGGCTGGGGGACCCTCGGATGGGCTCCACGCCACCTCCTGGCCTTGGTTTCCCCATTTTGGGAGTTGGTTGGGCTCCCACACCTACGGAAGACCTACTCTGGGACCTGGGCTGGGCCTCGGGATCAGGTCCCGCCAGCCTGGGACTGGAGAAGCCCCACTCTCAGAAGCAGCGGCCCAGACACGAGCAGCCCTCCCCGCTGAGCCCGGGGCGGCCCCTGTCGCAGCGCTCCAAGCTGGCCTGGCCCTGAGGGCTGGAGGCGCGGCTCTACTTCGGCGTCCGTGGTCGCGCCCCGCCGCCGCCCCACCCCCGGCGCTCGCGCGCGGCCCCCAGGGCTCTCCGCCATCAAAGCGCCTTCTCGTTCTTATGCTAATGAACTGCATTAATGCTTAATGGCCGCGATCGCGCGGGTTTAATTGCACCTGCCAGGCCGGAGGCGCGGCCGGCCACGGAAGCAGCTGCGCGCCTGCCCGGACGGCCTTAATTACCTGGAAAACGACGCCCGGCGGGGAGGGGAGGGGAGAGGAGAGGCGGGAGCGAGCGGCTGGGCTGGCGGGGCCGAGCCTCCTCCGCCCGGCCGCGGCCCAGCCCCGCTCATCCGCGGTGCCCGCGCTGGGTGGCGGAGGCCGGCGTGGCAGGTTCATTGCGTTAATTTATAGCTCACCCCGCCGAGAGCTGCTCTGCCGCGGCCCCGGGTTCGAGCGCGCTGCTCGCCGCGCGGCTCCCGGCCTCTATCTCAGCGCTCCCTGCGGCCCTCGCTGTCCGCTTGCCTTTGACTCGGCACTCGAGGCTCCGGGATGCAGCCCGCTGACCTGGACAGAGCCTGGACAGCCCTGCAGAGACAGCAGTAGTGGTGGGCGCGCGGTGTGCCCATCACCCTCTGGGCCTTAGTGTGACCACCCAGGCCTGGCCTCTGCCCTACCTCGCCCCTCGCCTGTACCAAGGCCCCTTTCCTCCCAGGCTCATCCTCCCTGACACCCCGCCCCCTTCTCTAAGATAAGCCAGTGTTCTGGGAGGCAGGCCCCTGGGAGGTGAGGGTTGCCAGGGTGCACGCTCCCTGGCTGGTCTGACTGCCCTGTCTCCCCATGCCCCTGCCTTCTCCCCGGGAGGGGGCCAGTGGGAACCTGACACCTAGTGGCATTCACTGTGGGCTTGCTGTGCTCCTCCCTGGCCCACAGTGAGCCCCTGAGGGGCCCATCCCAGGGGGCCTCAGTCCCTCCCGCCCTCTTCTCCTGCAGAGGGAGGGAAAAAGGGAGTGGGTGAAGGGCTTCTGTGGTTCTTCTGGCCCCCTCCCCCTTCCCCTTGCACCCCAGGGCCTCCTTCTGCCCCACCCGTTCCTTGCTACCTCCCCTCCAGCTGCACCACTGACGCCATCCCCGGGTGGGCTCCTGGCCGCCTTCTGTACCCTTGAGAGACGGAACCTAGAGCAGCAGGCGATGCCAGTGGGGGACCCGGGACCTGGGCCCTCCTAGTGTCAGGCAGGGCTGGGAGGCCAGAGGACCGTCGGGCTCAGGCCTGGCTGGAGGACTTCGGTCTGGGAGGCACCTTCCCAAGGAGTACCATGCTCTGAGAGCACTCTCGTGGCTTTGGAGTATTTATTTCTTACGAGAGAGAGAGAGAGAGAGAGAGAGAGAGAGAGAGAGAAACGAGAGGCAGGCGGGTAGCTCGGCACCTTCATCAGTGTCTACGCACTGTCCACCCCAGCCTGAGCCAGCTGGACTGCAGGAATGTGTTGATGGCCCTGCCACTGCTGGCCCCTAGAAGGGCCAGTGTAGAGGACTCAGAGGATGGCCTTTGCGTCCAGACCAGGAAGGCCAGGAGAGGCTCCTTAGCTCGGCCTGGAGGGAGGGCCATGTGTGCTCATCAGGGGAGCAGCATTCCCCAAGGGGAAGGAGCCACAGTTCGTCCGGGCAGGCCATGGTGACGGGCGTCAGGGTGAGGGACAGCCATAGAAAGCTGGAGCTCACTCAGGGTGAAGGCATGAGACTGGGGAGGGGCAGAGGTTCCCCTGCAGCCCGGCAGTCTTCAGGGACACCCTGTCGCCAACAGGACCAAATTCAGACCCTTCAGATGGCTTGCCAGCTTGTACCTACCTCCGGAGGCAGCCAGGCCTCAGCCCGGTTTCCCACCACTGGCCTAATCTTTGGATGCTCATGTGGGCCTACTGTGTGCAGAGGTGGCAGGGCAGGGGACCTCAGTGGCAGTGAGGCCTGCTGAGCGGGCGTCCTCTGGTTTGCTGGGGTCCCAGCACACCTGGCCTGCAGACGAAGCTTAGCACACCTCCCTCCAGCTCCACGCCCCCTCTGCCGTCTTTGTCCCCAGATGTCCTTGCTGACGAGATGGAGGTGAGCAGGCAGGCTGCCAAGGGCGTCAGGTGGCATCACCGCCGGGCGGACAGTCCTCGCTGATTAATGAGGTGCTGGAGACCCGGAGGGAGGGCTGGCCTCGCCTGCTGGGGCTCTGCCCTGTCCTGATCCAGGCAGGGAGTGACGCTCACAGGCGAGCTGTGCTGGGAGCGCCCCGTACCTGGTCGCCGATACCCACTCCCAAGTAGCTCTGTTCCCAGCTCGTCCTGCAAATGGGTCGCCCGAGTTCTGCAGACTGGGTCAAAGCCTGCGTTCTGATCCACTGAGCTACGGGCCATCAACACGTGTGTTCAGTTTCTGGGGCCGCGCCTTTCAACTCTGAGTCTCGGTGGCTGACACGGTGATTTGCACATAGAAGGTGCTCAGCAAACGCTTACAGACAGGTGGCGGGCCAGTGAGCCAGGAGGGTAGGCTCAGGGGGTGAGGAGGCTCCATTGCACCCCCTCCTCACCTTCACCCCCAGGAGCTGGTCAGCGGGTGTCAGGGTCTTCGAGACTCAAGCTTCCCTGGCAGGGGGTGAGGTCACCGAGGCGGGGAGGATCCTGCTTCCTCTCCCAGCTGGCCATGTTCACGGGCCGGGCCTGGGAGTGGCTTGTTGCCGCTCTGGCCGGTCAGCCCAGCTCGTCGCAGGTGATCTAGGTGACCGGGCCACAGGCCCGATGGGCAGGGCCGTGCGTCCTTGTCCGTGCGTGTGGCCACCCTCACTTCTGATAGGCCCTACGTGGGGCGCAGGCTGCTCGGCACCCCGCGCTGTCAAAGCAGTGGGGGACACTTGGGCTGTGGGAGACAGACTTGCTGTCTCATCTCGGCCCCAGCGTGGCCTTTAGGCCTCAGTTTTTCTCTCAGCAAAGTCTAGAACCAGCCTCTTCATCTCCAGAGCTTTGCGCAGCCAGCCCTGCAAGCAGGCGTGGCAGTGCGGGGGTGCTCTGTCTGGTGGGGACAGTCAGTGGGACTTTGCATGCAGGTCCTCGTCTGCCCAGGGCAGCCCCTGGCCACTGGCCAGCCTTGGCGAGGAAGAGCATGTAAGGGCCTGGAGTCACACTCACGTGAGTTCCCGTCTCGGCCCGCACTTACAGGCCCCCCAACCTTGGTGAGTCCCTTCACCGTCAGGGCACCCATCTGGAAAATGGGGACATCGGGAACCCCGGCTTCAGAACACGACCTGGAGTGCTTGGTGACACTCCCGCTTCCGGTTCAGCCGGCTTCCAGGGCACAGGAAGTGCCCGATGAATGGCCGGGGCTGCGCGTGCTGTGGGCGTCCTCTGAGGTGTTCTGGGAGCCGTTGGCCCGAGTTTCCAGTTCCTCCTTCTCCAAGCCATGACGGGGTTTCTTCCTGGTGCTCTTGTGGTCGCTGGGGTCACGTGACCAGTTCTGGCCCTCGAAGTGTGCGCAGACATGACGGGCACTCCTTCCAGACCAGAGCGGTCATAGCTGGGAGGGACCCCAGGACGCGCTTCCCTCTGGCATCCCCAGGGGCCTCCTGCCACCCCGTGGCCACCCGGTGTGAGCGGGAAGTCAGCTCTGGTCGTGGGAGCCCCGGAGACCTGGGGGTTTGTCCCGGCAGCACAGCCTCGCCAGCCCGACTGATCTCACCACTGGCACATCTGCACTCTGACCCGACGGCTGCAGGGGTCTGCCCAGGATGGCGAGCTCTGGGGAGACCTGCCGAAAAGCCGGACTGCCGGCCGGCCTGATTCTGGGGCAGTCACCACGCTGACACATTCCCTCCCCTCCACTCGCTAATTTGTTTGCAGCATTCATGTCTTCAAAAGATGCCTCTTGAGCACCTGTTTATTTTATTTATTTCTTAAAAGCATTTTTTTGGCCATAGGGCATGTGCACTCGCTGCAGACAGAGACAGAGGGAGGGCAAGTGAGAAATCACCCCCTGGGGGGATGGCCACGCCACAACCCCTTCTCCTCCTTCGCATGCACGCACAGGTGCTGGGTTGAGTTTCAAGCCGCTGGGTCCGGGACTCGGACATGAACTGCAGTTAGCCATGTGGGAGTCCCGTGCCTTAACCACCACACCACTGCTGGCCCCCAACCTGTTTATTTTTTTTGAAGTTCTGTCTTTCGTCTGTGAGCAAGAGACAGAGCGAGAGAGAGAGAGACAGACAGCACCCCAGCCGGGCCCCGATGCTGCAGCTCATGCCCACTCAACCAGCCTGGACCGTGGGCACGCGTGCGTCCTGATACTCAGGGAGGCCCGTGGGCACGAGCGAGGACCTGCCCCCTGGGTGAGGCTTGCAGAGCCTGGCGTTTTACTGCTGGACCACCACCCAGCCCCTGAGCACTGGCTCCTCGGGTTCCGAGGAGACCCACGGGCCAGCAGGGGAGCTGGAGGTCATCCCGCAGAGGAGCAGTGTCTGGGCTGGGGAGCTGGGGGAGGTGGGATGGAGTCCCCTGTGGGACTCAGAGGTGGGTGGTGCTGAGGGGTGGGGTGTGCATCAGACTGGCAGAGCCATGTTGTGGGAAGGAGTGGCATTCAGGGAGTGGGTGTGTTTGGGAAAAGGCCCAGAGGTGGCCAGAAGCAGTGGGCAGTAGGGCTGGCCAAAAGGGACGGGGCCAGGTAATAGCCAGGCTGGCGGGGACTTTGACCTTTGGCCCAGGGGTCATGGGGCACCCAGCGCTCTGGGCCGAGTGCCAGAGATGGTGTGCAGAGGCAAAGCAAAAGGCCTTGGGCAGGAGGTGGAAGAGCAGGAGGACGCCAGGCCAAGAAGGACCCAGGTGGGTGAGGCCTGCGGGGTTGTAGGGGAGCAGGGGGAGGAGGCACCAGGCTGGTGGCCAGTGTGTGGGTGGCCTCTTCAGTTGGGCAGCAGCACAGTGGCTGCATGGGGGCACCCACAGTGATGGAGGGTTTAGGGGTCCGGGAGCCAAGGTACCTGGGCGCTTGCAGGGAGGTGTCTAGGTGCTTTGGTGGTGGACTGAGCACCGCAGGCCCATGGGAGTCAGCTCCCCTCCATGAGCTGACCTGGGGGCAGGGCCCCGTGGGGGGAGGTGGCGCACATTTCCTCTCCGGGCTGTCTCTGGAGGGAAAACAATGGAAACTCCCACAGGGCTTTTTTTTTAATTCCCTTGCCATGTCTCAGTCCTCCTGCCGCAGCCTCCCCACTTGGGACGACAGGTACATGCCATCACGCTCCGCCCTTTTCTTATACGTTCTTTTAATTTTAATTTTGGGGGGTGGGCACTGCCTACAGGGTCACGTCGTGCTGCCATCATCCCCCCATAGCCCTCAGCTAGTCAGGGCCTTGGGTGCATGTCCCTCCAACATGTCCAAACCTGCAGCCGGCCGTGTGGCTTCCAGCCCTGAGCGCCAGAGGTGCCACCTTGCCAGTGAGGCTGGGCGCCTCCTGGCGTGGTTCAGACAGGGTCTCCAGGTTGCCCAGGCAGTCTCGGGCTCGCAGTCCTTCCAGGTCTCTCGTCAGCGCTCCCGGCCTTTCCGTGGGGCCAGGACAGGAGCTGGAGTCCCGGTGCGGTCCCAGCCCACGGAGCACGGCGCCTCCACCAGGGAGAGGTGCATGAGGACCCCTCCGCTGCAGGCCTTCCGTGCTCACCTCCTGAGCCCCTGCTCCCAGGGCATCGCCCGCGCCGGGGCACCCAGGCCCAGGGGGGCGGAGTGGTCCACGGGGAAGGGCCGAGGGAGCAAGTGTCCGGGTAGCAGCAGGGGTTGCACTGAGAGTGACGCAGGCAGGACAGGCTGGGGGTGGGCAGGCATCTGCAGTCCTGCGCTGACAAGTCAGGAAAGGCCTTACTGAGAAGGGCGGAGACTGGGAGAGCCAGGTGAGCCTCGTGGGTGTCCAGACGGAGGAAGGGTGAGGCAGGCACGTGCTCCTGGTGTTGCTGGGGCCCGGCGTGACCGGGAGTGTGTGGGAGCAGAAGGTCTGTGGAGGCCTCGGCTTCCCTGTGAGTGTGGCGAAGGCCACCGGGGCTGAGCAGGACAAGCCCTGGCTGACCTAGGGTCACAGGCTCCCTGGGGACTCGAGAGCTAGTGGAACTTGGAGAGGGCAGAAGGCTCCTGGAGTCCTCGGGCAGGCCTCAGGCTGTGTCAGCCACGCCGACCCTACCCTCGGCTTCCAGGAGTGGGGGACGGGGCACCCCAGCCTCTCAGGCCTCTGCTCCAGCCATCCTGTCCCTGTCCAGTCAATGCCCACCCCTCCGCCTCCCTGCGATGGCCCTCAGCCTGTGCGTGTGTCTGGGTCCTCTCCGTGTGCGCGGGTCTCACAGGAGCGGGGGCAGGCCCTCCCAGAAGAGAGGCCTGTAGACGGTCACCTCTGGTGACAAGGCACTTGGCCACTTAGGCTGTGAGCACAGGTCCTCCCTCGGGCTGCTCTTGGTAGAGGCTGGGACCCCCACGTAAGATCATGAAACTAGTGGGGTTTTTAAGTTTGTGCATTTATTCCGTGAGTGAGCGAGGCAGAGCCAGCGACAGGACCCCCGTAGGGCCCTGGTGCCGTGACCCACCCCAGCTCAGCTTGTGGGCACACTGTCCGTACGCTCAGGGCGGTCTCCAGACATGAACTCAGAGCCTGCCCTGTGAGGCAGGCCCAGTCTTAGCTCCCCGCTGCATCTCCGTCTGCCCCCTGGGCAGGCGTGGGAGAAGGGCTCATGCCCCTCACCTCCTGCAGCTTCTGTGACTCCGGGATGGCTCATTCATCCTCATGTTGGAGGCCCAGGGAGGCCCTGTGTCCCCATTGCTCATCCCCCACTCTCCACTCCGACATCAAGGTGGGGCACAGGGGGCAGTGACCCAGGCTCCGGAGCCCAGGGTCCTGTCCTGGGCCGGACAGTAAGCTGACCCGTCCCGTCTGTGCTCAAGCGCTTACCCCATCTGGAAACACCCAGGGATTCTGGCTTTACGGCTGCGGGGGCGGGGGCCTGGAGTGGAACCTGTGACCGCTGTCCCCTCCATGCACAAACGGAGCACTTGGTCTTGGGGTCTAGCCAGGGCCTGTCCGGCCCAGATGCAGAGCGGTCCGTCTCCTTCTCTCCTCCCACCATTAACAGGTGGGAAGCTTGAGACCCAGAGAGCAGAAAGGAAGGAAGGAATCTTCCCGCGGGCTCCAGCAGCAACTGGGCCCACGCTTGTAAGCATGTGTCTGTCACAGCAGACGGTGGCACCTCGCTGAGACCCCCTCACAGGGGGTGAGGTGTCAGGCTCCCGGGGAGGCTGGGGCTCAGCGAGGGTGGGAGCTGATCCAGGAGCTGAGCAGGGCCTTCGGGGAGGGACCTTGCCCCAGCTCCAAGAGCCCCAACACCAGTTCTGCTGCAGCACCAGGGCCCTGCCTGGGCCAGGGCCTGGGGCCTTGCTCTGAGGCCGGGGGCCCGGTGCAGCCTCCAGGGGCTGGGACCACTCCCGTGGAGCTAGAACAAGAGGCTGGGCAGTGCCGTGAGCTGGCGCTTCAGGAGGAAGTCCTTCCGCCCGCCACGCCACACGCAGTCCTCGTGCCGGCCACCGGGCAGCATGGACACCCACTCACTTGTTCACGGCCACATGGACATGTCCACACACCCCTTCTCACACCCTGCAAAGCCTGCCGGCGTGTGCCTGTGCGCACCGTGCAAATGCAGGCTCTGGGGTCAGGTGAGCACATACTGACACGTGTTTGAGGTCGCATGCAGTGAGAAGCAGCCCAGTGGGGGCTTTAGCCCCCGAAACAGCATTTTGGGGAGCAAGGCCACCCCACATTACAGGCACACCGCAACCCAAGCCTGACTCCAGGGCCCTCGCATACCCGCCTGCGCCGTGGCCTGGTGAGGGGAGCTCCCCGCTACCGCAGTACCGCCTCCCCCTGCCCTGGAGCTTGGGTACCCAGAGACGCTGCTCCACCCAGAGGGGGCATTTCGGCTGTCACAGGGAGAGGCCTGGGCAGTGGAGACTCTGCCCAGCTGTACCTGGCAGGTGTGCCCCTCGACCTCACTTCAGAGGTGGGGAAACTGAGGCAAGGAGACAGGCAGAGGCTGCTTGGAAGGCACCTGTGGCACCTGTTCCCTGCGCCCTGGAGGCAGAGCCCCCTTGAAAGCCTGTGTGTCCTGTAGCAGGGACTTTCAGGGTCACTTTCTCCTGTGACCCAGAATAGGCAAGGGTCCTGACCGAGGTCACACAGCAAGTTCATGCACAAGCTGGCCAGCCTGTCTGCCAGAGCTCTCCTGGGGGCCCCTGTGTGTGCAGAGGGGTGTTGAGTGGGGCAGGCGAGGGAGGAGGTAGGCAGGTCTACTCCTCAGCCGCCTCCTCCCCCTCCCCTGCTCCCTCCTCTCCCTCGCATGGTTTGTTTGGAGAATGACTCACAGGAATGCAGCAAAATCCTGATGGATGGGAAGGCAGGGCTGCAGGACCGGAAAACCTCTCTGGGGTGGAGAGGCGGGGCTGAGCCTTGGGGCCTGAGAGGTCGGGGATCTGGGGAGCCCTGTGGGTAGCCCGGAGACTGCCCCCCCCCCCCGAACGCTGTGCAGGCCCTCCTTGGCGTGAGCGCACGTGCATGTGCACATGCAGCCTGGCTGCGGCAGCACACCTGGGCCTCGGCCCTCACCATCTCAGACCGGCTGCTCCTGGGGGCCTCCCCACGTTTTGTCTTTGTCCCCCACGGCACCTGGCGTCTGGGAGGTGACTTAACGTGTGTGACTTACAGCACAGAGTGGAACCGAAATCAGGCCCTGTGGGCGTGCGCCTGCCCCTCCGCACCTCCCTGCGTCCTTCAGCCAGGGCAACTGCGGGCCTGGTGCCTGCTGGGCACGGCCAGGAGCGGGCCTGAGGGAGCGGCCCCTGCTCGTGTTGGGCTCCAGGTGCCTTGACGGGCCCGGGGGCAGGGTGGGTCGACCCTCCTAGGAGGTGTAGATTCTGGACATGGGCCCAGCGAGTGCAGCTCTGAGGCTGAGTCACGTGGGCGGGTTCCAGTCCACAAAGGAGAGCCCCGAGCACTCACTCCGGGGTGGCATGTGCCCAGGGTCTAGGGCTAGCTGAAGCTGGGGCGTCGTGGTGCCAGGGCCTTGTCGGGGTGCTGTCTTTCTCTCTGACTGTCCTGATCATGGAAGAAATAAACTTAGAAAACCAAGGCATAGGATGCGGTGGGACCAGGCCGGGGAAGGGCACTGCTGGGGTGACGGCCTGGCACCCCTGGGAAGGGCCAGTGTCTGAGCAAAGGCAGGTGGGACGCAGGCCGGCACTCAGCCCTGGTGGCAGCAGCACTGTGAGGTCTCGAGCTCCTTCTGGGCCCCAGCCCTCGTGTGTCTCTGACGAGGGACAGGGCACCTCCCAGGACCTGCCGTGGGAGGCCTGGGGCCCAGCCTCTCCAGGGCCCTGCTGATGGCTGTCATGCAGGCTGTGGTCCCAGGTGAGTGTTGGGAAGATGGCATTTAGATTTCTACGTGCATTCTCCTGACTCCCGACGCAGGCTCAGTGAACAAAAGGACAGCGCGGTGGGAGCCGCTCGGCAGCCGGACTGCCCGGTATGGCGTCTGCGCGGGGGGCGTGCGCCGGCCGTGGGCGTGCCTGACATCCCTGATGGCATCCGGAACAGCCGGCAGTCACTGAGCTGCAGCCCCGCTCGGCCCAGGGGTCTGTTGGCCCACCAGGCAGCGTGCCGCGGAGCTGCTGTGTTGGGGAGGACAGCAGGCCAACACGGACAGCAGGTGGTGTGTGTTGGGGAAAAAGAAGGCAGGGTATGAGTACAGAGTGGGGCTGGCTCTGGGCTGGAGGTTAAGGCGGCTGGATCCCACATGGCAGACTATACGGTTCAAGTCCCAGACCCAGCAACTTGAGAAAAACACCAAGAGGTATGTGTGTGTGCCCAAAATCCTGAAAGGGGGAGATGGAGGAGGGGTTACTGCATGACCTGCCCCTCGAGGGGGTGCTTTCTCCCCTCCCCTTCTCTCTGCCTCTGGCAGGCGTGTCACTAACTGAAGAGAAGACAGTATACAGGCTGCTGAGCAGACGTTGGGAAGCATGTCCTAGGTGGCAGGGACAGCCAGGGCAAAGGCCCTGAGGCAGGACTGGGCCTGGTGTCGGGGAGCGTGGGAGGAGGTGAGGCAGACAGTAGCCGAGGTCAGGTTGTGGAGGGGACTGCGGGCTGTGCTGTAAATGTGGTTTTGGGTGTTTCTGTTTTAGACAGGGCCTCACTGTGGTGGGTCCCTGCCTCTGCCTCCCGGCTGGCACTATGCCAACCACCACACCCCGCTCATTTTTAGACGGGCTCTGGCTTCGTTGCCCAGGCCAGCCTTGAGCTCGCTCCTCTGGCCTTGGCCTCCTGCGTCGCTGACACGACAGGTGCAGCGACTGTGCCTGGTCCTCAGGGTGGACCGGAAATGGAGCCGGGCCTCCCGTGTGGTCCCAGCTGCGAAGCACAGATCCTAGCATGGCCGCCACAGCGGCGCTTGTGCGTGTGGCCTACGGCTTGCGTGAGGTGGGAGACGTGGAGGTGCTCTGCCGGGCCTGCAGGCTGTCGCTGGCCCTGAGGGCTTCGAGGGCAGGGGCGGATATAGGAGGCTGCGATGGTGACTGCTGAGCAAGGCGGGGTGGGGGTGTGCGAGGTGACGCTGGTCACCAGAGGGCGGAGAAAACGGGGTGGACCTCTCCACGGTGTGCAGATGTCAGACGTGACACCTGCTGTGAGGCCCTGGTGCTGCCACAGACGTGCTGACAGTGGAAATCCGAGTGGAAACAGGACTGAGCCGTATGGTGGCCACACACCCGCGCCAGTTGTGGGGCATGGTCACGTGATCCCCTTCGTGGGAAATGCCCAGGACTAGCAAATCCAGAGACAGAAAGTGGGCGAGTGGTGGCTCGGGCTAGCATGGGGAATGGGAAGTGACACGAACAGGAATGGGTTTCTCCTTGGAGGAGAATGAAATGGCCCAGAGTTAGGTAACGAGAATCGCACGGCTCCGGAATTACCCAAACACACCAGGCCATCCACCCTCAGGGGAGTTTTACCTTTGTTTTTCTGTTTGGTATAGGGCGTGTGTGCTCGCTGGAGAGGGGATGGCCACGCTGCGGTCTCTTCTCCCTCCCCCCTTCTCTCAAGGTCTTGGGTATGCATGCACACGTGCCCAGTGTGAGTCGCAAGCCGCCAGGTCTGGGTTTCACACTTTGCAGTCGGCCATGTGAATTCCAGCCACCTGCTGGCTGGAGTCTTACCGCTTTTTCCTTCCTTTCTTTTTCTATTTTGGCTAGAGGCTAAGTGCACATGACAGAGAGGAGAGCAGAGAGCAGAGAGAGCACCCTGTGGTGGGGTCTGGGCATGCTGCAGTCCTCTTCCCCCCTATTCTCCACCCAGGGTCCTGGGTGTGCCTGCACGCACCACTTGGTGGGTTTGCGAGCTGCTGGGCCAGGACTAAGACCCTGGTCAACCATGTGGGATCCAGCTTCCTCTGTTTAGTGCTTTTTTTTTTTTTTTTGAAAGAATTACTTATTTTATTTTATTTGTTTGTTTGTTTATTTATTTTTTCTGTTCAGTGCTTAATAGCTGTGCTACAGGGCCTGCCCGGAAAGGGTGGACTTTATGAGAATTATATCTACATGAAATTCTTAGAACACACCAGGATTTCTAACGAAAATTGATACCATGAAAAAGATTTGGGGGGTAGTTAGCAGGTGGCATGGTGGTTAAGGTGCTGGACTCCCACATGGTTGACCATGGTTTAAGTCCCAGATCTCACAGCTTGCTTTCTCACTCCCCCTGACCCCCGTGTCTCTCTTTGGCCAAATTAAATAATAACAATAATAATTAATAAAACTAAGTAATTCTTTAAAAAAAAAAAAAAAGGGAGAGAGATTGGTGGTTTGAGGCCAGCAGATGGCATGCAGGTTAAGGTAGTTGAATTCACATGGTCGACTGAGAAGATTGAGTCTGAGACCCGGCAGTTTGAAAAACATGCCAGGCACATGTGTGTACATGCTTACAATCCTGAGAGGAGAATGGAGGAGAAAGGACTGTGGTGTGGCCATCCCCCTGTAAGTGCTTTCTCACTTTCCCTCCTCTCTGTCTCTGTCTCTAGCAAGTGTATGTGCCCTCTAGCAAAAACAGAGAGAAAACGGGGAGGGGGGGCAGTGCTGATGCAGGGGCAATTCCATGCTCTGCAATGCCGGGTCCACATGGGAGGCCCCAGGTTCGCTTCCAGAGGTCTCCCTTGTAAGTGCTGGGTATGCACATGCCACGATCCTCCCTCCTATGGCCGGGCGTGCACCGTGATCCTCCCTCCTACATGCCGCACATGCATGTACCACGATCCTCCCTCCTACGTGCCGGGTGTGCATGCGCCTTGATCTGCCCTTGTACTTGCCGGGCGTGTGTGCACCGCGATCCTCCCTCCTACGTGCTGGGCGTGCGCCACAATCCTCCCTCCTACGTGCCGGGCGTGCACCGTGATCCTCCCTCCTACGTGCCGGGCATGCACCGCGATCCTCCCTCCTACGTGCCGGGCGTGCGCCGCGATCCTCCCTCCTACGTGCCGGGCGTGCGTGCACCGCGATCCTCCCTCCTACGTGCCGGGCGTGCACCGCGATCCTCCCTCCTACGTGCCGGGCGTGCATGCACCGCGATCCTCCCTCCTACGTGCCGGACGTGCGCCGCGATCCTCCCTCCTACGTGCCGGGCGTACGCCACGATCCTCCCTCCTACGTGCCGGGCGTGCGTGCACCAGGATCTTCACTCGTATGTGGCAGGTGTGCACCTTGACCCTCCCTCATACATGCCGGGCGTGCGAGCGCTGTGATTCTCCCTTGTACATGCTGGGCGTGCACGCTGAGTGACTCTCCCTTGCACATGCCGGGCGTGTGCGCTCCATGACCCTCCATTGTACGTGCTGGACATATGCACGCCGTGACCCTCCCTGGTACGTACCGGGTGTGCGTGTGCCATAATCCTGGCTGGCTGGGGCTGGGCTGGGAGTTGAGCAAGGTTTGAGGACCCCGTTGAGGGTGTTTCTCGGAGGTCTCTCTCTTTTCTGGGGAAATAAATAAACTTAAAAAGAAGAGAGAATGAGACCGGCTGGTGGCATGGTGTTGAAGGTGACTGGACCCTGACGGGCCGCTGAGAATCACACCGGGTGCACGTGTGTGTGTTCCCAGAACCCTGAAAGGAGGAGAGATGAAGGGGGTTACGTGTGCCCGGGCCTTGCCAGGGGGCACTTTCTTCCTCTCCCTCTCTGTTTCTGCCTCTCTCCAGCAAGCACACGCAGCCCCTGGCAGTAAAAAGGCAAGTAGAAAGACTGGAAAGGAATATTAACAGTAATTGCCACAGGGTGGGGGGCATTCTGGATTTTTGTTTGCTTTCTACTTTTGTGTACATTCCGACGTTTTAAAATTAAAAATAGGCATTTCCCTCCAAAAATAAATCCCCTGTGCCCCGGGCGGGGACTCGGTCCCTCGCGCCAGCCCTCAGGACTGCGGGCCGCCTGCCTTTCACGTGGGACGCTGGAGTGGGAGTGCACTTGCAGCTTGACCTGCGGGAGTTCCACCCCTGCTGCCATGGCCTCCGTCAGGTCACAGGACCAGAGGGCTCAGTGCCGTCCCGTGTGGTGGCCCACCCGCCGCGGAGACCTCTCTGCTTGCATGTCTTCGGTGGCAAGGCGCTCACCACCTCCCCAGCAGCTCGCTCCTTCCATTTCTGGGCAGCACTGCCTGTTGGCAAGCTCTTCCATATATGGCTGCAAAATCCGTCTTCCTGTGCCTTTGTGCTCCCTCAGCTCCCTCTCTGAACCCAGTTTGCATCTGCAGCAAGGGGCTCCCAGGACCTCCCGGCCTCCTCCCTCAGCTGTTGGGAGGTTACAGAGGGGGAGTCGTAACCCAGAGGGCGTGTCTGTGGTCGGCACTAGGGACCAAGTATGGCTGCACTTTTACCCCAACGGCACAACCGAGTAGGATTTCCAAATTCAGTGTTCACACAATCCCTGTCAGATTGGAACTTGATACTCATCCCAGAGGTTGAAAACTCATATCTGGAGGCCGGCAGATGGCGTGGTGGTTAAGGCACTGGACTCCCACGTGGCAGATTGCGGTTTGAGTCCCTGACCTGGCAGCTTGCTTTCTCACTTTCCCACTCTCTCTGTCTCTTTCTGGTCAAATTAAACAATAGTAAATAAAGTTGAATAAAAATAATTCTTAAAAAATATTGAAGAACAAAACTCAAATCTGTCCATAGACCCAGAGGAAGTGAGAATCATTAGTGCTGCATGTACTTTATTTACTTATTATTTATTTAATTGCCAGAGGGCGCATACACTTGCTGGAGAGAGACGGGGAAGGAGAAAGCACTCCTGGTGTGGGGGTCACACCGCAGTCCCTTCTCCACTCTCTCTCCATCCTGCTGGAATTTGGGGCACGCACACACACACTGTGTGCTACAAGTCACCAGGGCTGCAATCCAAACCATGGGGTCAGCTGTATGGCCACCAGGCCACAGGGTCAGCCCGGAGCTGCATTTATTGAGGACTTGTGATGTGGCAAACCCCACTGCAACCCCCATGCACTAAATGTCTGTTCATCCTCAACACAGATCAGGCCCTGGTGCTCCACCCCTGCCCCCTTTAGAGGTTTTTGCCTTAGGGCACGGGCCCTATTCCCCCCATCGTGAGGGTGAGAAGACTGAGGCTCGGAGATTCCTGGCCGCGCAGCTGGGTTCTCGGCGCCTCCTGGCACAGGCTCTGGCAGCGCTGTGGGTCGCTAGAGGAACGCCATCCTGGGCATCCTCTCCTCCGTGGCGTAGTAAAGGCGAGGGACTTCAAAAAGGTCACAGAAGGGCATATGGTGAAACACGGCATGGATTTCAAAATGTTTTGCACCAAAATTAGCTCTTGAATTCCATTTTTTTTTTTTTTTTTTTTTTTTTTTCTTTTGGAGAGGTTTTTCGCCATAGGGCGCGTGCGCTCGCCAAACAGACAGAGAGAGACATAGAGACAGAAAGCGAGAAATCACCCCCCAGGGGGGATGGTCACGCCGCAATCCCTTCTCCTCCATTCTCCTCTCGGGATCTTGGGCACGCACGCACACGCGCCCGGCGTGAGTTGTAAGCCACCGGGTCCGAGACACGAACCGCGGTCGACTACGTGGGAGTCCAGCGACATAGCCATTACGCTAACTGCTGGTTCCCTTGAATTCCATTTTTCAACAAACTTTTTAAAAAAGTCCCATGAGCAAGAGAGAGAGACGGAGACAGAAAGGCAGCACCCTCGGCGGGACCTGGATGCGAGAGCCACGTGGGCTCAGTGGCGATAACCGCTAGCACGTGCCCAGCTACTGAGGGAGCCCGCAGGTGTCAACCCGGAGCGTCCCCACCGGACCAGCCTCCCGGAGCGGCACGTTTGGGCGCTCTGCCCCCATTCCCCCACCCTGAGTTTACAATTTATTTCTTGCAGCTGGCGAGGCGGTGAGTCTGTGTGATCCCAGGTGCTGGGGAGGCCGAGGCAGGTTGCGAATTTGTGGCCAATCTGAGCAACCATGTGAGACCCTCAAAAGAACAGAGCAGGGACCAGCAGAAGGCGTAGTGGTTGTGTCGCTGGACTCCCATGTAGTCAACTGTGGTCTGAATCCTGGACCCGGCAGCTTAAAACACTCACACTGGGCGTGTGTGTGCATGTGTGCCCAAATCTTGAGAGGAAACTGGAGAAGGGATTGCGATGTGACCATACCTCCTAGAGGGCGCTTTCTCATTGTCCCTCTGTCTCTGTTGAGCACATGTGCCCTATTGCAAAACAAACACACACACACAAACAGAACAAACAAACAAAACCAAAAACCTCTCAAAAAGAAAACAAAAACCAATTTTCTCCCATGAGTGAGAAAGACAGAGATAGAGAGACAGCACCCCAGCAGGGCCCCGCACAGCGACCCACCCCCAGCCTCAGCCAGCCCTGGTTGCGGGCACACGTGGGGGCCCAGCGTACTCAGGTCTGTGGGTGCGCACCCAGGACCTCCCCATGTGGGTCAGCCTTGGCTGCCCCACTGCGCCGCCCGGCCCCTCCGCGGGCTTTGGGAAGCGCTCATACTCCTCGCTGGCTGGCCTGGTTCTTGGCCGGCAGCTTGTTGGGGGAAGGTCCTTGTAGGGGCTTTCTCAGGCGCTGGACCCAGGAGGGCTCTCCCTGACTCAGACCACAAGCTCTTGGCTAAGTTCAGGCGAGAGCAGAGTGAGGTCGCGTTCCACCTCCTGGTGATGCAGAGTGTAGACGCTGCTTCCATCCCTCCCACCTCACCACCAGGCAGGAACGGAAGCATTATCCCTCTTCCCAGCTCTGGAATCTGGGGCCCAGAGAGGGCAGGAGGCCGCCCAGGAACACACAGCCAAGCCGACTGGGACGACAGGGTCAGACGTGTGCTGGGGGCGGGCAGGGCAGCGCTTTCCCCGCCAGGCATGTGGGAGGATGGGAGCCCTTGCTTTCCTGCCCAGGAGCGCTCCTGAGGGCCCGGCCGCTGAACCCGGGGCCTGGAGCCTTTCCCCCAGTGTGTGCACGAGCTGGGCGGTTGGGGCTGGGCCCTGGCACCTGTAAGGAGCTCAGGAGGGGCAGGCTCAGCCGGGAGCCCCGGGCCGGTGCCTCCCTCGTCTGCTCGCTGGGCCTCAGTTTCCACACGCTGAGATTCCAGGGGGTGCTGGCAGTTAGCCCTGGAGTGCGCCAGCTCTGCGCACTGCCCCTTCCGGGTACCGCCACCTGGTGCCCTGGGCTTCTGGGAGAGGGAGAGAGCAATGCTGTCATCTCTTCCTCCTCCCTTCCTGTGGACGCTCATGCGATGAGAACTGAGACGGCGCAGCAGCGAGCCGCCCACCCACCGACACGAGTCCACAGCGGCCCCGCACTGTCACCTCCACTGCAGGCGTGCCCTGAGCCGGCCTTCCCAGTGTGTGTTGCCCTGGACTCGTCCCGCTTCTGGGAAGTCGAGACTCTTGGCTGGAGATTGCCCTAGTGTCCTTGTCACCAGAGTGGAAAGGAGTGAGCCCTTTCCCCCTCACGGACGGGCACTTGGAGGCTCAGAGGGGCCAAGCTCCCCAAGGGACCCAGGCCTTCTGTCCCACGTCCTGCACTGTTGGTGTCTTCTGTGCCCTCCTGTGTTGGGGGACGAGGTGCTGCAGGCTGTGTGACACGCTCGTGTCCCATTCTGCAGACCATGACCCCAGATAGGAGCTGGGTCTCCCTTAGCAGAGAGGGAGTGGTCCAAGTTGTGCCAGAGACTGAAGGACGCATCTCGGGACAAAGTCTAGGGACAGTCGGGCCCTCACCTGGCTGGAGCAGAAGCCCGGGCAGCGTCCTGGACACCTCTCTGTGCCTGGAGGGCAGCGGCCCGTGCGGCTCTGAGCTGAGTGGGAAGGGCTGGAGGGCCCACTCAAGAGCTGGATCACCCAGAGTTATCCACGAGCTTGGGGTGCCCCGTTCCCAGGGCTGCCTGGAGCCAGGGGCAGAAGCTGTGTGAGGGCAGGTGGCTAATGCCTACGTGTGTGTGCACACGTGTATGCACCTGCAGCCCTACGTGTGCGTGTGTCCCATTTACATGCATGTGTGCACGTATGTGCATGCACATCTGTGTGATTATGCAAGGGCACCTGTGTGTATGCAGACGTGTGCCCCGTGGGCTTACACTTTAGCATGCCCCGCTTGCCCCAGACTGGGTGAGTAACGTGGGATGGGCCCCCAGGCCTCGCTTGCCCTCTGCGAGGTGGGTGCATGGCTGTTCCTAGTTTGGGGACACTCTGCCCGCTCACGGAGTTCCCTTTTGGGGGGCAGAGGAGGGCACAGGCCGGGAGGACCACGACCACCCACAGTGAGCACCCCGAGACGGCCAGTGCTTTCCCTGGTTTCCTCACATGCCCGCTGTGAGCTTGAGCCACCAGGTCCAGGACTTGAACCACAGTCGACTATGTGGGAGTCCAGTGACGTGACCATTGCACCATCTACTGGTCCCTGAGTGTATGCCACTTTTTAAAGCTTATTTACTTTCTTCCATGAGTGAGAGAGACAGAGAGACAGGTGCCCCCAACAGGGCCTTGACACCTTGACTTACCCCCAGACGTCAGCCCCTCTGGACCGTGGCGAGAGTGCCTGACTTACTCAGGGAGGTCACATGGGATTGCCTTACAGAGGATTGAGCTTGCCCACTGCACCACCGTCCAGCTCCGGGGTTTGTGTCCGTTCCTTGCACACCCGTCTGCACGTGCGTAGGCCTGCCTGACTGGTGTGCTTTGTGTGTGTGGCCTGCACGAATGTACTGGTCTGCGTGGCCCCTGGCCCCTCCGCCTGCTGCTGTAGGACTTGGCCCTGGCACAGGGTGCAGGCCTGGCTGGGCACATGTGGGCTCACGGGGCCTCTTGGGGTGGTGCTGAGCCAGGCCCCTTCCGGCTGTCCCACGTGGTCTCTGGGTGGCCGCTGGAATGCATCCACGGGACAGTCACCACCGAGACCTCTGCCAGCACTGGGGTTCAGGCTTGGGCCGTGCGGGTCAGAGGTCGGTCTGTGACCAGGATGGGGAAGGGGTCATGTGACTGGTGTCAAGAGTTAGAATGTGGCTGTGCTGAGGCTAAGGGTCATCTGGGGCTGAGGTCGGGTCAGTCTGGGGCTGAGATGCCTTCGGTCCTCCCTGATCAGGGGACGGGTTCAAGCCCAGGCACAAGGGGCAAGAACAAGAGGGCACCTGTGGGCCCCACTGGGCGCCGCGAGCACGTGGCCAGCTGTTCCCCGGCCAGGCTAGGGCTCCCAGGTGTGTCTGGAAGGAGAGTGCAGAGCAGGGCAGCACGTCGCATGGGGAGGCCCCTGCCCGCCCGGCTCTGTGACTGTCCTCAGGGCCCTGTCACCCCTCCTTCCTCCCCCCGTCCTCTACCCCCAGCCCCTCTCCTTCCTCCCTTTTCTCCAGCCATTCCGGGCCAGCCCCTCGGACCTGGGCCCTGCAGCCACCGCCCTCTGCGTCCCTGCCTTGGTCTTCGGCTCGGCCTCTCACTCCCCTGCGCAGTGCGCTCCCAAGTTCCAGGCTGGGAAGACTGGCAGCTGGCTCAGGAGGTGGCTGCAGGCCGGGAGGGGAGAGCACAGCCCTGCAGGGAACCGGGTCCCACAGCAGTGTGGAGGGGTCCCGGACGGGAGTCAGATTGCCCGTTCTGGGCTGCACTGACTTTGTAAGGAAGGAAGGACAGATTGACAGCCGGCCCAGAAAACCAGATAAAAGCCAGCACGGGCCCTCAGCGCCAAGGCAGGCAGGGAAAGCCCTGGCGTGTCGGGTCCCAGCGCCGTGGGCAGGCCCCCAGCCTGGATCAGGGGCTGAGGCAGGAGGGAGGCGGGCGGAAGTACCCTCTGCTGTCGCACAGGGGCACCCTGGCTCGTCCTTGACTGCTGGCTCCTGGGACGTGTGGGGTCCGACTGTGATAAAAAGTTCTGGAAGTTGAGGGACGTGGGCATTTATGTTCCTGCTGCACCCCCACACCGGGGGCACAGCAAGTACTTGGCTCTCGAGGAAGCAGGAGCGTGGGCACGAGGTCCTTGCGTCCGTTTCACGGATGGCAGCCGCGCTGCAATCCCTTCTCCAGGCTCCTCTCGGTAGCCCTGGCCCCCAGGAAGTGCTGCCACTAGAGGACAAGGAGCAGGACCATGGCGGGATGACGTGCGAGTGACCATGCGGCCCAGGAGGGCAAGGATGCCAGCCCCTCGAACAGCGCCGGGCACACCCGCACCAGAGGAGAGGTGTGGAGTGGGCCGGCTCGGTCAGCCTGGGGGGAGGGCCGGCTGTGTCGTGCTCCCGAGAAGGGGGTGTGGGGCCCTGTGGTGGCACAGAGACAGAGCTCTGTGAGGTGGACCCACACGGGAAGGTGCCTGGTTCTGTCTGGAGACCTCCCTGGATATTCTGGGCTCGCACACACCTGTGTCCGGGCTGACTGAGGCTGGGGTCGGGCACGGCGTCAGGACCCCGCTGTGCTGGACCGCTCACTCGCTCTTTCTCACACACACGTATACGCATACGAGAAACTTTTTTTTTTAAGAGAGATTTTTGCTATAGGACTCGTGTGCCTGCTGGAGAGTCAGAGAGATAGAAAGTGAGAACCCATCCCCGAAGGGGGATGGCCACACTGCAATCCCTTCTCCAGTCTCCTCTCGGGATCTTGGGCACACACACACACTTGCCCTGCGTGAGTTTAAGCCCCCAGGACTGGGACTTGAACCTCAGTTGACTTTGTGGGAGTCCAGCAATGTAACCATTACACCATCTGCTGGTTCCAAGAAGAAACGTTTTTTAAAAGGGGTAGGAGGGGGCAGCCTGTGGCATGGTGGTTAGGGCAGCTAGATCACATATGGCCATCTGCCCAGTTCAAGTCCTGGACCAGGCAGCTTAAGAACCATGTCAGGTGTGTGTGTGTGTGTGTGTGTGTATGTGCGTGTATATGCCCAAAATCTTGAGAGGAGGATGGAAGAGAATGGACTGTGGCGTGTCATCTCTCCTGGGGGGTGCTTTCTCATGCCCCCCGCTTCTGTGTGTCTTTCTCTCTCTGGCAAGTGCATGCAACCTTTGGCAAATTAATAAAAAATGGGGGAGGGGGAGGTTTGTTGAGGCTCAGAGAGCAGAAAGGCAACTGGCATAGGTCACCCACTACTGACCCAGGCAGGGCAGAGCTCTGAGTGCGTTCAGTGGAAACAGCGCCCCTGCAGCACCTCTCTAAGCTGACAGTGTGGCATGGAGGTCATTAACGGGGTGGGGGTGGGGCAGCCCACCCGCTGGGCGATGTGCAGACCTGATCTAGACACGGTGGCATGAATCGGAGGTCACAGCAGCTCTGAGCTCCCTGCAAGCGGGGTGCTCAGGCCCAAAGCATCAGCTGCTTTCGTTAGCTCTGCCCCCCAAATACATCCGTCTGACTCTTATCTGCGGCCCTCCAGCCAGCCTCCTACCCCAGACCCTCTATTCTCTTCACAGCAGCCCAGGGGGCCTTGGAGGACCTGAGTGGCAGGAGTTCTGTCCCTCCTCGCCTCATCCACCGTACTCGCTAAGCACTCCCAGTGGTACGCGGCCGGCTCTGTGGGTACAACCTCTCCACCCCATCTCTTCCCGCTCATCCACTGCACACACCACCCCACCCACACCAGCCTCTTGGGTATTCCTTGACAAGTCCAGCCGAGTCCTGCTCGGGGCCGTTGGCACTGGCTACGAGCTTGATCACACCCCCATACCTGCGTGCCTCGCTGCCTTGGCCTTCCAAGTCCGTGGTCAAGTAGGACTTCCCCGACCCCAGTGGAAGACAGCACCTACCCCAGGTGCCCCAGCCCGGCTTTACATTCTCCTCTCACTGGCCTGCTGTGAGACCGTCCCTGCTCTGAGTCTGCACATACAGCTGCACCTGCTCGTATGGTCAGGGCTCAGTAAGTACCCAATGGCGGAGTGGAGTGTGGCCATGGGCAGGCTGCCTGACCTTAGGCAAGTCCACTGGACCTCCGTGAGCGGTCTCTGAAATGGGAGTGAGAGCTGGGGAGGGGGGCAGCCCATGGCGCTTCGAAGTCACTGTCCCACTACTGGAGCACCTGTGTGTAGTGGACATCAAAACCAGCCCACCTGAACCCAGGCCTGGGAGGTGCAGAACAGGCCTGAGCTGCCTCAGTGCCCACTGCCCCCACCCCCACCCCCCAGCTGGGTGGCCCCTGCACTCTCCCTGTCCTTGGCCTACACTCCCCAGACTCCTGCCTGGAGTCCCCAGCGCTCACTCGCCCTTCCTTCCTGGGCTCCTGTTTATTTTTTAACCCTGGAGTGGCTCTGGACATACACTTAGGGGAAAGCAGCATCCAGTGCTAGTTAACAGGGCCCACCGGGCTGGCGGGCGCCCCTGAACATGGCCTCGTCTCAGCAGAAAGCACTGGGCCCCCAAGGCCTGCTTGGTGCCTCTGCCCTGCCCTGCAGAGCCTCCCACAGAGCCGGGGCATCCCCTCTGCCCTGTGGCAGAACTCACTGGTGGAGGAAAGGCGGAGCCCCTCCCAGGAGAGCAGGAAGCCTTCCAGCCAGGCCACTGTCAGCTGGCCATTCCCTCGACATTCAGGGATGGGAGTTGGGAGCTGGGAGCTGGCACCGTCACCCCATGGGACCCTGCCAGGGTCTGGTGGAATAAGCAAGGGCTGGGGCCGTGCAGACCGGGTTCAAGTCTTGACGTTGCCCCTCCAATCACCCCACACAGACAGAGCGGTGCCCGCTGTGTACCAGGCACTGGAGACCGAGAGGAGGTGGGGCGGCCGGTCCCGGTGCTGTGCAGGGCCAGCCCCAGCCTGGCTCCTTCCTCTCAGGGCTGGCCACCCCTCCTGCTTTGGCAGATGTGAATGCAGCCCTCCTGAATCCGGACTCTCCCACCAGGTGCCCTGGCCTGCCACCACTGCCACCCCCGCCACCCCATCCCTGCAGGCCCCCAGGACACATCCAGAGTACTTATTGAGTAGCCTCGGGGGGATCCATGTGGCCCCCACACCCTGTTACTCTCCGAAGGGGCCATCGGGTCAACAAGGAACCCTGGGCTGGTGAGCCTCACAGGAGGGGGCCTTCCTTCACCCTCATCCATTCAGCACACAGCCACCAGGCACCATCCTGGGTATGGGGCACCGCGCGGAGCAAACCGACCGGCACACCAGTGGGCGGGCCATACGGTGTGTCAGGTGAGGGCCCAGCAGGTGCAGGGGCCCTGGGGTGACTGCGTGTGGTGGACCCAGGGGACCCCGAGGGCAGCCTGGGGAGTGGGGGAGATGGTGGCTGTGAGGTCAGGGGCTTGTCGGTCCCTGGGAGGACTTGTCTTCTGACCACTGAGAGACGGGTGGGGAGGACAGCGTGTCCTGTCGTCCAGGAGGAGGGGCACGCTATCATTCTCACACCCCCGCTGCCAGTCTTCGCCTTGTGGGTGGCTGCATGGAAGAGGTGGCTGAGACAGGATGTGACGGGGCTACAAGCTCAGTCTGGCTGGGTTGGTGGCTCTCAGGAGGGATTTGGGCTTTCCGGTCACCAGTTCAGTGGTGCATCCAGCACCCTCAGGACTGAGTGAGCCCTGGTGCCCAGGCCGGATTTGCAGCCCCACAAAGGTGGGGAGAGGAGCCCACAGAGGGCGGGGGCTGCCCGGAGCAGCAGGGATTCATTTCTGCAGCTGTGGCTGCAGGCCGTGGTGGCAGCGCCGGCTAGGAGTGATCCGGGCAGACCGTGAGCTGTCTCAGGCCAGGGGATTCCCAGACCAGGCCAGAGAGGGCTGACTGAGGTCAGGATACAGCCCAGATATCCGTTTGGGTTTTGGATTTCTTTTCTCTTTTTTTGTTTCCCAGTTGACACAATACCCACAGTAGGCTGGGAGTGACTCTCAGGCCACTGGGTGTTTGGGGCCTCTTTGCCACCAAGCTCTTGGCAGCTCTCAGCCAAGGTCTGGGGCACAGCAGTGGTGGCGGCACTTCCTGTCCCCACCCAGGAGCCAGGGGACAGGTGGGGGCGAGCCACGCCCCCCATAGGAGAAGGTCTCACATGGTCCATGACTGGGAGGTATGGAGACCTTGGGGTGTTCAGTGTGGGCTCAGGGATGGCTGGGCAGCAAAGCCCAAGCCTGACAGGGCGGGTGTGCTCCTGCTCCTGCTGGGCGGGGGGCCTGAGTAGCAGGAAGTGGAGGTGGGGGCAGAGGAGAGTGAGACGGACAGATGGATGGACCGAATGACAGACCAGCCAGGGGAGGCAGGCGAGCCGGTTCTGACAATCAGTGTGGTCCCTGGTGGAAAATCGGGTGGATAGACGTACAAGTGGTTGGATAGAAAGTGGGCGGCTGGAGAGACGGTGGATGGGTAAATGAATGGCTGCGTGGGCGGCAGCGACCTGGAGAGGGGCGAGCCAGCCGAGCGCTCAATCACAGCCCCGGGCGCCGCCAGCTGCGCTCAAACCCCTCTAACCGCCGCCCCGCCCTGGGCGGGTAATTACGTGCCCCCGGGGACCGGGGCGAAGAGGGGCCGCGCCGCCCCGGGCTCCAAGCGCCTGCCGGCACTGCGCGAGCAGGCCGCCCCTCGGTCGCGGGGGGAGCCCGGAGGTGCGAGCCCCAAGCCCCCGGTCTCGCTCTTCTTTGTCTCCGTGTAGCCCTCCGCTGTCTCCGGGCCATGGCCCGCCTCTCCCGGCAACCTTCCCGGTACGCTTCTGGGCTCCCCCAAGATCTCCGAGGGTCTCGGTCCCGCTGCCCCCAGCCTTAGGCATCTCCCCAGGCAGGGCAGGGGTCCCCAAACCCTGTGCCTCTAGGGCCGCGGGGCCAGCAAGTGGCAGGATCTCCAAGCTGCGTCTCTGTGCGGTGAGGGGAGACATAGGATGAAGGCCCCCCTCTTCCCCAGCCCCACCCCCCGCCGCTACTACACGTCGCGCTGCGCCCCGACCCCAGCGCTGCCTGTTTGCACCTTAAGCGGCTCTACTGGTGCTATGCGATCCCGGACGCCACGAGGGCTAGCCCCCGCCCCCCGGCCTCAGACCCACACGCAGAACACAGCACCACGCAGCCACACACACACACACGCACACCACAGCCTAGCCAACTCACAGCCCCGCACAGGCGCACTGCCCCTACATGCGCAGACCCACAACCGCATGCCCACTCGCAAACAAGCCCACACGGACACACAACGCCCCCGAACACTCAGCCCCACGCAGGCGCATCCACCCACGCAGTACCCCGCGCAGTCACACAACCCCCATAAACAATCGCACACAAATACAACAACCCCACACAGGCCCCGCAGCACTCAGTCCTGCTGAGACCCAAACACATTCACAAGCTCGTATTCAGACCCCCCAGCCCCCGTGACATTCACACGTAGGATGGCCCAGAAATATACAGCCACATTGACACACACACACGCACCTAGACGCACTGCCAGGAGCTCACCCGCGGGCTCGTAAGTCACTGGAAAAATATTAAAGCGTTCCCTCCCTCCCTTCTCTTTGACGCGCGCGGACACACACACACACACACACACTCACACACTCAGTCACCACCACCACCCCCCACCCCCGTCCCTAAGCGCCTTGGAGCCTTGCAGTCGGTGACCCCGAGCCCCCGCGGTGAGCGCCATGGGAGCGTCTCCCCGACGCCCCCTCCTCCCTCTCCATTCCCGAGCTCACCACTCCTCCCCCCTCTCCTTCCCTGCCCCCTCCTCCTCCCCTCCCCCGCGTCTGGGGCGCGGGCTGCGCGCAGCCAAGCCCCCTCGTCGCGCGCCCCTCCCCGCGCGCGCCCCGCGCCCGCATCGCGCTTGCCGAGTGGATGCGGCCACGGGGCCGACTCTAATTACCTCCTGTCCCCCGGCGGCCCGTGAATAATGGCTACTGAGGGCGCTCGCAGGGGCTGCTGAGAAGGAAACGCGGGGTGCTAGAGGCGCGGCGCGCGCGGGAGCGCGAGGGAGAGGAGCGAGCCCGGGGCCGCCGCGAGCGGCGGGCGGAGAGAAAGGAATCGTGCGAGCGCTCACATTTTTTTCTCCCAAGGATCTCGTCTGGCCGCCGCGTTCTGGAAGAGGCGAGGGGGAGAGCGCGCGAGAGAGCAGCAGAGACACGGCGGGGAAAGGGAGACCGCGAGCCGCGCAGCGCCGGCGCCCGGGAGAGCCAGCAGGAGCCCGCAGGTATTGTGTCCTCGGCGGGCCGATCCGGCGCGAGGGCTCCCAGGGCCCCGACCCGCCGCCGCGCTCAGACCTGCCCCGAGGCCGGGGCTGCGGGCTGGGGTCGCCGCCCGTCGCAGGCACCCCTCCCGCCGCGCCGCGAGCTTGGCTGGAGTTGCGGATTTGCCTGTTTTGGGGGTTTCTACGCCGGTTAAGGGAATTGGTCTCAGGAGAAGGAATTTCTTTCTTTCCTTTTTTTTTTTTGGCCGCAGTTTGGTTGTGCTGGGGAATCCCCCTCCCCTTTTCTCCACAATGCATTGGTGAGCGGTGTTGGCGACAGTGGCGCTGGCGGAAGGCACGGGGCCGGGGTGGCGGGGCTGCTGGCCGCGGACAAGGCGGTGAGGGATACCGGAGAAGGAAGGAGTTCTGTTCAAGTTCGCGGTCTGCGCCCGGGAGCTGGTCGGGCCAGGGAGGGCCGTTCGCGCGGCCGGTCCTGCTCCGGGCAACCGGTGGGAAACTTCCCGAGAGCGCGGCCTCCCGGGGGACTCGGCGCCCTCGACGCCTCCGGGCGCTTCTCCCGGCCTCCGCCGCCCCTCCTCGCCGCCCGCGAGCGCTTAAGGTCGCGCTCTCCCCACCCCCGCCTTCCTCCTTCCGCGGCGGCTTCCGGATCTGGACAGAGCTGGAGGAGCAGCTTCAAACACTTTCCCTGGAGACCCCTCCCCATCCCCGCACCGCAGCCTGCCCGGCGCCCCCCCTGCCCTGCGCCTCCGTTTCACGCGCGGCCGGGTGGCTAGGCTGACAATGAAGTAGCGCGCCGCTGCCGTGGGGGGCGGGGGTCGTCGCTGGGTCTCTCCTGGGGCGGCTGACCCTGGGCTCTGGGCAGGGCGAGAGGCACTCCTGCGGGAAAGGGCCTTGTTTGGGTTAGAGATTTTGACGTGGGATGGCGCCGCGGCGGGGAGGGGGCGGTCTGGGCCGGGGTCGTGGGGTTGTGGATTCCGGCCCCTCTGGGGCTGGGCGGTCGCTGGTGACGGGTCGAGGGCCCTCCGGCCTCCTCGGCCTTCCCCCCTCCTGTACAATGCAGGCTGAGGTGATCCCGGGTGGAGGGTGATGTGCTTGTGTGACGGAGTGTTTGTCTCCTGCGATGCACAGCAGACGCTGCTCCGTGGCCTGGAGATCGGAGGCCACCGGAGCTGGGCACCTTGCCCCTCCCTCAGGGCCAGGGGAGGGACTGCTGATGGGCGCAGAGTGGTGGGAACTTCTCCTCCCCGGGGCCGCGAAAGGGAATGCTAGCCTGGGGGATTCTGAAGACCGCAGTCCCTGGGGGTGGGTGGTAGATCCAAAGGGAGCCCCCCACTCTGGGTCAGAGGCTTCTGGGCACTCAAAATACCCTGGTCCTTTTGCTCCCGGGTGGAGAATGGAAGGGCTGGCTGGATTGGGGCTAGGGGTGGGGAGTCCATGGGCATCACCCCTCATTGGATCCCTAAGCAGGTCTGACGGTCCTCCCCTTTCTCTTCTTGGGGGTGAGAACCAGGCTGGGAGACTGAGACCCCTGGCTGACCACCCAGACAGGTCAGAACAAGTCCTCTCCCCACTTAAAGAGAGCGTCCCTGGGGGCGGGGGACCAGGCTGTCAGTTGGTCCAGGATTAGAAAGAGTTAACCGCCCCCCAGCAATCTGTTACCAGCCCCCTACAGCAGGGCCACCTTGTCTGCCCTCTGACTTGCTGTCAGTGTGACACACAGAAGCAGATTCCAGACCCACTCCTCCCCGGCTGGGTGGTACCTCATTCAGGGACCTTGAGGGTGGCGGAAACGGAACCCAGAGAGGGTCTGCAGCCGGCAGTGGCCTTGTGGTCCGGAGGGAAAACGGGTTATAAGCCAGGGCCACCGGACCTAGAAGGGCAGTCGCAGGAGGTGCTGGGTAGAGGGAAGGGGGAGACTTCTACCCTTTGCCTGGTTGGGGAGGCTCTACGCTGGGTCCTGCCGAACCTGGGCCCTGCTCCCCGCCCCACGCCAGCTGAAGGCCTGGCCCACAGGTTGGACTGTGCTGCGTGGGGCCCAACTGCAAGATTCTTAGCTCTGAACTCCTGGTCCCCTTATGGCACCAACCTCTTAGTGCCCAGTACTGTGTCTCTCCCCTGGACTGGGAGTTTCCGTTTCCTGCAAGTGAGAACCAGTCCCTCTCCTAGAGCCCCAGGGCTGGCTCGCGGCTGCCGCACTGTGTCCTGCGTGGCTGGACGCGCACAAGAGTGAATGAACCGTAGTGAGTGAATGAATGAAAGGAGGGAGTTTCTCAATTGGAGACATCTAGTCATTGTTTTAAAAAAAAAAAAAAACCTCTTTGACGTGTGTGTGTGTGTGTGTGTGTATTTTAAAAGTGTGGCTCACAGAACACGTGAAAAATAGAAAAAAGAAACAAAAAAGGTGACGGCCAGGCGTCGCAGGCCCCGACAGCGTTAATGCCTTGTAGTTGTTGCCGTCCTCCTGGAGGTGGTGATTGGTTTGTTTTTTAAGGACTTTGTCGTCACTGTCTATATTCAGATGTATATCCTGCTTTCTGCACTGGCGATAACGCCGGCCTTTTCCTGTTTTGTAACCGACTCTTCATCCGCGCCACTGCTGAGTCTTCAGGCGTTTCCAACCCAGGGACGCACACCATTTATTGCACGTCCCCCTTTTGTTCCGCCCCTGCTCTTGCTGGTGACGTGGTGGGTGCACTTTGCGTAGAGAGGTGTTTGGGGCAGGTGGGGTGATTTCCCTCAGACGCGGTGGCTTGGACAGGCGCAGGCTTCTCCAGGGCTGCCCAGGGAGCGGGGCACTGTTCCTTCCTGGGTGCGATCCAGAACACCCCACAGAGCCAGAAGGAGCCTTGATGAATCACCTGTCCGACCTCCCTCCTTCCCTAAGGAGCCCTGAGCCCAGAGAGGGGAAGCGAGTCCCAAGGTCACACAGCGGTGCTGGGCTTGCAGCTCAGGACTGTCTACAGCCCTCCACTGAGGGCTGGCGTCTGGGAAGGTCCCTGGCAGCCCTGTAGGTTGACCTTGCCCGTTTCACGATGGGGAACGAGACCCCAGGTCTGCCCCGGTGTCACCAGCTCCTTAGGCCGCCTGTCACCTGCGCTGGCTGTGCATGGGGTCCGGGGCCCCCTGCTGCCCCGCTCCTGGCTCTCCTTGCCTCTCTGCCATCTCGTTTTCCAGAAGGAAGAGCTGAGGCTCCCAAGGGGATGCAGGGGGCACTCCAGTTCTGAGGGAGCCCTGTGGCTGCCCCCCACCCCCACCTCCATGGCCAGAGGCCTAGTCAGGATCTGTTGGGAGCCGGGGCTGGTGCTGGCACAGAGTGGTGGCAAGGTGCATCTTCATCCCCAGACTGCCTGGGGAGGTGCCCAGGACGAGGAGAGGAGAGGGAAGCGGACAGCGGCAGGGAAGGGAAGGGAAGGTCAGAGCGGGGGAGGTAAAACGGGTGGAGAGGAGAGCAAGCCTCATGCCACCCCCTGCAGGCCTCCCTGGTCCTGGAGGACATGCTGGGGGACAGCACCCCCAGGGGACCTCGGGGCTGGCCAGTGCGCTGTAGGGCTGCGCTAGTGGCTGCTTGAGGGCCGGAGGTGGGGGCTCTGCGTTCAGAAGGACCAGACTTGGTGATGGCAGGGGGCCAGGATTCGGGGTGGTGTCTTCTCTGTTCATGGGGCTCCCGTGGGACAGGGCACCTGCAGGTCAGGGACATGGGGGCATGGCCATTGTGGCTCTGACCCCCCCATCAGAGGACACAGCCCCCCCGCACACCAGCGTCGCGGTTCAGAGAAGCCGTGCCACGTGTGTGGCAGCTGGGCGTCTGCCGTACCTCTGTGTGTGATGTGTCTGTGGGTGTGCCCCTCTGTGGGCGCCTGTGTTTGGTGTTGTGTCTGTGGGTGTGTGTGCATCTGTGTGCCTCTGATCCTGCTTGTGTCTCAGGGTCCCTGTGCCTCCTAGCTGGGGCACGTGCTGTGCATGCGTGCTGCGTGTGTGTGCGTGTGTGTCTGTGGGTGTTTGCACGTCTGTGATCTCATCTGTGCATTTCGGGGGGAAGGCTAGCATGCCCCTGAGCCTGGGCATGCGTGTGTGTGCGTGTGTGTGTGCGCGCGCACACTTTCCTCCTAATGGCCCCAAGAGGGATTCAGGCATCAGGCTTTGTGCTGCTCTCAAGGTTGCGGCTGGGTGGGTGAGGGGGGGGGACGGCCTTCGGCTGGGAGGGGTGGGGTGGGGGAGGCAAACGAAAATCTTAAAAGACTGTCTTCCCTCTGGTCTCCAAGGAGATCAGCCTGTGAAATGATCCGCACGTTAATTAAAAACGATTATATCCTGATTGAGCCGTTCCTGCTCACATCCCCCAGCCCGGGAGAGGATGGGGCTGAGGCCAGAGGGTGCAGGACGCCCCGTCCCACCGCAGGGCACTGCAGGTGTGCCCTGCTGGCCCAGCTCAGAGGACTGCCGGGTGTGGGGGCCGCGGGGAGTGGTTGGGCAGTCCCCACCTGAGTCACTTGCGAGGTGCCCTTTGAATTGCAAGGACTCTCCCCAGGGGGTGTCTCCAACTTCCACGAGCGGGCGGCCACCAAGGCTGAGGGTGGCCGTGGACGGCTGTGGATGGCCGTCAATGGCCGTGGATGGCTGTGGATGGCTGTGGATGCCCGTGGACGGCCGTGGACGGCCGTGGACGGAGTGACCCACTCGGGCCTGGCAGCGGCTGTTGTTCGCACGCAGCAGTTTGTGGTTCTGGTTTTGCAGACAAGTGACGTGCTTGAGGTCACACGGCCAGGAGCTGAGAACCCCAGTCCTCTGACCCCAAGACTGGACCCCCCGGGAAGCTGGGGTCCCCACAAACCAGACCTGCCGTCCTCTGTGGCACCCTGAGATTGCGTCTTCCTGAGGTCAGCGCTGCCCGGGCCGAGCCCGTGATGCCCCTGCACGTGGAGACTGGGTGATTCACCAGATTGGCAGCTGTGGTCCGACTCGCGTCACCTTCAGCAGCCTGGGCCGGGCCTGCCTCTCCTCCCGCTACGTCCCGGGCTGGCGGGCGAGCCCGCTGCAGAGCAGACCCCGGTGTGCCGTGGGCACGGCCGGGCACCATGTGGTCACGCCGGGGACCTGAGCCAAGCCTTTTCTGGAAAGAGCCTGGGCCTGGGCACACTGTGCCCTACGGGGTTCACCGTCGTCAGCCCGACGAGGGCCACAGTGGCAGACAACGGTGGTGGTAATACCAAACCAGGGTGCACCCCCGGCGGGAGGGCGGCGTGGGAGACCGTGGGAGACCGTCTCTGTCTCGCCCGTTCTGCTCTGTCTCGTTACGGAGCTAGCACTGAGCCGGGTGCCCTCAGCCTGCAGCCAGCAGCCGTGTTGCCAGGGCTAGGAAGCGTGGGTCACTTCGCCTCGGCATCGGTGGGGACCCGGCCTGTGCCCCATGCACTCGGCACTGCGTCCGAGAGGAGGAGACCCTGCACAGAGGCTCCTGGCCAGGGCTCTCTGCTCCCCGTGGTGCAGTGGGGGTCCTTGCTTTCTCCTGAGGGTTCCGCCGGGGGAGTACCACAGCCGGGCGTGTTTGTGCGGTGCCTGGCAGCACCCAGACACACTGAGGGGCTCCTCTGTGCCTGTCAGGGGCCTTGGGCTTGCTGGCCTCCGAGGAGAGGCGCTGCATCCTCCAGTGTTTCCCAGGAGGCAGTCTAGGGTTCGAATAGACTGTTACCTCAGTGTGAGCCTCCAGGGGGCTGCAATGCACCTTGGACCCCCGAGGATACATTATCAAAGGTAGAGTGTCTGGAAAGAGGGAGGGGATTCCGCTGAACTGGGTCCTGCTGAGAGTTCTTAGGTGGAGCTTGACCAAAGGGAGGGTTCAGGAGCCAGAAATACTGTCAGGGAATCACAGGAACAGAGAGGGCGGGACAAGTCAGCATCCAGAACTGGGGGGGAGGCAGACAGACACCCCTCATCCACAGTATGCCCTGCCCGCCCTGTCATGCTTGTGAGGTGTCACCTCTCAGGAGCACACTCTGTGGCCTCCTGCCTTTTCTAGGGCCTGAGAGCCCGGGCATTGAAGGCCCTGCCTAAAATGCAGGTGTTGGGGCAGGACCAGGAGACAACTCAGGTTTGTATCATGCATCCCCCCACAGCTGCAGGGCTGGGGAGACGTGAGGCTGCCTAGCCCGGGGCGGGCACAGCAGCGTGGCTCTGTCAGGGCGGTACCCAGCAATGCCAGCAGGGCACCCGTCTCCCACTTTCTCAGGAGCTGGGGTTCAGGCTGCCCACCTGTAGCTGGGTTCTGGCCCCAGGCCACCAGTCTGCAGCTTCCCAGCAGTCAGTGTGACAGTCCTGCGGTCTGGATGGGGCAGGGCCGCGCGCCCCCCCTCGCCTGAGCAAGGCCACGGGTCCCTGGCGGGGCTGGGTGTCAGATGTGGGCTGTCACCAGGCCAGGAAGGAGGAAGCTTTGGTCCCCGGGAAGATAGGCAGCAGGAGTGGGACAGGGCTGTCGGAGAGCGGCCAGGGCAGACTCTGCCTGAGCCACTCCCGAGGTGGCCAAGCCCGGGGCCCTGCTCTGGGCGGACTTGGCCTGAGCCCTCAAGTGGCCCAGACAACAGCTTCTGAGCTGGGTGCAGGCAGCCGGGGGCACGTGCCGGTGTGTGGGCTCAGCCCAGCCCCACCCTGCGCCTCCGCTCTGAGCCCCTTCCGTCTCCTTAGTCTTTTCTTCAGCATTTGCTGACCACCCAGAGCCCTGTCCAAGGAGAGTCAGGGTGGGCGTCCTGGAGGAAGCGCCGTGGGCCTGGGGTCTGGCAGTGCTGCTTCGTGGTGCAGGGTGCCGGGGGCCAGGGTGTGAAAGGGCGTGAAGTGTGTGTGGACTTGGCAGTTCAGCCTCTGAGCACCCTCCCCTCACCTGGGACACTCCAGCTCTGGAGTAGGGACCGCAGGGCCCAGGCTGAGAGGGGTCAGGCCGTGCCGGCTCTGGAAGGTTTACATGGAGGCTGTGGGAAAAGAGGGTGCTCCTGGCAGCCAGCCCGGCCTGGGCCAGGGCCAGGGTGGGGGTGGGGCGAGGACGGGTGCCTGTGCGGGGCCAAGGAGAGAGAGGCCCTGGTCTGGCCACGTGATCTTCAGGCTGCCAGATCTTTCCGGGCCTCAGTTTCCTCCCTGATTCCCAAGGGTGGAGTGCAGACTGGACCAGAACTCCCTCTGGCGCTCGGCCCCCTGGAGGCCACCCCTGTGGAGCCCTGGGAGGGAGGTTAGGCCTGGGCAGGAGAGGAGGCTGGCCCTGTGGGACCTACCAGGAGAGCTCAGTGTGAGGCAGGGACAGCCTGAGGCTGGGGAGGAAGAGGTCGGCCTGGGGGAGGAGGCGCAGAGGGGACCAGGCTTGGCTGGGACGCCCTGGGCAGGTTCCCGCGGTGGGCCTGGAGACGTTCCTGAGTTCCTGTGCTCCCAGGGCGTCGGAGCTGGGCGGTTCGCTGGTCAGGACCCTACTGGGGTGAAGTCTGATGCTTTCTCTCTCTTTCTCGCACTCACGGAAGAGAGAAATGAATAAACTTTTTAAAAAAGAGTGATAGGGTCCAGCAGGTGGCATGGTGGTTAAAGTGCTGGACTCCCATGTGGCTGAATGGAGCTCCAGCCCCCGACCTGATGGCTTGCTTTCTCACTTTCCCTCTCTCTGTCTCTCTGGTGAGTGCATGCACCCTATAGCGAATTTTAAAATAAAAATGATGATAATTAACAAATAAATCATTAAAAAACAAAAAAAGAGCTGGAACCCTGTTGTTCTGAGCTGCTTGGGGAGGCCTCTTGGGGGCCGGGCTGTGGCACTTCCACTTGGTTACTTCTAATCTCCGAACTCTCCTTGCCGGGAGCAGGGTCCCGCCAGCACCCGCCCCGGCCCCGCTCCGTTAGAGGAGGCTGCAGAGGAGGGCAGCTCTGGCTGCAGTCCTGTGGGCCAGTCGGGAGCTGTCCTGGGTGGCCGTGGGGCCTGCCGGGTGTCTGCAGGGAGGGCACAGCTCACCGCAGAGGGAGAGCAGGGTGTCCAGGCAGACAGCAGGCCTGGAGGAGGAGGACCTCTGACCACGTGCCCACTTGGGGACTTCTGTCTTGGGAGGCAGGGTTTCAGGACCCAGGTCACCCCCAGGGCCTGCCGTTCGCTCGCGCCCCTGCTGTGTGACGTGAGGCAGCTGACGCCCCTCTCTGGGCACCGCCTCCTTTGCAGAGGGCTCCTGTCCTCCCTGGGCTCCTGGTAGCCCTCCCTGATGGCATGATCAGCCGAGGCGGGCGCCCCGACACTGAGGACCCCGAGCCCTCCTGTTCATCTGCAGACTTCTGCTCAGCCAGTCCTGCCGGCCTTCCACACCGGGAGAATGAGAAGGCTCCCCCCATGGGGGCGGTCACGTGGCGACCCCTTCTCCTCCAGCTCCCGCCCTCCGGGCTTTGGGGCACCCACGCACATACACCCGGAATGCCCATCCAGCATGTTTCCTTTTTAATTTTTGTTTATTTTGAGAGATTTTGCACTCACCAAAGAGACAGAAAGTGAGAAATCACCCTCCAGGATGGATGACCACGCCGCAGTCCCTTCTCCTCCATTCTCCTCTCAAGATCTTGGGCACATATACACACGCACACGCACATGCACATGCGCCCAGCCTGTTTTCAGCCACTGCGTCCTGGACTCGAACCACGGTCGGCTACATGGGAGTCCAGTGATGTAACCATTACGCCATCTACTGGTCCCATCCAGTGTGTTTCTTAAGCCACTGACTCTGGGACTCAAACTTCCTGGTCGGCCATGTGGGTCCCGCTGTCTCACCCACCAGGTGACGGAGCCAGTGCCCGAACTCCTCTGCTGGAGGTGGGCACTCTTAGCACTCCAGGCCACTGTGCCAGCTGCCAGCCGTCTCCTGTGGGGTGCCGTGCCCCATGCATTCACCAAGCAGCCTGCACTCGCCCCGCCTTCCCCCAGGCGGAGCCTGCCCCCTCCTCTGAGCTGGCCTCCTGTCTTCCATGAAGATGCAGGGGGTGAGCTGGAGAGGCCTGAGTGGAGCAGCTTAGGACAGAGGTTGTCTACAGGTGACACCTTCAGGCGCACACCATTTGGCCAGCACAGGGGTTTAAAAATAACATCAGATTTCACATCAAATTTCTACTGTTTGCTTTCCTTAAAAACCCCAGCAGGCCAGCAGTGCTGGCCAGAGGGCCCACAGGACGTTATAGGGAGGGTGAGACCGGGCTGCGCCTCCTGCCAGGCCCGAGCTGCCGCCTTCTCTGCGGTGCCCCTCGCGTGCCCACCAGGCCGGACACTGACTGAGCCAGCTGCCTCGCTGAGACCTGGGTTCCAATCCTGACCTCCACTGACCGCAGGCAGGTGATGTGTTCGAAGTGCACCTGTTCAGTGCCGAGCGGAACCGATCCCAAACTGGATCTCGAAGGTATTTCCTAAGAATTCTTCCACCCGTCTCCAAAGAAATGAATAGGAATTAGAGGACAGGATGTCCCAGGTTGGGGGGCCTGCCTGAAGGGAAAAAGGGAGGCGTGAGAGGGCACAGAGTGCTTGGGGCTGCCCCCGGTCAAGTACTCTCTTGGCGGGAACCAGCAGTTAGCGTAATGGCTATGTCGCTGGACTCCCATGTAGTCGACCGCGGTTCGCATCCTGGACCCGGTGGCTTAAAACTCACGCCAGGCGCGTGTGCGTGTGTGCCCAAGATCCTGAGAGGAGAATGGAGGAGAAGGGATTGTGATGTGGCCATCCCGCCTGGTGGGTGATTTCCTGCTTTCTGTCTGTCTCTCTCTGTCTGTCTGGCGAGCGCACGCGCCCTATAGCAAAAATCTCTCCAAAAAAATAAAAAAATAAAAATAAAAAAGTACTCTGTTGGCAAAGCCTGAACGCTGACGCCCGGATTCTGCTAGCTCTCATTAGAATGTGGGACATTCGTCCCTGGCCTTCCTGGCCTTCCGGCGACCCCCACAGCCTGGCCTCCCCCATAGGCGCCAGGCAGGGGCCTTTGTTCTCACACTTAGCTCAGAGAGGTGAGGTGACATGCCAGGAGTCCCAGCAGGGCGGGCCTCTGAGCAGGACTCCTGCACCCGACTCCCAGACCAGTGCTCCTAAGCTGAGTGTCTTTCTCCTCTGCATTTTCAGAAATGCTCTTTTAGTTAATATGCGGGAGGGATTTTGCCGTTCTCGTACATAACCTTTCGCTGAAGCGACAACGTGCGATAAAAGGGTCCCAGGAGAGCTGGTGTAATTTGGGCTGCGAGGACAGAGAATACCAATGCAGAAGGCTCCGGAAGGCCTGGCTCACTGAGAGCCGGGAGGCCTGGCAGGCCCCTGCCCGCCACCGAGGCCTCCCTGCCAAGGCCTACCTGCCACTGGGTGCCCCCTGCCACCGAGGCCCCTCTGCCCCTGAGGCCCGCCCCCGCCCCAGGCCCACCCAGCACCGAGGCCCCCCGGCTTGCTGCTTGGACGCAGGACCGTGTGCTCCTGGGCCGCGTGTGGTGGACTGCGTGGTGCTGTCCTCCCTTGGTTCTGGGTGAGGGCCTCAGTTCCTGGGGGAGGTCTGGGCAGGGAGCACGCGGACTTCAGGACCCAGAGGGCTCGAGAAGGCTCAGTGGGGATCCGAGGCTGAAGCCCTGCGTGGAGGCCAGGGCCCACTCTGGGAGCAAAGCGAAGGGCATGTTCACGTCTGCCCTTGGCCCCAAACGATCAAAATGGGGGGCTTGGGAGGTTCCAGTTCATTGAGGCTGATTCTGAGTTGGGAGGCTTCATACACAGTAATTACCCTCCTGTGGAGCAGACAGAGCCAAACAATGGCACCGGGTGCGGGGAGCCTGGGACGGAGCCCCCGCACCCCCTTTCCTAGCTCTCCGAGAAATCCCACTGCACAGGATCTGGGCAGACCACGTGGACGTGCCCCCCACACACACCGTGTGCGGGCTCAGTGCGTGTAGGTGTATTACGTGCTCATGTGTGTGCTGAGTGCCTTGGACACACATGGGGCACGTGTGTGTGTGCACCCTCACCCCGGCCTCCAGGCCCCTTCCAGGGAACAGCTGACCCCTTTCTCCTGGGGCGGAGGTGGGATCTCTGTTTGACATCTCAGTGAGTCATGGATTTGCACCTCTGAGTGCAGTACCTGGTGTGTGTGCAGAGGTGACACAGCCACAGCGAGAGGGCAGTTCCACCTCTGTCATTCAGGAGCCCCCCACCTTCGCAGGGGTGCAGGCAGATGCTGCCTGTGCACCCTCTCTCTTTCAAGGCCTCTGGAACCCACAGTGCTGGCTGTGGTTTCCCCAGCACCATGTGGCCTCAGAAGACGCTGCCTTTCCTTGCCAACCCAGACTGGCTTGGGGGACAGAAGGGCTTCTGCAACCTCGGTGTCCCGGAACTGACCAGGTGCACTGTGGGTGTCGATGGTAGGTGTGTGGGTGTGTTGTGCCAGGCCCTGGGTGGGTTCTGACTTGGGGCCCTGGAGGTATCTGTGGTGAGGGCAAGTCTGGAGGCTGTGCCGAGGCCCTCGCAACTCCAGCCTGGTCCGTTCTCCCCACCCCAGGCCCTCTCACTGTCCCTGCCCCAGCTCCGGCCTGGGAGGCTCCCAGTCACCCCAGACCCTGTCCCACTGCCCCTAGCACCTGCCGCCCAGGGCTCGGCTTTGTCCTTGCTCATGGGCTGGGAGCAGCATAGCAAGGCCCCGAGGTCCCCCGTGTCCAGAAGGGAGAAGGCGCCCAGTCCCTGCCCCTCCTCCCCAGGAGATCCTGGAGGACGGGCCTCTGAGTTTCTCCAGTATCGGGCTGCCAAGGATCCCTTTCTGGAGATGTCACGGGCATTTGCAAACACAAGCCGGACCGTTTCCAGAAATGGAACGTTTTAGGAAAGGGACATGGCGTCTCTGGAGACGGTGAAAATGTTTCTAGAGATGAAGTGGAAAGCAGATCTGGAGTAGGGGTTTTTCTGAGCTTAAAATGGGGGCATTTCTCTAGAAAGTTGATTTCTTTCTTCCATAAGTAAGAGACAGACAGACGATATCCGCACAGGGTCTCAACCATGACCCATTGCAGCTTCAGCCAGCCCCGGTCCTGGGCAGGCCTAGTGTATTCAGGGGGTCCCTGGGCTTGAACTGGGAACCTTCCCCTGTCAGACGGCCTCAGAAAGTGCTGTGTTTTTGTTTGTTTTGTGTTGTTTTAATTTGCTATGTGCTCACAGGAGAGAGAGAGAGAGAAAGTGAGCAAGCACCCCCGGGGACACGGCCACACTGTCATCCCTTCTCCATTTCCCCTTTCTGCCTGGATTTTGGGCACATGCGCACAGGCGTCCAGTGTGTTTTTCAGGCTCCTGGGTCCAGAGCACAAACCTTGCAGTCAGCCTTGTGGGATCCAGCTACTAACCCCCATGCCACAGGTTGGCCTGCATCCCCAGGTTCTACCCCTGTCAGACGGGCATTTTTTGCAAATGAAACAAGAACATTCCTGGAGATAGGAGAGGATTTTTTTTTTTTTTTTTTTTTTTTTTTAAGTAAAGATGAACCCTTTCTGGATTCTGAGCATGTCTAGAAATGGACATTCCCGGAATTGGAATCTTTCTAGAGAAACTGTACTTCTGAAAGTAGGGTGTGTTTGGAGATGATGCTGGAGTATTTCTGGAACTAAAATAGGGCACCTCTGGAGACGAGGTATTTTTAGAGCTGAAACACGTCTCTGGAGATGGGATTTGGCATTTCTGGAGTTAAGCTGGAGCCTCTGTGGAGTGCTGGCATTTCTAGAGACGGATCATGTTCGAAGACAAAGGGATATTTCCGGAGATGAGATGGAGCATTTCTGGAGCTGGGGAATTTCTGGATTAAAACGCAGCATTTCGGGGGAGGAAGTGGATCATTCTCAGAGGAGGACTTTTTTGGATTGAGAACGGGACGTGTGCGGAGCTGGAGTTTTCGGAGTTGAGGGGGTTTAGCTAGGACCAGCTGTGGGAAGGCCTAGAGGGAGTACACAGGGAAAGCCTGTGGGCTCAGAGACCCCACGGGGACCCACGCCTCTCGGAAGATGGCCAGAGGCCCACAGGGGAGCCTGCTCAGGCCCCTCCGCAGGCAGCAGAGCAGGCCTCCGGGGACCCGCCAGAGCTTGGCCCCCTCCAGGCCTGTGCTGGAATCCTCGAGAAGAGAGGCCAGAGCCCTCCCAGGCCTGCTCTTGGGGTCCCCACTGCCACCCTAGTGGGGCCCTGGCAGCCTCCAGGCTTGCTGCAGGGACGGGCAGTGACTGAACGGTTAAATTTCACATAATTCAATTTCACTGGAGCCAGCTAAGGCTTTCTCCCCAGCCGCCTGCCAGGAGCCCCCACTTTCTCAGTGCCCCCCACTCTCCCCACCTGGGAGCAGTCCCGAGACCGCCTCACTTCAGCAGCAGGACAGCACGGGGTACAGGCAAGCCCGGTCCAGGGCCCAGGTTCCTGTTTGGGCCCAGCCTGCCCGCGGGGTGCCCAGCCACCTCCTCCTGCTCCGGGGAAGCAGATATTGAGGCCTGTCACCACTTGAGCCAGCCTGGAGCCCCGGAATAATTATTCCTCTTCCTTAATTGAAATTTCAGCCTCAGTGATCTGGCCTCACAAGTGAGAGGCAGCACAGAGGCCTGCCCCTGGCCAGGGCGGCAGCACCCCTGCTCTGCCCCAGCCGCTGTCCCCACGGGGGCAGGTGGTGTCCCGTACCCCACACTCTGGTGAAGACTGCAGCTCAGGGAGGTGAGGGAGGGCCTGGGCACTCAGGGCACCCAGGCAGTCTGGGGGAAGGGGTGGGCCTGGGCACCTGGTGGGGCCTCTGGGCTGGGCCACCATGAGGGCCTGGGGACCAGGAGAAGCTCTCCTCCCGCAGATCTGGCAGTGGGCTGGGGCCAGTGAGGGGCCGTGACTCAGGCAGAGCGGCCATGGCGGCCAGCCCAGTTCCTGGTTCAGAGCTGGGTGAGACCGCTGGCCGGGGGGCTGGGAGACTGGGGGGCTGGGGGCGGCGGTGGAGGAGCCTGTTTTCCCAGAGGCATGGCTGCGGTCAGGCTGGGCGGAGCATCCGGGCTGGGAGCTGCACTCCCCAAACACACACGCGCACGCGCACACGCACACGCACTTGTACCACCTGGGTGGTCCCTGCTGCCCCACAGGGCCTTGGCCTGGCCTCTCTGCCATTAAAAGGGGTGGGGGCAGCGGGCTCCGGGCCCCACCCCCACCTCGAGCTCCTAGAGCAGCGCTGAATGTCCAGGCGGCTGGCTCCTGGTCACGTGTGTCCAGATTCAAGCAAAGCCAGGCTCCACCCTGGTCCCTGCAGGCTGCCTGTCCCAGGGCCCCTCTGGGTCTCAGTCCTCTCCATCTGGGAAGTGGTCAGCTGGGTGGGCGTTCCCTGAGCTGAAACACCTGTGAAGTGTTCGGCTCTGCAGAGGAGGCCATGCCCGAGGCCTGGCAGCCCCAGCCTGGCCCCCTGTAGAGGGCCTCCGGCCAGGGCAGCAGCTCTGCTCAGTGGGTGTTTTTGTGTTTTTTTGTTTTTTTTGCTATAGGGTGTATGCACTCACTGGAGACAGAGAGAGAGAGAGAAAGTGAGAAGCCCCCCCCTGGGGGGAGCTGGCCACACTGCAATCCCTTCTCCATTCTCCTGGGATATGAAGCACGCGGGACTCACACTGCTCAGCTGCGTGGGATCCAGTTGCCTCAACCTGTGTGCCACCTGCTGGGCCCTCTTTTTCCCCCCCTCATTTTTAAGTTTATTTCTTTAATGAGAGTGAGAGAAAAAGAAGGACCGCCACCCTCCACAGAGGCTCACAGCACAATCTCTCCCAGCCTTCCCAGCCAGCAGGACCTTGGGTGCTCCTGCCTGGTGGGGCCAGCACCACTGGGGAACTGAACCTATGACCTTCCAGACAGACCCGGCATCGCTTGAGCAGCTTGTCCTGCTGCCTCCGAGCTGACCCTCTTATTTCTGAGGTGGGCTTTCCTTGGTCCCAGCCCAGGGCAGGCAGGTTCTGCGACTGACAGGGAGGCAGAGGGCGTCAGAGGCGAAGAGCAGCAGCGGGGACTCAGGCGGGGCACCGTCGCTGCCTGCCCCTTAAGTGCTCTTGTAAAACCATTAAGATGGGCGCCGAGCTCAACCTCAGCGAGGCCGTCACTGCAGCTCGCCTGCCCCCTGGCTTGCAGAAGCTGGCAGCCCCTCCGTGGCGGGGGCGTGGCTGTGGCTGCCGGGGGTGGGGGGGCCGAGAAGGCTGGACAGGACAGGACACGTCAGCCGCAGGGAGCTGGGCACGTGCGGGTGGGTGCAAATGAGAAGGCACCGTCCCATTCACAGTCCATTTGCTTAGCGCCCTGAGCGGAGGGAGGGCGAGGAGGGGAGGTGGAGGGGGCGAGGGTGCAGGGAACCCGGCAGTGGGGGGTCAGGGGAGCCTGTGGCGGTGAGGCCTGTGCCTGCCACTTGTTCCAAGCATTCCAGTGCCTTCCCCCTCACCCCGGCCTCCCCTGCTCACTCGTGGATTTTGAGACCCTAAGTGCCCCCCCCAGCAGGATCAGTCCTCCCTGCAGAGGCCAGACGGTGGCTGGAGTGGTGGGGATGACCCAGAAGCCACTTGGAGTCCCAGGCGCTAGCCTGGTTGGGGGGGGGGGGGTGAACTGTCACCTTGGGCAGACAGAGGGCAGTGGCTGCCCAGCCCCTCCCAGGGCACACAGCCCTCTGAGCCACCATGACTCACCACTGCCCCTGCGGGAAGGGGAATGGAAGCCTCCAGATGTAGCCCCGCCCCACCCCGAGGGGCTCAGCCACGCCCCTCCCCAAGGGCTGGCCAGGAACCTGGACATCCAAGGCCCCTGTGTGGGCCGGCCCTGGGCTTGGCCTCCCCTGGGAGACCGGCGGGCCTGCACGTGGGAAGGGAGGGAAAATTCACAGCAGCATGGCCCCCTGGGGTGGCCCAGGCCCAGGCCCCCTTTGGGAAGGACCCCCACAAGGGGTCCCCAGCTCCCCATCATCCAGAGAACCCAGGCCAGGGGTGCGTCTCTTCCTCAGAGACACCACTTACAGGCTCTGCACCCTGGCCCGGCCACGTCCGGAGAGCTGAGGTCAGTGACCCCCCCCGCTTCCCTCACCCGTGCCCTCTGAACCCGAGATGACCAGGAGGAGAGGCCTGCCCTGGGCCAGGGGCTGTGGCGGGACACAGGTACTTTCCACAGGGTTGTCCTGAAGCAGTTGCCCCAGGCTGGGATTCGAACCAGGCCTCCTCGGAGCAGGGCCTTATTGTCGCCTCCCTGCACACCAACCCCCAGGGAGGGAGGTCCCGGCAGCACAGGCCGGCAGGACATGCTATTTTTTGTATTTATCCTTGCTCCCCTCCCTGTCGCCCACCCTAGAAGCCCAGGGACAGACCCTGTCTTGGTTTTCCCCAGAACAAAGCAGCCTCTGCCAGACATGCCAGCTCAGAGGCTTCCGCCAGAGCAGGTGAAAAGAAACTCAATCTCGCCTTTTGTCACTCCAGAGGGAGTGAGGGGATGATTTGCCCTTGAACGGGAGGCCTCAGTGGGCGGGGAGGGGCGGGGAGGACCAGCGGAGGGCAGGGGCCACAGCCCAGGACGCCACCCGCTCACCTCCGTGAGCCCATCCGTTGTCGCGTGGTCACCGTTTCAGTATTCGGCACACACACGCACACGCTGGCGCACACATGTGCATCCATGTCACTCCCCTCTCCCCCCTCCCAGATCTCCTCTAAACCGAGAAGGTAGCATCTGACCAGCAGAGGAAGAAAGCGAGAGAGAGAGAGAGAGAGAGAGAGGGAGAGAGAGGGAGAGAGAGGGAGAGATTAGTGGGACACAATCCGATTCTGGAGTTACCGTAGTTACCAGCTCCTAATGACTCGCGGGGCGGGCGCAGCCACCTTCCTGAGCAGGAGGCCCTCCCTCCCAGGCCCCTCCGTCGCCCCGTTAATGAGACAGGGCCCTTGTTCACGAGTTCTGCGGCAGAAAGGGAAGAATCAAGGACTTCTCAATAAGAGCGAACTCCCTGGGTGGTTTTGAATAGTTGCTTTCTGTGTGGCGGCGAGGGACTGGTCCTCGGCTCCCTGCCCTGGCCGCCTCCCGCCTCCCTCGGCCTGCTCCAGACGGAGCCCTGCTCCTGGGTCTCCAGATGGAGCGTGCTTCTCCGGAGCTCAATCCAGTATTGTTCCCGCCTTCCCTTCCTGACTCCCTCAGCTTAGCCGGGGCCACAGGCAGCCTCTGCCTCTCAGGGAAGCCAGAGAATCCCTGAGGCCAGTCTAAAAAGGCTTAAAATCGGGGAGTGGGGCTCAGCTGAGCGGAGACAAAAGCTTCCGAATCCGGGGTGCGGGGCCTGTGGGCCAGGCCAAGCTGGCAGCCGGCTCCCCAGCCAGTGGGAGGAGGATGAATGGAGGGCGGGCGGGCCGGGGAGGTGACGGAGAGGAGGGGATGAGTACATCCGCTTTATCAGACGCTGCATATCTTAGGAAAGCACATTTCAGCTCTTTCGGCTTTTGGCAAGCTGGCCCTGCCCTTTAATTTTCTAATAAAAAGGAATTACGTTTGCTGAAAAGGCAGTAACCAGCTTCATGTCAGTGTCTCTCGTAGAGACCGTAATTCCTGTTGCCGGCGCCTGCTGGCTCCGGGGTGGGAGGTGGGCCTCCGTGGACACAGGTGGCGAGATACAGGGAGTCGGGGCACGCAGCAGACGCCGGGGGCCCAGCCTCACGGATGCAGGCTCACCACCGTGGCCGGAGACTCGGCGCACCTGCCGTGAGCATCTGAGAGTGAGCCGGGTAGCCAGCTGGGTAGTGCAGGGCTGCAGGGGGGGAGGGATGCTTGCCAGGCTGAGGCCACCTGTCCAGAGGGACTTCCCAACCCCCTCCCAAAACGTGGCACAGGATTCACTGGAAACGTTGCCAGAAATAACATGTCTCCCACTTTTTAAGGAGTACATGTTCGTTGTTTAAAAGAGAAAGGAGCGTGTGAAGCAGGAAGGTCACGTTCCTGCAGCCCCATGTGAGTCCCCCAGAGTCAAGGGGTCGGCTCATCCCTCACATCTTCCTCCTGCACCCCAACACTGTGCATTTCCCATCTGGCTGGGGTTGCCCCCCGAACCACGGAACCCTGCACACGCACCGCTCTGCCACCTGGCAGGCCCCGGGGCGGCTCTGCCCGCTCTCTGATCCGGGCACAGGGAGCAGTAGGTGCTTCTGCCACTGCCCCGGCCCTGGGGGAGGGACAGACAGATACCTTCAGCCCTTTCTTTTTTCTTTTTATTTGTTTTCGTTTGTGATCAGGCGTGTGTGCTTGCCTGAGAAGGAGAGAAGGCACGGGAGGAAGCACCCCCAGGGGGAATGGCTGCACTGCTGTCCCTCCTCCCTTCTCCTCCCGGGATTTTGAGCGTGTATGCAAAAATGCCCCGTATGTTTCTTAAGCCTCTGGGTCTGGACTCGAACCATACATTCGGCCATGTGGGATCCGGCTGCCTTAACCACCACGCCACTCGCTGGCCCCCCAGTCCCAGGTTTATGCATGATCCTGTCGGCAGGACACTCACCATGCGGGTACTGGTGAATGGTCGCCTCTGATTTGGGAGGACTCTACCTGGCCCTGGCCCTCAGTGTGCCTGGTACCCGCCTGTCAGGCCCCCGGCGGCGGGACCTGACCCACAGCAGCACGCGGGAGCCCAGCTACCACTCCAACCCCTACAGCTGTCCCCGGGGGTACCAGGCTTCATCAGCTAGTCTCTGCCACGAGACGTGCCAGGCAGGTGGGGCGGCAGACTTCACACATGCGTGTCCTCCATGGCTGCCTCCTGGCCCTGCGCAGAGGCACCCCCAGGTCTCAGGCGCCAGGCCTCCGGGGCTCTGCCAGCAGATGTAGGGCAGGGCAGCCCAGGGTTTGCTGGTCGAGCACCTGGAAGAGACGCTCAGAAATGCCCGGGACACCGCTGACCTGTCCCCGGACCTGTGGCCCTCAGCCCCCGCACGGCCTGGGATCCAGATTAGAGTCAGCTCTGAGGTGCTGCTGGGGTCGGCCAGGACCAAGAACAGACATGGGGCACGGTAGACCCAGGGCATCTGGGGACTGGACCAGGCCCACGTTCGCTCCGCCTGCTCCCGGCTGGGCAGTGGGGCTAGAAGCAGCCCAGCAGGGGGGTCGTGGACATACTGGTTGCTTAAGAGACTTTACCAACCAGCCCAAGTGGCTGCAGGAAGGACCACACCAGAGCATACAGGGACACAGGAGGAGCAGGTTCGAGTCCCTGCAGGAGTGCCAGCAGAGCCCCGCAGTGCCGTCCAGCATGTGGGGGAGATCCAGTGGCTTTTGGAGTGGCACGAGGCTCGAGTTCTCTGGGGGCTCGTCCTTGTCCTGAGCCTTGGCCCGCCATTCTGCAAAGGGGGCCTGGCCATCCCAGCACCCGCAAGGTGGCCGTGAGGGTCAGCAGATGGGGAGGCGAGGCCCCGTCCTGGCAGGTGGTCTCTCCACTGGGGCCCTGGTGTGGTTTTCATTCAAAATCATGTTCTTAATTACAAAAGGAAAGCCGTGTGGGCGTAAATGAAAAAGGAAGGAACCATGGGGGGGTAAGTAGGTCACAGTCCCTCCAGGCTTCCCTAGAGGCCACTGTTTATGCTAGTTGGACGCGTCTCTTTTTGGTGCCTTTATGCCACAATATCATGTCCCTTGGGCAACTACTGTGTGTTGACCCTGGGCCCTGCCTTTAGGGGTGCTCACAGTGCAGCTGGGGAGACCCACCCCTAAACCGCAGTTCCCTTCCGTGGGTGCATGCCACATAAGGTCGGAGGGTGCACAGAGGGAGAGGCGAGTGTGGCCAGGTAGTGGGGCGAAGGGAAAGCGTCCAAGGGTGAGGCTGGGCCTTCGCACAGAATCGGGAGTTTTTAGGTGGACAAGGGGGAGGGAACAGCATGGAATGGTGTTCCTAGAAAAGGGAGGTGTTTGGACGTGCAGACTTTGTGGTCCCCGTGTGCCCCGCCTGTGGCACTCTGGGGGCACTGGGACCAGGGAAGGCCGTGTACAGCGGGGAGTCCTGGAGCGGCCAGGATGTCTGAAAACCACCTCTCCAGCAGAGCTTGCGGGGAGGGAGGCCTGTGCAAGTTAGGGTGGGCCGGGAATACAGGGTCACAGCCGAGGGAAGGGCCGTGCTGGGAGTGGGGAGCCGCGATTGGTGGGGCAGGGGAAATCATGCGTGTGGTCCTGGCATCCTCGGGGTCCCTCCTGGCTCAGCGGGACAGCAGGTCTTCCCCCCCACACCTGTCAGCCCTGGGCCAGCACTGGACATGGCCACTGGTGGGCCGTGTGCCTCCAGGGACATGCCTGGGGTGCCGCTCTGCCCCACCTGCTCCCTCTGCCGCTCAGATGCTCACCAGAAAGACGGGCCTGTCACAAAGAGGGGGCAGCATTGTTCTCCCGATGCCAACAAACATCTGCTTGGTCCCTTTCAGAGAGGGGCAGGCAGACCGAGTCGGCACTGGGCGGGAGGCGGCCAGCCTGGACTGAGCCCGAGCTCTGGCCAGGGAGCTTGGAGGAGCCACTACCCCTTGTGTCCCTCTGCAGCCTCCTGCTGGGGGCCCATCGCTCCCTTACGAGGCCGGAGCTTCACTGCCCCCAAGGACAAGGCCTCCGGGTGAAACCCGTGGCCCACCCAGGGCGCCCTGTGTGGTCGCTGAGGACGTGCCCCTTATTTCTCACACACACCAGAGCACGGTTTTGAAAGATACGGCTGCCAAACAAACTGCATTTATGACATCATGATGAATCCATCACCCCCATTCCTTATTAATCAGACACACCCACGGCTGCCTCTCTGGGCCCCGGGTGAGGGGAGAGGGCGCGGGGCTGGCACTGAAGCCCTGTGGCCCTGAGCAGGGTGCTGGTGGCTGGTGTCCATGCAGCCTCCTTTGGGGTAAGTGCACCGGACCCCGAGGCTTCTGGAAGTGGAGACAGCTCGTGAAGCCCCAGCATTGCCTCCCGGATCTCCTGGGGCCGCCCTTTGCCCGCCGGCCCCAAGCGCACACTGGCTCGGCCCTCACCCACTGGGGATTGACCAGGAGGCCGCGGGCCGCCCCCACCCCGCAGGCTGCCCTGAGTACAGCCCAGGGAGGAGGGCGGGGCCTGAGCCAGTTCAGGGCAGCTCACGGAGGGCTAGGAGCGGACCGTGCTGTGGTTCTGGGGACCTTGGACCTGTGGGTCTCCTCGCTTCCGGGGGACAAGGCAGGCTTGCGTTTTCAGACCTTGGGACAGACGAGGAAGCCGAGTGGGCTGTTTCTTTACCCACAAGTCTAACGCTGACGCTGTGACCCGATACCTGCCAGAATGTCCCTGCCTCTGGGGTCATCACAGACAGGCAGAGACGGGGGCAGATGCCCGAATGGGTCGTTGTTGCCCGGTGTGCCATGCCGGGGGCTGCCCAGGGAGAGAGGAGCCAATCAGAACCCAGACTAGGTGTGTAGAAGTGGAGGGTGTGCAGCCAGGGCATGGTTAGGGGAGGGCTTCCTGGAGGAGGTGATGCTCTGAGAAACTGGCTTTTTCATGATCTACTTTTTAGATGACTGCTTCGTGCCACATGCTATTAGGTGCTCTTCACATATGCTGTCGTGTTTAATTGGCACCAACAACACCGTGAGGTAGGAAATAGCTTCCATATGTTGCCAGTGAGTAAGCCGAGGATCAGAGAGGGAGGTTGCTTGGCCAACTCGCCCAGCCACGATTAGCACTCCTGGCCGTTCCTAAAACTTGATGATAGAAAATCCGTGGGGTGTTGGGCAGCGAGGCCGCCACACCTGGCAGGGGCCGCTGCTGCAGAGGCTCGAGTGGGCGCCTCTGGTGCTGGAGCGAGCAGAGGTGGGCTGGGGTCGGTCCCGGCAAGCCCGGGTGGAGAGCCAGCTCCCAGCGAGCCCGCCCCTGCCCACACCCCGCCACCTGCTGTGCCCGGCCGGCAGCTGGCGGCCAGCACACGTCTCTTCCTGCCCTCCAGCAGCAGCAGGGCTGACACTGAGCGTCGGGCACGACTCAGCAGCCCCCGGGCCTCGGGGACCTACCCCCGTCCCGCAGTGCCCATCTCTCCCGTCTCTGCCCAGAAAGAGGCTGAATGGCGGCCAGCATCTGCCCGTCAGCAGAGTTCCCGCTCTCAGCACCAGCTCGCGGAGTGCCTGCAGGGACAGCCCTGCCGCCTCCCCAGAGAGCCCGTGCTTCCGCTGCTGCCTGATCGCGCTCCTGGCTGGAGACCGTCCTCGGTATTAGCCTGCATGGCAGGAGCCTCATCGCGGGCACCCCCACCCCGCTCCTGCCTCCTGAGCCCCAGAGCCGGTCGTGCCCGACGTCCCGCGCCACCCAGACCCTGGCCAGAGGCCTTGCTGCCTGTTCCTGGCAGTACTGCGAATGCATCGGTCTCCAGAGCGCTTCCTGTGTGGGGTCTCTTCCCTAGTTCAAGAGGCCTGTGGGACAGCATCACTGCCATTGTTCCCCGTTTTAGAGATGGGGAAACTGAGGCTTAGGAAGGCGCCGTGATGATGGGCCAGACAGGGGGCATGGTGGTTAAGGTGACTGGATCCCGCATGGCCAACTGTGCATTCGAGTCCCAGAGCCGGTGGCTTAGGAAATGGGCCAGAGCAGAGCCTCGCCCTGTGGGTCAATCCTGCAGGGCCACGTTTTCCCTCTGCCTCACCGTCGAGGCCTAGTTTTGTTTCAGGAGGATTCAATGAGATACGGCCTCTGAAGTGCTGAGCCTGGACAGGGCACATAGTAGGCTGCTTAATAAATACTGCCTGGGGCCAGCAGGTGGTGTGGTGGCTAAGGTGCTGGACCCCCACATGGCCGACTGTGGTTGGAGTCCCGGACCTGGCAGCTTGCTTTCTCACTTTCCCTCTCTCTCTCTCTCTCTTTCTCTCTCTCTCTTTGGTCAAATTAAAAAAATAAATGATAATAACAAATAAAAATAACTATTTTTCTTAAATATTGCCTATTAGTAAAGTAAGAATAAGAGTTTTCAGAAGGTGTGGGGCCAACAGATGGCGTGGAGGTCAAGGCTCTGGATTCCACACGGCCAACTGTGTCAAGTCCCAGACCCGGTGTCTTGAAAAGCACGCTGGGTTTGTGTGTGCCCAGAATCTTAGGAGGAGAAGGGACTGTGGCAAGGCCATTCCCTCATTGGTGGTCTCTCTCTCTCTCTGGTGAATGCACGCTCCATAGCAAAAACAAAACAGAAAGAAAGGGCCTTAACGGAGGTACACCACTTGGCCTCCTTTCCTCCGTTCTTGTCAAGTATGTGTATGTATTTCCTCCAGGAGAGAGAAGCTGCCCCCAGCAGGGGCTCGATGCCGTGACCCACCCCGACACTCAGCTCGCCCTGGACTGCCGGCAGAGGGGTGGACCTGGAGCCTTCCTGTGCAGGATGGCAAAGAGCATCGGTGTTTCCACTGCACCGCCGCCTGGCCCCCTCCTCCCTCCTGGCTCCAGGAAGTGGATCATGAGCCCCTCGCCCCGGGACCTGTGCCTCTGCCGTTGGGCCTCTCCCCCGTGGCACTGCTCTCAGGGAAGCCCTGCCGCCTGTATTCACTAAGCATGGCCTTTCTCACTGCTGGCAACATCTCAGTGGCAGGGACTCGCACCGCCTTCCCCTGCTGGCCTCCGTGTCCCCAGCACCTAATGCAGAGCCTGGCCGAAGGCCTGCCGGGCGCCCGAGTGCTGGGTGAGCAGATCCTGTGGTGCCCAGGGCGAGGCGCGTGCGGTGACAGCCCTAACACAGCCAGATGTTCATTCTTCACACGTGGGGTGGTGCGTGGCAGCTTGGTGGGCGTCCCCGTGTGGTGATATGGCCTGGGCATGGTCTGCTTCAAACTGGCAGAGTGGTGGGGCTAGCCTGCCAGGAGGCGTCACTTCACTCACGTTCATTGGCTAGGACTCAGCCCTATGGCCATGTCTGACAGCAAGGGATGCTGGGAAATGTAGTCCAGTTGTGGCTCGTCGGCGAGGAAACAGGCTTTGGTAGCCCTGGAGCTTCCCACCCAGCTTGCTGTGTTGGCTTCTAATCACCGGGGCCCGCCTTTGCCGAGTCCTTCGCACCACACCTTTTCTAACTGTGCCCACGCCGACCCCCTTATTCTGTACGGCGGGCGTTACTGCCAGTTTCCCTTACACACAAGGAGGCAGGGGCTCAAATGGCCAGTTAAGCGCAGGACTGGGGCCAGCAGGTGGCGTGGTGGTTAAGGCACTGGACATCCACACGGTCAACCGCGGTTTCAGTCCTGGACCTGTTGGCTTTCTCACTTTCCCTCTCTCAGGTCAAATAAAAAAATAACAAAGTATTGGGACCAGCAGTTGACATAATGGCTATGTCGCTGGACTCCCATGTACTTGACCTTGGTTCGAGTCCTGGACCCCATGACTTATGGCTTAAACTCACGCCAGGCGCGTGTGTATGCGTGCCCAAGATCCCAAGAGGAGAATGGGGATTGCGGCGTGGCCATTCCCCCCTGGGGGGTGATTTCTCGCTTTCTGTCTCTGCCTTTCTAGCGAGCGCATGCGCCCTCTAGCAAAAATCTATTTAAAAAATAATAAAGATTTTTTTTTTAAAAAAAGGCAAAGGACCTCCTGGAAACATCACTGTTAACATTTTTTATTTTTTTAAAGAAGAGGCAAAGGACCTCCGGAAACATCACTGGTGTCTGTAGCACTTAAGTCACAAAGTGAGACCCTCCCCCTGACCCTGGGCTATTTGAATAGCTCCACCTGTGTCCAGAAATGAGCTCCGTGTGGGCCAGGCCAGCATCCCTGGCCTCCCTTTGCCTGCGTGGGGCGTGAGACGTGGGCGCCCACCACACCATCATTTCATCTCTCTGGGGAGCATGTTTTCCCCACCTATCACAGGGAAGAAGAGCACCAACCACTAGCCGTCCATTCCTGGCTGGCCTTCCGGCCCATGGTGGACGAGCACCCTCCTGCTGGCCTTTCTGCCACCCGACAGCTGCCCGGGCCCCATGCGGGAAAGCTGGAGGTCAGGGCTGTGAGACGGGGTCTGTGCAGCGGGGTTCCAGGCAGTGGTGGCATCCTGGCCACGTAGCCCAGGCTTCTCAAAGAGGTGACATTTGGTTGGGCCTTGAGAGCAAAGGTGGGAGTTTGTCAGAGATGAGGAGGGCATGAGGGCAGAGGGACGGGCTGGGCAGCCAGTGGAGAGCAGAGCGGGCGTGTTCTGGGCTGCTCTCTGCCCCCCGGCTTGGCGGCTGGAGGGCTGGAGGGCTGTCCTAAGCCTGCTCTTCACCCCAGCCCAAACTGGGCTTCTCTCCTGCAGGTGGAGAGGAGGAAAGTAAAAGGTGAGGAAGGGTGGGGCTGAGCACCCTGTTGTGCTCCCCCAAGGGGCTGTCACAGCTGAAACCCGTCTCCCCTTGCACAGCGGGTAGACAGGTGCCCCCTTGGTCTTCATGCACATGGCGGCCTCAGAGCCTTTGCAGTCGCTGCCTAGTTCTGAGGCCTGTGCTCGCCCAGAGAGCCACCCCGGCATTTTCCTCACCCTGCAGGAGGCTTCCCCGGAAAAGCCCTCTCAATGAACCTCCTGGCCTCCCTTTTCAAACCGCAAACCCCCTCGGTCACGTTCCTGTTCACCCCTTCGCTCTGAGCCCTCCTAACGCCCGGCACGATTTACCAACGGCGTTTTTTTGCGCCCTGGCAGCCCCTCCCCGGGCCCCCTCCGACCCCCACGTGAGCCCCCGAGGGCAGGATGTTTTCCGGGCTCGTTCTGAGGTGGGCCTCTATCCTCAACACAGAACACAGTCGGCGCTCGCTGCAGGGGTGTTAAAGTGTGAGTGAGTCCAGCCCCGGGCTAGATGTGACCCCATTTCACAGACGACGGAGTGGAGGCCCAGGCCCCCGCAGCCCCACAGTGGTGGGCGCGTCCCTGCGCCTCGCGGGCGATCCTGCCCGGCATCCCCCGGGCCAGCCCCGGGCCTGGGCGCCGGGCGGCACGAGGGCGCAGGTAGCCATGGTTACGGCGCCCAAGAAGACTCGTATTTCCTGCCTTTTGTGTTTGCACAGGCCCCAGCCCCCAGCCCGGGCCGCCGCCCCTGATTGGCCGTCACGCCGCGGAGGGGCGGGGCGGGAGAACGGAAGGGGGCGGAGTTAGCTGGGTGGGCGGGGCACTGGAGCCGAGGCTCGTCGCCCACTGGCGCGCGCGGCCTGTGATTAACAGCCGGCGCGGGCGCGCGGCCGGGAAGGGGCGGAGCTTCCGGAACAGCCGCCCTGGGAGCTTGGCTGGGTTGGGGGGGTGAGTGCGCCTTGATGGCGGCCCCCGAACAAAGGATGCCTCGTGCCCCGGGCTCCCTCTGTTCATAGCTTTTCTTGGTCCCTCAGAGACACAGAGTGAGAAGCCCGCCGGATCAGTCCTTCCTAATCCTCAATAAGGCACTTGGTGGCTGGCCAGTGCGGGTCTGGTCACAGGGCCTGACCTGTCCCCAGAGACCGGCCCCCAGGCACCGCTGGCCTCTCTCTGCCTGCCCACCACAGGGCCTTTGCACACCTTTCTCTGTCCACATCCTGTAAGCCCTTCTGCATTGACTCCTGCCCTGCCCTGCCCTAGCTGGCATCTCCTTGTGTGTCTCATGGCAGACTGAGTGCCATTAGGACAGGGTCCTGTCTGTGGCCTTGCACACAGTAGGTGTTCAGTTTGCTGTTGAATGCATCCATTCATCCCCCTGCCCCGTGGCTTCTGCTGCTGGGGCGGGGACTTGGGAGGAAGGGAGACAGATGTGCCTTTGCACGCAGACACACAGGAGAGCTTGTCTCGGAGGCAAGGGCACGGTGACATTTTGGCTTGGACTCCAGGCCACAGGAGCCTGTTTTGGTGAGGGGCCTGGGTTCCCCCAGGAGGAAGCCAGAAATGGGCCAGAGGGGCCTGGGCTGAGGGTTGCTCAGCACCCACTGGGTCCAGGCCCGGGGCGGGGGCTCCTAAGCATCTGATTCTCCTATCTGTGGATCCCCCAGTTTGCCTTGTCCTGGCTCCATGGGGTGGGGTGAGAAGACATTCCCATAGCCAAGAGGGAGCCCAGGTCATGAAATCGGTTACACGGCTATACATGGGTACCCCCTTTGGGGTTTTGGGGTTTCCACACTTTCCTTCCCTGTAGCACAAGGACAGTGCCACCTAGAGCGAAGCTGTAACGGTGTGCCAGATCAGAGCCTGAGCTTTGGCAGGTGGCATAAACCACTCGAGTGTGTACCAGGAGCAGATTCCGGGCTTGGGCCACTCCCAGATCATAGCTCTTAAGGGATAGGACTCAGGAGTCTGCTCCTTTTCAAGCCGTCTGTGGGGTTTCGATCCTCAGAATCTTTTCTTTCTCTCTCTCTCTTTCTTTCTTCTTTCCTTTTTTCTTTCATTTACTTTCTCCAAGAGCTAGAGAGACAGACACCCCAAAGAGGCCCCAAAGCAGCGGTCTACGCCACGTGTTCCCGGCCTTCTCATGTGGACCAGCCCCAGAGCATCCTGGTCCGGCCGTGCCGGCCCTATTAGCCTGCCCCCGGTCCTCAGGCTCTGAAGTCCACCCTCTGGGAAGCCGAACGGCAGATATTTGTGTCTTTGAACACATTTGAAACCCACTCTGGGCTCTGCAGAGTCTCCTCTGCCACTCCCCATCCCGTGCTCCGGATCCACGTCTAGACTCCGGACCGTTTGGGAATTGGAAGAAAAAAGCTCTGGACCGGCTTCAGAAAAATGTGCTTGTGCGCGCACACAAAAACCACATTTGATCTCGGGAGCCTTACACCTGGGCTGGCGGTCTGGGGTCTGGAAAGCAGGGCAGACCTGTTTGGAGAAAGGCCTCCGTGCTGACACACTGAACCCTGGCTGAAGTGTGTGGGTGGGCACGGCTGCACTGCACAGGACCCCTGCAGAAGGGCCGGCACTGGCCAGGCTGCACGGCCTGGCACCTGGGCTGCCTCCTGCTTCGTACATAGGACCTCCCGCATACCCCAACTCTTCTCCACTCCTCTTGACCCCACGGCAGCTCGGGTTAGCGGCACTAATGAAGTTACAGAAGTCACGCACGCGCTCTGTGAGGAGCTGCCCTGTAAACTCCGCTGTGAAAGTCCTAAGGGATGGCCTGGCAGCTCGTCCCTGCTGACGGAGGTTCCTGCCGCCTTTATTGGGCAGTGGTTGGCCGGCTGACCTCAGGCCTCAGCTTGGGAAGCTAGGACGAGGGTGTGAGCCCAGCGTGTGACAGTCGGGAGGAGAGCAGGAGCAAGCACCTAGTAGGTGCTGAGTGAACCCTCAGTGCACACGAGTGTGTGGACCAGGAAGACAGATTCTGAGGGGCTGGCAATGGGGAAGTGGCAGTTGACAGGTTGATGGAAGGGCGGGTGATTCGAGTGGAGGAGACCTCCCCCGCCCCCCCCCCCGCCCTGGTCTGGGGAGACTTGTGAACAAAGGCTTTGGAGTGGGACCGGAGGAGGCCAAGAGGGGGAGAGGACGTAGCCAGAGCTGTACCCCCGACTGCTCACACTGTGTGGTCGGCCAGCGTAGGTAACTCCTCCTGGAAGCCCGCCGGTTAGGGCCTTGCTGTCATGAGGCTGCTGTCCTGGATGGGCAGTGCCCCTGTGGGCCCCAGCCTGGGCCGGCGCAGTCAGTGGGTCAGCTCTGGGGAGTGAGCGAGCGAGTGAGCGGCCAGGTGGGAGCTGCTGCTCCTGGAGCCGGCTGGCAGGCTGAGTTGGCATTTCCTGTTTGCCAGGAGCTGTGGCCGCCCTCGGTGACCTCCTGTCCCAGCTCAGCCTGGCTAAGGGCAGCAGCCGCTGAGCCGACCTGGCCACCCTGGCGTCTCCCTACCAGAGACCCTCAGGCCCACCTGCAGGCTAGAGAAGGTGCTCAGTGCATATCCACAGGGCGGGGTCCAGGCTCCACGGAGCCCTCGTGAGCACCTACTGTGTGCTGGGCTGCCCTAGGTGCTCAAGGCTTGGCGGGAGCCAGGCACAAAAATCCTCCCCCTGGGGCCAGCAGGTGGTGTGGCAGTTGAGGCACTGGACTCCCACGTGCTCGGCCACGATTCTAGTCCCAGACCCTTGAAACTCATGCTGGGTACATGTGCATGCTTGTCCAAGAATCCGAGAGAAGAATGGAAGGAAAGGGATTGTGACGTGGCCATCCCGCCCGGGGGTGATTTCTCGCTGTCTCCCTGCGTCTCTGTCTCTCTGGCCAGCCCACATGCCCTATAGCAAAATCTCTCTCAAAACAAACGAACAAAAGAAACCCCTCCTCTTTGTGAAGCCAATGTCTGGATGTCTGCGTGGGGGACACTGGGAAAAGCCCAGCAGGCGGTGGGGTGTAAAGCCGGGAAGTGGACGGGGCGCAGCGGGGGCCATGGGAGCAGACCCTAGCCCAGCCGGGTCCTCTCGGCTGCTCAGTGGGGCTGGCGGGCTCACCAGCTGAGGTGCTCTGGTCGTCACTGTGGCCCTCCGGAGCGTGAGCTCTCCTGCGGGGCCCCAGGGGGCGTTGGTGGCTGTGTGCGTGCTGCACCCTCCACTGCCATTTCAGAGGGACAGGTGGAGACGGGAGAGGGCAGGGGGGGCCTCTCAGCAGGAGCCGAAGTTGGGAAGAGCTCCTGGCCAGAGGAATGAGGCGGGGAGACCCTGAGCCCAGACACACACACCCTTTGCAGTGGGGCCACCATGGAGGTGAGAGGGCACAGGTTGGGTGTTGGGGTGCCCAGCACCCGGCCTGGTTTCTCTGGCCCAAAGACTGTGGTCTTGGGGATGAAGGGAGAGAAAGAGCGAGTGCTCAGCTATTTGCAGGGTCAGGTTTCCTGAACCTGGACTGGAAGGCCCAGGTGGATGCGAGGAGGCAGGAGAGAGGTTGGGGCGTGGAGACCTGTGTGGGCATAGGCTTGGAGGGTGGCCAGTGTGGACACGGGGGTGAGGCCCCGCTCCTGCCTGGTTAACCTCCAGTGCAAGTGGGACCCTCTGGCCGGAGGGGTGGGGGGCAGCGTGGCCGAAGTGCGGCTGGGCTCCCGCACGGCCTCCACCCCCTGGCCTGGCTGTGCCCCCGGTCTGGGGCACCCGGGCCCCAGGTAAACAGCCCGGCGCCAGCTCTCCACGTAGGATCTTTTTTCCCCTGACTCAACAGCGGCTGCCACTTGCAACTCAGCAGAGGGAAGTTGGGGCTTGCGCTCTGCCCCAGCAGCGCCTGTAATCAGCCCCACACAGCCCCGCCGCGGGCGCCCATCAGCGCTGCTTCCGGAGCCTACTCGAGCTACACCTGCTCGGCTAAAAGGAGAAGCTGATCCATCAAAACAACCCCCAGGCGCGGGGGCGGAAGGGCGGGACTCGGTTTCCCCTCCCCTGGCACAGGACGGCTGAGGTCCGCTCGGGTCCTGGCATCCTGGAGTCCGGAGGCCCCAACGCTTCTTCCCTCCGGGCCTCGGTTTCCCCGACTGTCAAAGGCACAGAGGGGCGAGCTCTCAGCTCCCGCCTGGGCCTCTTCCCTCGCCCCCACCCTCATCTCTCCCTTTCCAGAGACATTATAAATCAAACGGCTTAGAACGTAAGGCATCAAAAATTCTGAAACCTTCATCTATTATTAACGCTGACAGTAAATTCCCCCTCCGAGCGTTTTACATAGCAACTGTTACCAAGATCGCTGTGGAGCTGAGCTCCAGCCCCGCACCAACGCAGCTCGGGCGGGATGGCGGCCGCGCAGCCCCGCCGCCACCTGGGCACTCGGCAGGCCCTCTCCGGGGCCATGGGTGGGAGGGAGCCCTCGGCAGACAACACGGTGGGCTTTCAGCTGCTCTGGGTGAGCCCTGCCCAGAGGACGAGGGAACCTGAAGCCCCCAGGCCCTGCAGAGGCAGCAGGCGGTCAGGGATGGGACCGGAGCCGCAGGGCAGGGAAGGGCTTCCTGGACTGGAAGGGGCTGTGCAGATGTCTGCCGGCTCGCCGCCTGTCAGCCCGCCTGTCAGCCCGCCTTCCGGAGTGCCTGCTTGTCTGCAGGCGGTATCTGGGCGCCAGGATTCCCAGCACACGCAGAGGCCCAGCTCCCTTCTCACCCGGTTTGGTAGGAAGACCTCCAGCCCCTAGTCGCAGTAGAGTGGGGGGTGAGGGAGAGCCTTCTGGGGCCGGCGCCCCGCGGGGTTTGGCTGGATGGGTAGGGGAGGGTCTGTCTTCTGACAGCGGGATTAGAGCACCAAAGGCCCGGCTGGAGAGAGAGCCCAGGCAGGTGGGCTACAGGCTGACCTGTGGCTTTTGTCGAAGGTGATAACCAACTCTGCAAAAATAGTAATTAATGCAGTTTCTTTTTAAGCACAAATTTGAGTGACCTAGGCCCAGAGGAGAGGCAAACCATGACTCTCTGGGGCGATCGGGTACAGGGGCTCCTTTTATTTGATTTTAAGAGAGAGGGAGAATTTAGTGAAGAGCTTTCCATTTATCTGGCCCAAAACGGCAGGGCATGTGGAAGGGGGCCTGTAGGTTTCAGGAGGAATCAGTGAAGGGTGTACCTTAACAGAGATGGGGCTTGTATACAGTGACAAGATGCGGTCCCAAGGACAAGGTGTTGGGAGAGTCCTTTTAGCAGTGAGTCCCAATGGCCCATTAATGCTTGTGGGTGAGACTCACCCAGCACAGGGACACTATGCCAGGACAGGATGTAAGATTTTTGCTGTCAAATGGGCCGAAGTGGTCTGTTAATGTCTGTGGCGTCACTCACTCCAGGACCTCTGGAAGAGATTTCAGAAACAGGAGAAAGCAGTCAGACTTGTCCTCACTTTTTCAGTTTCTTTCTTTTCCATGAGCAACACAGAGCTGGGTGCCCCCACTGTGACCCACCCTGAGTCTCGGCCACCACCTGTCTCACAGGTTCACGTGTGTGCGTGTGCCTGCTCAGAGAGGGGCCCAGCTGGCCAGAGTGTTCAGTCTTGTTTTCGAGGCTGAAGGCCTCGAAATGCCACCTGCCACCGCGCTCAGCACCCAAGCTGCCCAATCCCCGGTAGTCAGTGCTGGATGAAGAGCTGTAAAGAGAAGTGAGGTCGGAGGACCAGCAGATGGCGGCATGGTTACGTCACTGGACTCCCACATAGCCGACTATGGTTTGAGTCCCTGGCCCATGGCTTAAAACTCATGCCGGGCAGCGTGGCTATCCCCTCGGGGTGATTTCGCATTTTCTGTCTGTCTGTCTCTCTGGCAAGCGCACATGCCCTATAGCAAAAGCTCTCTTAAAAATAAAAGAGAGGGACTAGCAGTTAGTGTAATGGCTATGTCGCTGGACTCCCACATAGTCAACCGTGGTTCGAGTCCCGGACCCGGTGGCTTAAAACTCACGCCAAGCACATGTGTGTGCGTGCCCAAGATTCTGAGAGGAGAATGGAGGAGAAGGGATTGCGGCGTGGCCATCCCCCCTGGGGGGTGATTTCTCGCTTTCTGTCTCTGTCTCTCTGTCTGGCGAGCACACGCGCCCTATAGTAATAAATAAATAAATAAATGAGAGAGAGAGAAGTGAGGTCTCCGTCCCCGAGAGCTAGGAGCAGAGGCTGGACGGCCCACAGGGATGCTGTGATTTGGACCTGTGTTTAAATTGAGTCTAAGGTGAGAACTGTGCTGCTAAGGCCACTCTGGATCATCAGGGTGGTGGGTGAGGTGTTCAGGGAGAGCTTCCTGGACGAGGCAGGTGGGACACGACAGAAGGGAAATAAATATATACCCGGGCCGTCGCTCCGCTGACAGACATCCGCTCGGAGCCCCCTGTTGGTCAGTGCCCTGTGCTGGGCAGGGCTAGGGACCCGAACAGCCCCTGCTGCCACCGTGCTGCCAGGCTTGGGGAGAGTGGGACAGAGCCCAGGCCATCGCGGCTGTGTGCCCAGGGCACATGGTGGGAAGGAGATGGCAAGGGCTGGGACCCAGGGGGGAGCCTTGGTCAGAGCCAGAGCCGGTGTGGTATCAGCGCCAGTCACCAGCCCAAACCCGAACGTGGGCTCAGCCCAGCGTCCCTTGGTCTTCTGTGAGCAGCCCCGTCGCAGCCCTGCATCCCCTGTGCCCCCCACAGCCCAGTTGAGGTGTCACCTCTCAGAGTCCAGCAGGAGGTGGGGCTCTGCAGTGTGTCCTGGCCTCGCTCTCAGCGTCGCATCGATCCTCTGCTCTCGGCATGTTTGAGGCCAACACGGGATGGGACTCGGATGCTGCACCAGGGCTTGGGTTACACCCGAGAGCTGCTCTTCCTGCCTGGCCTCTGCCGCCCAGGCCTGGCCGAGGAGGCCCCGGGGGGAAGCCCCTACCTCCCAGCCGGAGATCGGGATGCTGATAGCTGCGAGGACACCTTAGGGCAGGGGTGTGGCTGCAGACGGTGGCAGTCGGGCTTGGGAGGGAGCCCCATGACCCCAGCTGCTGGGGCTCAAACAGGCCGGGGCTCTCTGACGTCCCAGGTGTGTCCCTGGGCTCGTTCGTTCCTCGTCTCTGTGCTCTGCACCAGGGAGGAGGGTGATGCCCGGTGTCTGGAGGGCAGAGCGGGGCGACCTGCACGTGCCTCAGCACAGCACCTGGCGCCTGGTGGGCACTCAGCAGACCGGTGGCTCTTGTCCTGCCCGCGAGTGCCTGGGGGTGGGGCAGCAGGTCCCTGGCATACAGGCAGCCCCACAGCCTGCCCGGGCTGGCCGGCACCAGCCTGCTCCCCAGCCGACGCCGTGAGCTCTTCCTGGGCATCTGCTGTGCACCAGGCTCCGGGAGGCGTCACCTGCAGACTCTGACCCGCAGTGACAGCGCACAGCATGGGGGGCTGCCTAGGGCAGGTGTCTGCTGGGAAGTGGCGGCAAGATTTGAGAGGAGGTGCTCCCTGAGCCTGAGGTGACAGGGCTGGCAGCATCGTGCAGCTCAGACAGGGAGCGGCTGGGGGAGCAGCCAGCCCCGGAGGCTGGTGTTGCTGGCATGAGGTTTGGGCTGGGAAGTGGGCTGGGCCACCGGGAATGCCAGGCCTAGGAGGCAGGGACATTGTCTCATGTGTGAGGGGCCGGAGGGGCCTGAGCAGAGTCGCGGGGAAGAAGGACAGTTGCAGCCGAGGAGCCAGGATCGGGCAGGAAGCCCCAGGGCCTGCAGACTGGACCAGGGATTCCAAGCCAGAGGGCAACCTGGAAGCAGCCACAGGGCCCACTCGGCCCAGCCTGGCACCCGGTTAGGGCTGGAGTGCCAGCGTCCACCCATGCACATAACAGGCACGTGCTGCCATGCGTCCTGATAGGACAGGTGGGGCCCCACCCTCGCGGAGGGCACGCAGAGGGGCCGATGAGAGAGCAAATCGAAAACACAACAAAGGCCCTTTCGGGGGCTGTTAGCTGGTGGGGAGCCCCCTTGGGAGAGGGAGCTTCAGAGAGGGCTCCTCGGAGGAGGCAGCTTTTGGACGCTGAGAAGATTCAGGGGAATGGTGGCCCGGGCAGGGGGGCAGTATGTGCACAGGCTCAGGGACAGGCGTAGTGTGTAGAGCCAGCAGGACTGATATTGCTGGGTGTGTGGGAGACAGGTGGGATGTGAAGCCAGGGAGGACAGTGTAGACCAGGCTAAGGGGTTCATTCACACCGGAGAGGAAGTCCTCCCCTCCTCCCAGCAGTGAAGGAGCCCCCCACCCAAGGGGAAGAGCTGGCCTCTGCTCTAGCTTTCCTGTGTGACCTCGGGCAAGTCACTCACCCTCTCTGAGCTCCCCAGTTCTGTGAGAGCACAGAGGAAACCCTCCTCTGTACCCACCAGGGTCTTGCTCCCCCCAGGGGGCTTGTGGGGAGGGGTAGGTGGAGATGTACTCAGTAGAACCAAGCCCTCCCCCCCCACGTCCCAACGGGGTGTCCTGGGAGGCTGTCTCAGCTGCCAGCCCGCTCCTGGCCGCACTGCCCCATCCGGCCCCGACCGCCCTGGGGCTGGAAGCAAGCCCTTCCCAGGGCTGGCCTGTTGATTGGTGGAGCCGGGAGAGGCCGCTCAGAAACTCCTGCTCCGGGAGGCTCCCGCAGCGTTCGAAGCTGGGATTCTGAGGTCAGAGCTGAGCCTGGCCTCATTTATCATGCAGCCTCAAACGGGGACCTTTGGAAAAATGTTCTTTCCCCGAGATTCCACTCACACTGTCTAGAGCAGCGTGATGTGTAGCACCGTTTTCCCCCGAGCGCCTCCGGGCCTTCCCTGAGCCGGGAGGAGGCCCTCGGGTGGAAACAGCAGCCCTGGAGATGCCAGGCGGGAAGATGGGCCCGACGAACAGTGTTTCCTGAGTGTGCCGGCTGTGCCGAGGCCTCAGCCACCAGAGGAGCCGTGGAGACTGCTGGGAGACCTCAGAGCTCCATGGGGCGCCTGTGGCTTCCCTGGCTGCGTGTGACTTTGTGATCAAGGCCAGGGGCTGCCTTTGAAGTCTCCGGGAGGAGCTGGAGGTCAGGAGCCTCTGCCTGCCTCCCTTCTTGCTTCTGTGGGAAATAACGGCTGGCCAGGGCTGTATGCCTTGCCCTCAGGGAGCCGCCAGCAGTAGCAGGAGGGGGAAGAGGGGCTGTGGGAGTCCAAGAGGGAGCAGCTGCTGGGCTGGAGCAGAGGCCCAGGACATCAGGGAAGCAGGGACAGTGGAAGGCCTGTGAGATCCCAGTGTGTCTGGAGCGTAGACTCCACAGGCCTCACAGCGAGAATGTTCCTCTTTTACGAAGCCAGCAAGGTTGTCAGGAACAGACTGCAAAGAGCCTTGAATACCTGGTTGTACTAGTCAGGAGGGGCTGGGTGAGCTGTGTAACAAACAGCCCGAGAAATCAGCACCTTCAAACAGAGTTTATCCCTCAATCATGCTGTGTCTGTGACCCCACAGTGGGGAATCTGCTCATTAAGGTCACTCAGGACCCGGGCCCCTGGAGCTGCAGCCACGTGGAGTGCTTGCATGTCACAGAGCAGACGAGACAGGCATATGGACACAGAGCCTCCTCCCCAAAGCAGCGTGTGTACTTTCACTTGGATTCCATTGGCCGAGCTGAGCCAGGTGGCTATGCTGGCTTCTTTGGGAGGCAGGGACGTGCATGCTGCCACTGGCCAGTCAGAACAGGAAGTTTTTGGTGGTGCTGGTGTTGACCACACTGGCCAGGGTGGGGAGGGCTGGAGAGTGGAGGCTAGGGTCTTGGACTTACTGTGGAACTTGTTACCCACCTGCGTGCAGAGACTGACCGGTCACCCACGAGCAGAAGTCGAGTTTCTACAAATCGAGAGCACAGCGACACTGACATCGGGAAAAAGCATCCTCACCGCAGAAGCCCCTGTGCTCCCCTCAGGCATGGCCCCCAAGGGCAGGTTTTCTCACGTCCCACTTCCTGCTCTCAGCCCGTGGGCCTCGTCAGAGGTCGTCTGTCCTGGGACCTGCGTCTGCTGGTTTGCTTATCCTCTGTCTTTGTCAAATATCTGGGTAGTTTACAGGGTGAGCCTCTTCGAAATAAACCTCCATGGACTTTGTAAGACTGCATGACTGGTGCCTCACTTAGCATGCCCACTGGGGGCTGGCTCCGGGGCCTGGTGGTTCAGGGAGCCGGATTCCACGTGACTGACCACTGTTCGCGTCCTGGCCCTGACGGCTCGAAAGACACGCCGGACACACGTGCATGAACGCCCAGTCCCAGGGACAAGGAAGTGGAGGAGGAGGGGTCGCGGTATGACCACAGCCCACTGGGGGCTTCCTCCCTCTCCCTGTCTCTGTCTCTCTGGTGGGTGCACATGCCCTCTGGAAACGAAACATCCCTGTGGGGGTGTGCGTCTTAGAAGGGGAGTTGGCAAGATTGCATTTGTCCTTAAGGCTCCTCTGGGGACAAGCAGATGGCATAATCGCTAGACTCCCATGTAGTTGGCCACAGTTTGAGTCCCCAGAGAGGAGAATGGAGACAGGATTGCGGCATGGCCATACCCCCGGGGGTGACTTATTTATTTCAGTCTCTGTCTCTCCAGTGAGCCCATGCTCCATATAGCAACATCTCTCTCAGAAAAAAAAAAGGGGGGGGTACCAGCAGTTAGCATAATGGCTATGTCGCTGGACTCCCACGTAGTCGACTGCTGTTCGAGTCCCAGACCCGGCAGCTTAAATTCATGCCAGGATGCTTGTGTGTGTGTGCCGGAGATCCCGAGAGGAGAATGGAGAAGGGATTGCAGCGTGGCCATCCCCCCTGGGGGGGTGATTTCTCGCTTTCTGTCTCTCTGTCTCTCTCTGTCTGTCTGGCGAGTACACACACCCTATAACAAAAACCTCTCCAAAATAAAAAAAAAAAAGATCCATGTCCTGGTGGTTAAGGCGGCTGGATCCCACGTGACCAAATGCATGGTTTGGAATCCTGGACCCGGAGTCTTGACAGACCTATGGGGGGCGTGTGCATGCATGCCCAAAACCCTGAGAGGTGGGAGAGAGGGAGCCCGGACTGCTGTGTGGCCATCCTCCCTAGGGAGTGCTTTGTTTTGTGACTGGTTCTTTTTTTTTCCTCCTGGCAAACACACATACTCTCGAGCAAAATAAATAAAAGAAGGCTTCTCTGACATGCAGAGGGCACGGCCTTGGCCACCTCAGCCTCAGCCTCTGCCTTCATGGGACTTGGCTGGGGAGGTCTACGTTGCACATATAAAATGAAATCGGGGACCAGCAGGTGACATGGTGGCAGACTCGCACATGGCCAACGACGGTTCGAGTCCCGGGCTTGGCAGCTTGCTTTCTCACTTTCCCTTTCTCGCTCTGTCTCTCTCTGGTCAAATTAAAATAATAATAATAATAAATATATGTGTTTTAAAAAGATGAAATTCTATATGGATAGTACCCTCCAAACTCCCACAATGTAAGACCCAGGCGCATGGGCTGTGTGACAACACTAAGTCCCAGGTGACACGATGGCACGTCGGAAACACGGACAAGAGAAACTGTAATGTTTGAGCGTGTGGAACTCACACTACCAGGTGTGGGTATGGGTGTCCCCCCAAGTCACTCATCCGATAGATGAGAAGATGGAGGCCATCCGATCGGGCTGTGCCCCCGGGGCCTCCTGGGAAGCCAGGGAGCTGGGCTGTAGGTCCGACGGGGCCCACTCTGCTCCCACTCCCCGCCACACGGAACAAGGGTGCCGTTCTCACAGGGGAGGGGGACTGCCGTGTTACACTCTCGGGCGGGGGCTTTTGTACAAATTCATTCATTGATTTCTTCCATGGGAGAGAAAGAAGAGACAGAGACACAGTCACCCTCAGGGACTGGTCTTCGGGCTGCGCTCCACCCCCAGCCTCCACCAGCCTGGGTCGTGGGCCCCAGTGCCTCCCTCGGGAGTGCCCAGAGAGGCCCCAGGATGTGAACCCTGGACTTCCCCCACGTGGCCAGTGGTGTAAGTGCTGCACCGCCGCCTGACCACAGGGCGCAGCATTTCTTACGAAAGGAACCAAGAGGCCCAACAGGTGGCGTGGTGGTCAAGGCGCTGGACTCCCGCATGGCCCGCTGCAGTTTAAGTCCCAGACCTGGTGCCATGCCACTGGCATGGTCTCGTGTGGGTGCATGTGCCCTATGGCAAGTTAAAAAATAGTAATGATAAATACAATTAAATATTTTTTTTTAAAAGAAAGGAGGGTGGCCCTTTGCCCAAAATGAGAATGGCCCGGCCCTGTGGCTCGGGCTCCTTGGTGGGAGCCCCCCACTGCTGCCCACAATGAAGCCAGGAGGACGGTGGGGTTTTGATTTTTGCTGTTGGGGACTAGGATGCTGGGAACTTCCTCTGGAGCTGCCCAGACGGGTGGCATGGACGCTGTAGCTGGCACCCAGGTCTGAGGCTCAGCAGGCCGTCTGCCCGTGTTCTTCCGTGGGTGACTCCGGCTGCGGTAGGTCCAGAGAGGCTTCACAGTGGCTGGGCTGGGCTGGTTGTGGCTTGGGGACCATGTGGCTCAGCTGGCCCTTTGGCTGGGCTCCCCAGATGTGTTGGGTGACAGGCTCAGGGTAGTCCTTGAGCCTCCCCCTGTGGGAGAAGTAGGACGGGGCCCTGGCGCGAGGGGGCCACGGGGGCCACCAGCTGGCATGATGAGCAGCACACGCATCTTGGTCGCAGACACATGCGGGCTCTGTGTGTAAAACCGCTGCCCAGCCAGACAGGAAGGAGAGGAACGAGGCTTTGATGTGAGCCGCGCCCCGGCCGGCCGTGTCACTCAGGCGCATCTGGCCGCTTCTATAAGGAGCCGTCAGCTCTTCTCAGACCAGGGACCCAGGGGGCTCCCCGGGCAGGAGTGGCTGGGAGCTGTCTGCAGAAGGCCTCGCCCTGCAGTGGCAGAAAGGACCGTGGCTGGATTCCCCGAGCGCGGGGCACGGCGCCCGGGACGGGGGTGAGCCCAGTGGAGTCTGCAGTGGCCTGCTTTCTGTTGCTTTTTGTTTGTTTATGTGTTGCATGAGTGAGAGAGGACGGCAGTGCCCCAGACAGGGTCCTGACGCCGCAGCGACCCCCCCCCCCCCCCCCGCCACAGCCTCCTGGCAGCGTGGCACCCGCATTCCTGGTACACTTGGGGAGGTCTCTGGACACGACCCCAGGGCCTTTCTTTCCGTGTCAGCAGCCGTTTCACCGCCCTGCCTCTGTCTGGCCCATGATGTCCTCCCCGCACCGCAGCCATAGTGCAGCACGGCAGAGGTAGAAGGCAGGGACATCGGGACCAGCAGTTAGCGTAATGGCTATGTCGCTGGACTCCCACGTAGTCGACCGCGGCTCGAGTCCCGGACCCGGTGGCTTAAAATCACGCCAGGCGCGTGTGCGTGCGTGCCCAAGATCCCGAGAGGAGAATGGAGGAGAAGGGATTGCGGCGTGGCCATCCCCCCTGGGGGGTGATTTCTCACTTTCTGTCTCTCTGTCTCTCTCTGTCTGTCTGGCGAGCGCATGCGCCCTACAGCAAAAAGAGAAAGAAAAAGAAGGCAGGGACATCGAGGAGCGGGCCCCAGGAACGAGGGGCTGGGGGACACACGGGGAACATTGGGAGATGGCAGGAGGGACTCTCGGGGGTGGGGAGCCTAAGGGTTGTGACACCCGTGGGTGGGTGGGTCTGGGTCTGAGGGAGGCCTCGGGGACGCCTGGGGGCACAGACGTTGGTTGGGCAGAAGGGCAGCAGCACCCGCTGGGACACGTCCTAACCGGTGCTGGCTCCCGACTCCCTCCCTGGAGAGCCAGAGAGACCTCAGGAGGGCCCTGGGCCTGCCAGGTCCTGGGGAGTTCTCCGAATCCCCAACAAAGGGAAGAGAGACCCAGGTCGCCGCGGGCCTGAAACCAGTGTTCTGTGCTCTGGTTCTCGAACAACGTATCCCCACACAGCCCACGCAGCGTCTGTGGCAACTCTGTGAACGGGAATTGGGTTATCCAAGCTCCAAAATTTGGAGCTGTTGGTCTTTTAAAAACAATCTCGGGGAACCAGCAGTTAGCGTAACGGCTGTGTTGCTAGACTCCCACGTAGTCAATCGCGGTTTGAGTCCCGGACCCGGTGGCTTAAACTCACGCTGGGCGCATGTGCGTGCGTGCCCAAGATCCCGAGAGGAGAATGGAGGAGAAGCGATTGCGGCGTGGCCGTCCCCCCTGGGGGGTGATTTCTTGCTCTCTGTCTCTCTGTCTCTCTCTGTCTTTCTGGCAAGTACACGCGCCCTGCAGCAAAAACCTCTCCAGGAAAAAAAAAAGAAAGAAAGAAACGATCTCGGGACCAGCAGTTGGCGTAATGGCTATGTCACTGGACTCCCATGTAGTTGACTGCGGTTTGAGTCCTGTACCTGGTGGCTTAAAACTCATACTGGGCACGTGTGCGTGCATGCCCAAGATCCCGAGACAGGAATGGAGGAGAAGGGCCACCCACCCTGGGAGTGATTTCTCACTTTCTGTCTCTCTGTCTCTCCAGTGAGCACACGTGCCCTATAGCGAAAATATTTCTCTTTAAAAAAAATCTCACAGATAAACATACTGGAAATAGCAAAGAGCGCAGAGAAGACAGAAGTCCCCTCGGACCCGTGATGAGGAGCGCCAGGGCTGGCGTTTCTGCGTGTCCTCACCTGGCTTGTAGGACAGATCATGCCAGCCACTGCTTTTGCACACCACGCCTTCCTTGTCCGCCAGCTCCCGAGCACTTCCCGGGCTGGGATCTCAAGGCCTGCTGTGCCGTGTGAGCTCACAGGAGTCAGGCACCCTCTCTGAGCCTAGGTTTTGGCCTCTGCAGGGAGAGCTTGCGGGTGGTCTTTTGGGCTCCATCCAAGGGTCTTAGCGTTTTACTGCCACGGTGGCCTGGTTGGTCCAGCCTTGTCCTCAGGGGAGGCTGGTGCATAGGTGGCAGGGCGGGCACACGGTCAGTTGGTGTGCTGCCACCTCGTGATCTGGGGCAGACACTGCCTCTCCGAATCCCCCTCCTAGGCTGCAGCTGGTGGCGTGCGCTCGCTGGCGCGGCTGTGCCAAGTACTCGCTTGCTGGCATGGCACGGCCTGGGCAGAGCTCACGGTTAAGTGCTCAGGAAAGGGAAGTGTGGGTCCTGGTGGGCTCGCAGTGCATGTGACATGGTGTGACGTGACGCGAGGAGGAACCGCGACCTTCCTTCAGTAAGGGCCTGGGTCCAGGGAGTGGCCCCGCTGGGGAGTGGCCGGGCACTTCCCGGGCTGACCCCCGCCCCCGCAGCTGCTCAGGGCCGTGCTCTGAGACGCCCTGCTCCCAGCGTGCATTCAGCACCGCGGTCCTGGGCGCTGCGAGGAGCCCCACATTTCCGCTCTGCGCTGAGCCCCACACGTTTCAAAGCTCTCCCTGACCCTGTTGGTAGGACTCCTCGTGGTGGTTCCTAACCCTGCCCTGGCACCCTACATGTAGACTGCTGAAGGCAGGGCTGGTCGGGCCCTGTGCACAAGAGAACACCATGCTTGGGACTGGCAGTTAGCGTAATGGCTATGTCGCTGGACTCCCACGTAGTTGACCGCGGTTCGCGTCCCGGGCCCAGTGGTTTAAAACTCACGCTGGGCGCGTGTGCGTGCGTGCCCAAGATCCCGAGAGGAGAATGGAGGAGAAGGGATTGCGGCATGACCATCCCCCCTGGGGGGTGATTTCTCGCTTTCTGTCTCTCTGTCTCTGTCTGTCTGTCTGGCGAGCGCACACGCCCTATAGCGAAAAACCTCTCAAAAAAAAAAAAAAAAAAGAGAGAGAGAACATGATGCTGGTGGCACCAGGTGCCCTGTCGTGACAGGGCTGGCCGGAGTCTGGTGAAATTGCACGTGTGGTCTGCATGGAGGCAGGGGGACGGGCCGGCCACTGCACACGTGGTCTGGATGGAGGCAGGGGGACGAGCCGGCCACTGCCCACGCGTGGTCTGCGTGGAGGACAGGGGGACGGGCCGGCCACTGCCCATGCGTGGTCTGTGTGGAGGGCAGGGGGACGGGCCGGCCACTGCACGCGTGGTCTGAGTGGGGGCAGGGGGACGGGGCGGCCACTGCCCACGCAGGAAAGGGGCGTCTGGGCAAGCACATGGCAGCCCCCAGCTGACAGGCAGCTCAGCGGGAAAGAAAAGGACACTGAAGACAGGCAGGGTCCCGGCCGTCCCCACACAGGAGAACCAGGCACTGGCCCCATGTCCCCGGGATAAGCGGGTAGCACAGAAAGGCCCGTTGCCCCCCTGCTGGGTCACTGCAGGGTCGGAGGGGAAGTGGGTGTCTCTCCAAGAACAAGGAGCCAAGGTGTGGTCCTGCCTTTCAGGTGACGACACTGACCTGGTACATTCCCCCCAGCCCAGCCCTGGCCCCCGTTTGGGCACTGGGGATGCCCGCCCGGGTTACAGGTGGGGCCCGGGAGGCACACCGCTGTAGGGGACAGCAGGAGGGAGCCATTGAAGGCTTTATAGTGAGGCAGTGCCGTGGGGCCACACAAGGGCGGAGGCTGGGGCGATCACGGGGTTCCTGGCAGGAGGCGATGGAAGGGGATGCAGCCAGACTCTGGGCTGAGGCTGTGAGGATGGGGAGCAGGGAGGACCGTGGGTGGGGCCCCCTCAGACAGGGACTACAGGACTGGGGCAGAGCGCCAGGTCCGTGGGACGCTGGATGTGCTGCATCGGGCATCTGGAACTGCAGAGGGGCCAAGTGGGGCGGCCAGGGCTCTGGGAGGAGGTACTGTCACCTGGGGAGAGGCCGAAGGACAGGCTGAGGGTCAGCAGCACGGGCGAGGGGCCGGGTGAGCGCAGGCAGGGTGTGCCAGGGCCCTCTGGGACCCCGTGTGCGGTCTCCCCTGGGGACAGGCGGGAGCCCCAGGCGGGCCGTGATGGGAGTACAAGGCATCTCCAGGCACCCCAAATGTGGCCTCCAGGGGGTCCCAGGCGCAGGGCCCTGTCGGCCTCCCGGAGGGCACTGTCCATCTCCCCCAGGGCTGTGGGGCGGCTGGGCCTCAAGGACAAAGGCGGGAGGGGAGGGGAAAGAGCCTGTGGCTGGGAGCTTAATGGCCCCGGAAAAAAAAAAAACATAAAACTGGAGAATTATGGGGAGACATAAACAGAGCTGTCGGGCATTAGCTGCAGGGAGACGCTGAGCCGGGCAGTGACGCTGGCAGCTGAGCGCGCCTCGCGTGTGCATAAAAAAGACAGAAGTTGCCAAGGGAGGGAGATGAGGAAGCCGCGCCTTCTCCACGCCCGCCGGACTCCCAGGCGCTTCCCTTCTACCCCCCTGCGCTCACCCTGGGGGCTGGACCCATCCACCTGGCCAGGGCAGGGCAGGGGCCGGGCCACCAGTGACGGAGGGGTCCGGGGGACTCAGCCCAGCCTGGCAGAGGGGCTGGGGAGCCAGGCCCCAGGATGGAGGCGGCACCAGCCTGAGGATTTATGGGCGAGCACCCCCTGCCGCCCCAGCTGATGTCATGAGCCAGGCACTGACGGGCCTCAGTCCCACCCTAAACCGCCCCTCCATCCTCAGGGTGACGAAGGTGACGCCACACAGCAGCCAGCAGGGTGGGCAGGCTCCGAGCACACACTGCCCTCCTGGCTGGCCCTCCTGGCACCTGGGAAGGAGGCCCCTGAGGACCCGGGTCACTCACGGGTGTGGCAGGGGGGAATTCTGGGGGTCTCTGGGTCCAAGAAGGCATGTTTTGGGGAGGGGAGTGCAGGCCTCGTGAGCCCCCGTTTTCCCAGCCCTGGTGTCATGACGGGCCCTGGAAAACTGCCATGTTCCTGACCAGCCTCAGGGAGGCCCTGGTTTGCTTAGGTTGGCAATAGCAGCCTCTCTGCTGGGGCCAGAAGCGCTCGCTCCATCCCTCCCCCACACCCCTCCATGTGTTCGTGCATTCACTCGACAAACGTGGCCCGACCCGACTCCCCTGACGCGTCTGCCAGAGGCCTGACCTGCTGTTCTCTGGAGCCCCTGGGAGAGAAGGGCGGTGAGCACCGAACGCGGTGTGTCTGGGGACGGACCCTTCGTGGCTCAGGCTGGGGGCAGGACCTGGGGCCCACCGCCCATGAGGGGACAGAGTGAAGACAGGCACAGAGAGGAGGCGCAGAGGGTGCTGGGGCCCGCCGCTCGTGCACACGCGCATGGCCTCTGTCCCAGCGAGGGCTGGGACATCAAAGCCGGCCGTGGGGGTACTTTCCCACGGGACTGTCCTTTCCCACGGACTCTCCCTCCCTTCCACGTCCCCAGCACCCGCCTCTCATTGTGTTGGGAATGGGTCCTCCCACGGACCCCTAGACAGTGATGTCGAGGCCACCTCCGAGGCGGCCTCAGCTGTCACGCTCTGGCCTCACGCCCCCCCCCACACCCTGCACTAACACAGGCAGGAAGAGGCGGGCACGTGAGCTGGAGATGGGGTGGGGTGAGCAGGCTCCGAGCTGCCGAGCCTGGTGGCCCCCTTGCCCTCTGTCCCCTCAGGGTCCTGACCCGGCTGGCCTCTGGCACACTGGGGGGTGAAGGCCAGGCCGAGGGCGTGGCTGAGGCCCGGCCCCAGGAGGACCGTATTGCCCGAACCCTTCTCCCCTCTGCCCCATGGGAGCCAGCCATGGAGTCCTGTCACACGCTGCTCCTGAGGGGACCAGGGCCTCGCCCTCCTCGCCAGCCCTGCTCCGCCACCTCAGTCTGGTCCCAGCCTTGCTCCCTGGGAGCCTGTCTCCGCCGCCTCCTCCTGGCCTCCACACTCGCCCCATCGCTGCATGGCCGCCGCTGCTGCTTCTGTACCACACCCGTGTTTGCTGGTGTCCCCCACCCTTGCTTACCCTCTGTGGCTCCCCACTGCCCTCGCCACAAAGTCCATGGCCTTCACTTGGCCACACGGCTCTGTCCCGTGGGGACCCCCCACTCTGTGTCTCTTGCCCCTTGGTCCACCCGGGAGCCGTGCTGCATCCCCTCCCTCTCCTGCCCTCCCCGCTTTCCCTCGGTGACTCCTGCTCATCCCCCATTCTCGGTGAGGTGCGCTTGTCTGCGAGGCTCCTGCTCCGCTGCCCCTGGCGTGTTCCGGGCCCTTTCCTGGGCTTGGGCCCTTACCCGCTGGTCCAGGCAGCTCTGAGCCCACCGTGTCCCGCTGCTAGTCTCTGGCACCCCTGGGGCACGCAGTGGGTCAGACTGCCTCTCAGGACGGCTGCTGGCTGCCAGGGCGGCAGGTAGGTGGGTGGGAGGGTCAGTGAGGGTGGACAGACAGATGGACACTGGGTGAGCCGTGCGCGTGGCTGCCTGCCCTCGGCGGCCCAGTCTCCAAGTCTGTAAAGTGGGCCCCTGGACCCCTGAGGTTAGTGCAGGGCTCAGGGCAGCCACGGTGGGGACAGCAGGGCGGGCCTGCGAGCAGTCCTTTCTGCAGGGCCCGGGGCCCTCCACGCTCCTGCTTAGAGCCCCTTCCGGGGGTGTCGGCGTCCCCCTCCACCCGTGCTTGTACCCGAGACCCTTGTCCGGGGTAGCAGGCGTGGAGCCAAAAAGCCTGCGCCCCTTAGGCTGACTGTGCTCCGCAAACGGGGTGCTCGTGTGTTCCCGCCACCGGGGAGAGGAGGGACCGCCCTGATGCCCAGCACACCCAGAGTCCCCAGGAAACACGGGACATAAACTCCCACTGCCTGACAGACGGTTTCTGCCCAGGCCCTGGCTCAGGGGCCACCCTGACCACAGCGCTCCCTCTGGGCCTCCACCCTGGCCAGCGCTCCCTCTAGAACCGGAGCCTGCAGCTCCCAGTGGATTCCAGCAGTTACATTAGGCCCCCTCTCGCAGCTCAGCGGACTGCCCTGCTGCTCCGGAGCTGTGTGACTGCGGACAAGTGCCCTAACCCCTGTGCCTCTGCTGCCTCGTCTGTGAGACGTGTGAAAGCGTGCAGTCTGCCTCTCAGAACAGGGCCAGCACACGTACGGTCTGTGTGAGCGCTGGCCACGCGGGTGACAATGACAAAGCATTTCTCTCCCCGTCTCCTCATTGGCTCTTTGCTTACCCTGTGAGGTGGGTCTTCTTCCTCTGTCTCTCACCAGCGAGGAAGCAGAGGCACAGAGAGGTGGGCTGACTCACCTGAGGTCACACAGTGAGTCGTCGCAGAGCCTGGGGGACGCGGTGTTCTTTCCAAAGACTCACGAGGCTCCCGTCTGCAGAAAGCCAGCTCCGGGCTAGGGTGGAACACAGGCCTCTCTGAACCCTCTTTCCGAGTGTTCCACCCAGCGTACCCGCCGGGGAGCAGACGGCCCGACCCTGCTCCGGCCGCTGCCTGCTGGACGCTGCCAGGACCGCGTACCTGCCCACCCGGCAGTGACCAGCTGCTCCCAGGGCCGGGGGCCAGAGCCAGGCTTCTGTCACTCCGAGGGGTTCCTGCCCCACAGCTGGCAATGGACCAGCCAGGCACTTTCCTGAACTTTCCCTCTGCTGGAAAATTACATAAATATTTACCTTTAAAAATACCAGCTAACTCACTGCGCCCTCCTCTGCCTGGCACGCCCTGACAACTTGGCATTTCATTCTCTCGTTTCATCCTCGCACCATCCTCTGAGGTGTGTGCTCGTGTTCCTGTTTTACAGACGAGGAAACTGAGGCACGGGGCACTCCAGAGCCTGCCATGGCCCCACAGCTAGGTGGTTTGAGTGGGGACGGGGACCTGGCCCGGAGCCCGCCTGGCCGTGAGGCCTTCACGGCAGCCGGGGGGCCCACAGAAGCCCGAGTGGTTTCTAGCTTTCAATTTGAGAACTTGCTCGGTTGCTGGGATGAAGAAGCAGGCCTGGTGCTGGTGGCAGCAGGACAGGCAGCATGGGGACGGCGAAGCCACCGTGCCCCTGAGCCCTGGGCCCGGCAGCAGCGGCACCACACGGCTCAGGGCTCCGGCTGTGGTGTCCCCTGAGGCCATGCTCACTAGGAGGACACGGCCTATATGGGGACTCGGGTGTGCTCCCTCGGGGGCTCAGTCTCCCCGTCGGGGAAGTGGGCGGGAGATCTCCCTCGCCTGCTGCAGGGCCCAGGGGAGCTGACGCCTCTGGGCAGCCAAGCCCGGCCGGGAAGGAGCTAAAGAGCAGCCCCGTTTGAGCGGAGACCAGGCCTTCTTCAAGCACCTTGCAGAGCCGAGAGGGCGGCTGTGCGCTCACTCGGCCCGCGTGAGCCCTGTAGTAGGGAGCACGTGCCTGGGGGAAACAGGACATGTCCTCGTTCCCGCGCCCCCTCCACGCTGCGCCTCTGGGCACCCACAGGAAGACGCCCCGTAAATATGCGGCATGCCCCCTCACTCCCAGTGCTCTGCTATGCCTCACTCTAAGGTGGACAGATCTCCAGACTTTCGCTGCTTCAAACGACACTGCAGGTGAAAGCCCTGTACAGGGCTGGCCCTGTGGCCTGATGGTCACAGCAGCCAGGGCCCACGTGGCCACCTGCAGTTCGAATCCCAGCCCCGGAGTTTATGTGCGTGTACGTGGGGGCCCCACATCCCGACAGGATGGAGAAATGGAGAAGGGGCTGTGGGGGCCGCCCTCCACGGAGCGCTCTCTCCCTCTCTCTCTGCTGAGTCCACTCACCCTCTGGCAATCCCTCCTATAGAGGATCGTGGGCGGTTTTAATTTGGATCTGTGTTGCCGAAAAGCTCCACAAAGGGCTTGCACCGGTGGTCTCCTCACATCCCCACGAGTCAGGGGCACCTCTCTCCCCGGCCTCACCCTGCGGCAACCGCATCTGCCCTGCTGTGCCAGGGACACACGTGGGCTGTTTCCTGACCGATACTCGGAGGCCGGGGACGGCTGGGGGCTCCGGCCAGGACGGCAAGCCTGCTAGGCTGGGAAGGACCAAGTTCAGCAGGCCCTGGCCCGGTACAAACTGCCACCTTGGGCAATAGGTGTCACCTCTCTGGGCCTGTTTCCTCATGTGTAAAATGGGGGTGATGGGGCCAGCAGGTGGCGTAGTAGTGAAGGCACCGGACTCTCACATGGCCAGCCGCGGTTCAAGCCCCATAACCTGGTGGCTTGAAAATCAGGCCAGGTGTGTGTGTGCCCAAGATCCCCAGAGGAGAATGGAGAAAAAGGGATTGTGGTGTGGCCATTCCTCCTAGGGGGGGTGATTTCTCACTTCCTCTCTGTCTCTTTGGTGAGCGCATATACCCTATAGCAAAAATCTCTAGGGAAAGAAACAGGGGTGATCTTGGTACCCACCTTATGGGGCTGTCTTCAGGGGCAAAATGCAGAGGCTAGTGCCTGAACCTAAGGCCCCGAGGATGGGCCGTTGGTGTTAGTCTGGGGGACCTCGTGCCCCAAGGGCGGCAGCCACTGGGGCAGAGAGCCGGCCTCTAGGTTGACACGCAGGACACAGATCCATGCTTGGGGAAGGGAAGAGGGCTGCAGGAGCCATCGAGGAGAGAGGTGGGATTGGCCTTTGTCCCCGTGGACAGGCTGAGGTCCAGGACTGGATGTGCTCACAGGCTTAGCCACACAGCCACATTTGTCGCAGAGGCTGCCAGGAGTCCCAGGGCTTGCCCAGCTTCTGTGGGTCCCCCCTCTGAACAAGTAGTCCGGGACGCAGAGCCACAGCCTGGTCCTGGGGTCTGGGAGGGCCCTCCTCGGACAGGACGGAACCCATGTCCCCTCCAAGTCTCACCTCTGGGAGTCGGAGACCGGGTCTCCCGGGGCCGAGATCTTGCCACGCCAGTGCAGGCCTGCAGAACCGCGGGCCCCGGCCCCACCACTGCTTCGGAAGCTGCGTCTCCCGGGACGCGTACACGAGCGTGAGGAGTGGTGGGATGCAGCAGATAGTCCCTTCTTCGGGCCGCAGACTGCTGCTCTGCGGGGGCCTCAACCCTCAGTCCCAGAGCGCCCTCCCCGCCCCGTCTCAGATGCCCACAGCTCCCTGAGACATGGACCGAGCACCGGCAAACAGGTGGCACTGGAAGCCGCTACCCTCTGTGAGCTGCCGGCTGCCAAGCGGTGTCCCTTCGTCTCGCAGTAACCCTGTTCGTCTGATGTCTAGAGTATTTTCCGTGGAAGAACATGAAGCACGGAGAGGTTGACTGCACTGCCCAAGGTCACGCAGCAGATCTATGGGCAGGGATCAGGGCCTAGCCATTTAGATGGTGGCCCCTCATCCCCACAGCCAGACCCCAGCCGCCTCTCCTGTGAGCCCTCCCAATAGCTGGTCAGGCCACCGTGACCAGAGAAGGCCTCCCTTTCCAGAGAAGAGGCCTGCTCTGAGAGAGACCAGCCAAGAGGGGTTCTTCGACAACTTTCCAGAATAATGCCACACCGGGGTGAGGCAGGCTAGCCATGGACGGCTGGAAGAGGGTCTCTGCCCCAGTGCTGAGCGAGTGGAGGCCAGAGTGGAGGGAGTCCTGGGAGGGTCTGGCGCAGTAGGAAGTGAGGCCTGAGGGGGCCAGTCCCAGCGTGGTAAGAGGGAAGCAGGGCCTGGAGCAGACAGCAGTGTGGTCCAGCCCTGGACCTGGGCGGCTGCCCTCGCCTCGTCTTCACTCTGACGCAACTCCATAGTCCACGGCTTCTTGGAAGAGGGGACTCAGACAGCGGTGCGCTCAGACACAGGACGGGCCTCGCTGAAAACCAGAGGCAAATAATTTCCGTGCTGAGCAGAGCCTGCCCAGGCGCCCAGCCCGGGCTCCAGGGCAGTGGCTGGTGGCTTGCTCTCTCCAAAGGTCGCAGCTTCTGGTCACCAGGCTACGTGCCTGGGGTGCCGACTGGGACCCACCCCTCCCAGGGAGAGCGGGGGACAAGAGTGTCCATCCAAATCACACCAGAAACGGGAACTCCGTCTGGCAGTGAGGACAGCCAGACCGCTGGGGGGACCAGGAGGATACCTAGGGCTCAGCGTTCGCTATGGCGACAGAGCCTCCCTTAAAATCAAAGCAGGAGCTCTGATGTGCTGTTCGTGGGGGTTGTAAGCACCCAAAGCGGCCGGGCCCTGGGTGAGTTTACAGCTTACTGCCCAGGACAGAAGGGGCCCGTTTGGAGACCCTTGGGCTGCGAGACTGGTCTCGGGCCAGTGAGACTGCAGCAACTCCGCAGCCCAGCCACCCCCCACAGCAACACTCACTGGGTGACGGAGTGGGGGTCAGTAGTGACACCCTGTGACCTCCCTCTCCAACCCCCTGCCCTTTTTCTCTCCCAAGAAAACCAGTTTTCTGACATTTCCAAAGATGGACCCCAGACCTCATCTTTACCCTCCCGCAGCTTGTGGCTTGTGTTCACGGAAGCCCCGTGGGCACCCCCAATACCCAACCCGACATGCTACCCACAGGGCCCGGGGCAGGGGGCTCAGGGACAGGGAGGCCTGTCCCTCCCTCCCTGGAGCTCAGTGTCCACGCCTGTTAGAGAAGTGACGTCACCTCCCAGGGGGCGGTTTAGGGCTGGTAAAATCTGTCGGAAACCTTGCACTCGCGAGGGCAGGGCAGCGTCAGCTTGACGCGCTGCTGTTTCAGGGTTCCAAGTCTGACGGTTACCAAGAACTTTCCAGACCTGAGGGAGGCCTGAAGTCCTGTGTCTGCCTGACGGGGGAGAAGCTCCTTGGGCACCCCCACTCTGCCAGCCTGGTCCCCCCACTCCCCTGCTGACCCTGCCTCTCCCCCAGGTGAGCCCAAGGATGTCACCAGTCCCAGGCAGCTGTATGGCATCTGTAGCCCACGTGCATCTGCACCCACCCCCTGGCAGGGCCCTCAGAGCTGCCTGGCCGCTTACCTCTGCGGTAATCTCCCCCTCCCACCGGAACCCCCAGCCTCACACCCTCTTCCTCCCGCCCAGCTCAGCCTGGGAGAGAGAACTCCATCTCAGGTTCCCAAGTAGGCTGTGTTCTTTCCTGCCTAAGCCAGGCAGCTCCTGGCGGCTGGAATGCCCTGCTCCGTTCTCAGCCCCCTTCTGCGCGGAGCCCTTACCCCACCTCCTTCAGGACAGAGGTGCTCAGGTGGCCTTTGCCTGAGGGTCTCCAGGATTGGTCACAGAGCAGTCTGGAAAATGTCAAGTGACGCAGAGACTCTAAAGCCCCGGGGCCTTCTGGGCTCAGCCAGCACTGCCGCCCCCCCACCCTTCGGAGGGAAGGACAGGCTGGAGTTTGGGTGGGTGGGTGGCCGGCCTGTTGGAGAGCAGGGGAATGGGAGCAGACATGAACTTCCTGCGGCCTCGTTCCCCTTTGGAGGGGGTGTCTGTGCGCCCGAGCCTGTGGTTGATGGGGGGGCGCTGGGGGAGGTGGGCGGGGCTAATGTGGGTGGGGCTAGAGAAGCGAGCCTGAGAGGAGGGGGAGGGGCAGCAAACCGCCCAGCAGTGCCCACCGTGCGCCCTGGCACCGTCTCATCCCCTGGCACGGGCCTGGGCCCGGGTGGGGTCCGCCGTGAACTTGCTGGTATTGCAAGCCCGCTGCTGTTTAAATGGTGTGTTTGTTCAGAGTGGCTCAGGGAGGGGACTGGAGGTGGGGGGAAGGCAGCGCCCCACTCAGCGCCGCCGCCGCCCGAGGGTCCGCACGTCAGAAGCTCCAGCTTCGTAGATGGCTGACGGAGGGTGGGCGTCAAGGCCGAAAGCCAGAGGGAAGCTCGGCGCCCCGGGCCGGCCGCCCCCGTTTGCTGGGGGAGAGCAGGAGCCGCCTCTCGCAGCCACTCTGTGCGCGGGGTGGGAGGGAGAGGGAGGCGAGGGGACGAGAGCGCCCGGCTCCCCGCCCCCACCCCACCCGGTTCCAATATTTCGCAGAAAGGCACGCGGCTCCTAATCGGTCCTTTCCAGGCTGAGGTTTAGCCGCGCGATGCCCGCGCAGGGGCGGGGGCCGCGGGCCGGGGGAGGCGCTCAGAGTCCGGAGCCGCCGAGCGAGGTGAGGAGCCCGCGTCCTCGGCTGGTGGAGCGGGCGGGCGGGCGGACGCGCAAACCCGAGAGGCAGATATGGAAAGGGGGGCAGGTTAAAAATAACCCTCTCCGGCTGGGAAGCTCGCGCGCGCTCTCTCGCCTCGTTCGGTGCCAGAGGACTCCAGGGGAGGTGGCGTTGGGGAGGGCAGAGCGGGATTCCCCCTCCTCCGCCGGGCGGGGTGCCCGCCTGCGCGCCGCGGCTGCACGTGTGCGGGGCCGCGCGCCGGGGCCCCTCTGCACCGGCCGGTGGGCGCCCCCTCCCCAGGACCGGGCGCATCTGGCGCGGCCCCCGCCCGCAGCCTAGCGCGGCTGGAGGGAAGCGCTCCATTATTCATTATTTACGAGCGTTAATAGGTTTGAGGCACCAGGGGTGGAGGGGAGTGGAAGCGAGGGCGCAGTGGGGACCGAGGCATTAGGGGAAGGGGTGGGGAGGGAGGGGGAAGGGCGGGGCTGCGGCGCCGGCCTGGAAGAGGTCTCCGCTTGGAGCCTGGCGTTCGGGGCGCACCTCTCCGGCGGGTTCCTCCACATCGCCGGTGCTGTGGCCGCGCAGGGCGCGAGGATGGAGGCGCGGGCGTTGATTTTGCCTCTCGGCCTCTGTCCTTCGCGTCCTCGCCCCTCCCGAAGTGTGGAGAGGGGGCTGCGGGCGGTCCGCCCCGCCCTGCGCGCCCCTCGCCGCCGCCGCCGCGTCCCCGACGCAGCCCCGGCCTCATTTATCATCATCTTTGGTCAAGTGGAGTGTGCAGGGAACAGCTGCTTCACTCGGCTGACTTCCGAGGGCGGCTACAGCGGGAATCAGGGAGATGAATGATGGGGGCTGGGGGGGCTGCAGCCCCCCGGGGTCCCAGCGCTGGCGGGAGGGAGGCGAGCAGCGTCCAGGGCCGCCTCCGCCTGGTGGCGAGTGCAGCGCCCCCTTCCACCCGCTCTCTCCCGGCGCCTCCAATTATTGTGGCTGGAGGGCTGGGGGTGCCCCAGGAGGGGTCCGGGCTCGGGGGAGCGCCCCTCGCGGGCGGAGGACGGGCGGGCGCGCTGCTGGCGGAGCCCGAGGTCGCCGTGACCTTGTTGGGGTCAGCGGGTTGGGCTGCGGAGGAGGCGGCGCGGCGTCTTTGGTGGCGCTTTCGGGATTGGCGCAGAGGCCGGGAAACAGGGCGGGGGTGCGCGGGGGTGTGGAGGGGGAAACACAAATAGAAGGTGAAATTTTACCTGCCCCTGAGGGAGTCCTGCGGATTTTCTCCGGCAGCAGCAGGCGCTCTGCCTTTGTCTTACACAGCGCAAACATCTGTTGCAGAGGGGCGGCGAGGCCGCAAACAACCCCCACACACCGCGCGCGGCTCCCCGGTCCCCGGCTCGGCCGGAGCTTGGCTCCAGGACGCGCGGCGCCGCGTTAACCCTCCTGGCGCTGGGGCGCAGGCTGGGCAGCCCCCAGCCGCAGGACGCGCGGCTCGGTGGGGCTTCTCGCCCCCGAGCCCAGTGGGGGCGCCGGGTCGCCCGCCTCCACCTTGGAAGGGGCGGGGGCGGAAAGGGTTAATGGCCTAGTCGCAGACCCTAATTGTCAGAGCTGGGCTCGCTTCGTTTCAATTACCCTAAGTAGAGACTGAATGCGCAATTAACGGAGTCAGCTTGCCAACTGGAGAGCCGTCCTCGCTTTCACAGCGAGCCGAGTACTCCACCAGCTGACTCGGGCTGAGCGATTTCCTCTCCCTCCCCTCTTCCAGCCCCCTCCCTCTTTTTCTCTCTCCTTAATAATAAAATTATACCAAGCAGTTTGCGGTGTGGCAGGCGGCCAGAAAAGCGTTTCTTTAAACGCCGCCGTCTCACAATTAGGCAGCAAGAGGATTTGACACGCCGTGGCGGCCTGACAGGCGGCTTCCTCCCCTGGGGGCTGGGGGAGGGAGGGGCGCCAATTCCCCGGCTCCCCCAGGTGGAACCGGGGCTGGCAGGGGCTGGCAGGATGCTGCAGCAGCGTGGGGTATCAAGGCAGGGGGGCAGGGGTGGCTCCCTTAGGCTGGGGAGGGTAGCACATTCCAAGACTCTGGGAAGGTGGGGTGCCCCCCTTTCTGTGTGATAGTCACTCTGGGGCACAAAGCTGTGGAGGGACCTCAGCCTTCCCCGGCTTCCTGGACAAGCTCCTGGCCCTCTCTGGGCACCCACTAATCCCTCTGCAAAGGGGGCTCTTGTGGCCCGCTGCCCTTAGCAGCTGCTCTGCTTAGGGATGTGGCGGGCACCAGGCCGGAAACCATCCAGAGACCACTCCCTGGGGCCGGGAGCTAGGGCACCCCAAAGGCACACGGCAGAGTGGCCAGCCAGGGAGCTGCCCTGTGGGCCGCTAAGGAATGGGGTGGTGTGGACTGCCAGGCTGTGGGGCCAGGACGTTGGCATTGCCTGCAGCAGCCGGCCACCTGAGTGGGGAGGTGGAGTAACTGCAGCGTCCCTGCTTGCTCCTCGCTGCCCCCGACCACCCCAGGCTGCAGCGTGCCCCCCTCACAAACTGAAGCTCTCATTCCGGCCGCCCGAGCTGCGCCTCAGCACTGCCATGGCGGTTGCCCGCGTGTCAGACCCGGGAGGCCAGGAGCCACACTGTCCTGTCCTCAGCACCGCGCTCTGCTGCACCTAGACTAAGCCCAGCAGAGACGGCTCCGTAAGTGAGAGGAGCTGTGGCCGCCACGACCCCGTCTTTCCTTCCTGGTTGGCTACTGATGCGTCCTGGCCTCCGCCCACCATCTAGCCTCTCAGGGCATCTCCTCAGGGCTGTGGCGAGGCTTGAGTAATGCCCCAGCCCAGAGCCTGACCCCTTCGGCTTCCAGCTCCTCCGTCTGTCCACCTAGGCCATATCTAAAGGGCATCAGTCCTGCGCCTGTGCTTGGGCCCACACAGGAAGCTCCTGCCCGCATCAGGCTGCATTCTGGAGGGGGGGGGGGGGTAGCTCACTGTGCCATTAATTATGCGATTACTGCTGTGAGCTGTGCCACCAGGGAGCCTGCTGGGGACCCAGGGGAGTTGGGTGTGGAATGCTGCAGAGGTTATCCAGCTCTGGGCTCTCCCAGGCTGCCTGCCCCCTGGGCCCAGATACCTCTCTGCGGGTGCCAGCCTGCTCCGTCTGCCATTCCTTCAGGCTGTGTGCCCCTGCGCCCCCAGCCCCACGGGGCCTGCCCTCGGCTGTGCAGGTCCAGTCTGCACTGTCACTCGGCGGTGGGCACCCAGGCGCTTGTGATTGAGGGCAGCTTGCAGATGGGCTCCCGGAACTCCCGAGTGCTCAAAAAACTTTCTATCTGGTTACTGACATTTTTAAAGTGAGAGCTGTTCCTTTTTTTTTTTTTTTTTTTTTTTGGAGAGGTTTTTGCTATAGGGCACGTGCGCTCACCAGAAAGACAGACAGAAAGCGAGAAATCACCCCCAGGGGGGATGGCCACGCCGCAATCCCTTCTCCACTCAACTCTCGGGATCTTGGGTACGCATGCACACATGCCCGGCGTGAGTTTAAGCCACTGGGTCCGGGACTCGAATCGTGGTCGACTACATGGGAGTCCCGTGACAGCCATTACGCTAACTGCTGGTCCCAAAAGAGCCGTTCCTTTTCTGTGAAAACCTGGCCTGGCTTTGTGAAGGGAAACCCTGAGATGCACTGGCGCCCCGGGCTCCTGTGCATCAGAGTGGGGCTCCCCCCTCACTGGGACCCGGGTCTTCCATGTGCCTCTGTCCCCACCGGCATCACCTGGGCCTTGTCCGGCATCACCCGGGCCTTGTCCTCCAGGCCTTGGGGAGGTGTGCTTTGCCCATGATGAAGAAGCCCCGTGGCCACCAGCCCCCACAGCCTCGTCCCCACTCGGCGCTGGTACTTCCACCCAAGTGCTCGCTCTGAGCGTGTGACACTGCACGCTACTCGCACGATGATTGTTCTGAGCAACAGGGAGACCTGGGAACAGACAGGGAAACGACTGTTCTCCTGGGACTTTCGTTCCCAGAGGGGAGCCCAGTGATGGAGCAAGTCAGGGCTTATCACGAGAAGGTAAGTGCTTTGGAGAAGAACTAGGGCAGGAAGGACGAGGACAGTGTCACCCCAGACGTCCCAGACACGGTGGCCAGGGCAGGCTAGGTGAGAAGGAGACAGCAGGGAGCTGTGTGGGGACCTGGGACTCGTGTTGGGAAGGGTGACACAGTCCCTCTAAGCACAGGAGGGGGTGGGCTGGCAGGTCTCAGTCCTCCCAGAAGGCCAGCCTCTGCACAGATCCTGGCTGTACTGTGCAGCCCCTGCAGGGGTGCGGGGAGAGTGGAGAAGGCTGGGAACGCCCTGGGGCCCCTCAGGCCCCGTGCCAGCGTCTGAGCTGGCCCTTGATCCAGCTAGGCCTGGGTGCTGCTCTGCCCAGCGGCCTCGGTTGGGCACGGAGGGCTCCTGGGTACCTGCCCCCTCGGCTGTCTGCACCCTGGCGTCAGTGCCCCCCACCACTTTTCTCATTCGACAGAGCCACCGAGAGTGGTGATGCCTTTTATTCGGTGATGAATAAAATGATTTTAGAAAACAGAGATTGTCCACCAGAGACCAGAAGTCAGAGCTGGCAGCGGCACTGCCGGCAGAAGCCGCCCTGTCCCTTCCCCCACACGCCCTGGACTGTGAGCCCACGGCCCAGGTGTCCCTGCCTGTTGACAGCTGCGCCCTGGTCATGGGCATCGGCGGCGTTGAGGGACAGCCTAGCGGTCAGAGCACCTGGGCCCGGTGCCCACTGCCGTCAGGTGCTCAGTGGCCTCGGCCGGGTCCCTAGAGAGTGTTTGTGGGCTGGAGAGGAGGCGTCCCAGCCTGAACAGTGCGGAGGCCCCTGTTCACTGACACCCTCACCAGAGTCCCTGGTATCAACCAAGGAGCCAGCGGGACCGGGCACGTGGAGAGCTGCCGGGCGGTCTGTCTGCTTCTCACCCATCCCTTTCCTTTATTATTATCTTCGAGAACAACCGGCACCCCCAGCAGGGTCCTGACGCCGGATCATGGCCCTCGAGTGCCCAGTACAGCCAGGGAGGTCTCCAGATGCGAATCTGGAACCTTCCCACGCGGTCCAGCCTCGTGGCGGCATTACTCCTGCACCACGTCGAGTCCCATCTCGCCTCTCACACTCAGGACCCCCTGCCCTATTTACCCTGTGTGTCCCCACGAGTGTGGGGGGCAGTGTGGAGGGGTGGCCCAAGTCCTCCCACATGGGGCACTCCTGGGGCCTGCTTGGGGGTTGGGGTTGCCACCTGCGGGGTTCCTGGTGCCCCGGGATGGCTCTCAGCCAGAGGCCGTGGGGCCTAGACCGCCTTGTGGGCTCCCTGGGAGCTCACCCTCTGTCAGGCCAGGCCCCAATCAGATAGGCCCGCGTGGCGGGGCCTGGAGTCTGCGGCTGTCGGCCATTGTAGCCAAGCTCTCGTGTATTTGTAATTCATCACACACGGGATGGGGAGGCCCGAGGAGGTCCCACCTTCCCCACCCTCTCTGGACGCCCATCAGCCCAGTCCGGCCAATCCCTCTCCCTCTGCTTCCCAGGCCTTGAGAGGGTTGGTGTTTTAATTTTTTTCCCTGCAGCTACAAATCAGAACGGCCATAAAGCATCCCTGGGTAAGTAGGTGGGCTGGACCCGGGGCCACAGGCCGCCAGGCACTGCAAGCTCGCGCCCGCTCCGGCTCCCGCTCCGGCTCCCGCTCCGGCTCCCGCCTGTCTCCCCTCTCCCCGCCCTCCGATTGCTCTCCCTCAGGTGCAGCAGCTCGGGTCCATGCTGTGCCCATTTCCCTGACTGGGGTCCAGCCCAGGAGAGTCCGGGCCCAGTGACCTCCCTCTGGGCCACCCAGGGACTGGCCGCCATGGTGATAGCAGGTGGCCCAGCACTGCCCATCAGTGGGCCGCCTGTGGGCCTTGCTGCTTGACTGCCTGGGCAGGGTCACCCAGGCCCAGCTGATCCCTTCCTCCAGCCTGGGAGCTCTTGGGGGGTCCCTTTCTTTTTTTATTTTTTTGGAGAGGTTTTCGCTATAGGGCGCATGCGCTCTCCAGACAGACAGAGACAGAGAGACAGCGAGACAGAAAGCGAGGAATCACCCCCCAGGGGGGATGGTCACGCCGCAATCCCTTCTCCATTCTCCTCTTGGGCACGCACGCACACGCGCCCGGCGTGAGTTTAAGCCGCCGGGTGCGGGACTCGAACCATGATCGACTACATGGGAGTCCAGCGACATAGCCATTACACTAACTGCTGGTCCCAAGGGGGGTCCCTTTCTTGTGGAAAGGGGTGCGGCAGTGGGATCCGGAGGTCCGGAGAGGCCCTGTGAGGCAGGGAGGCTGGCCCAGGTGCCCTGCTCCAGGAGGGCCTGCGGGCTGCTGGCCTCATGCTGGCGGGGTCACCACCTCCGTCATGACCCCCACGTGCCCGTCACTGCTTCAAGGCTGGGTCTATGGGGGCTGCTGAGATCCCGGCCTCCCAAGCAAGCCCCGGGGTGTCGGGTGTGGAGGACTGGGAGCCGGACCAGGTCTCAAGGTCCTCTGGAGCCTGGCCCCCACGGCCCATACAGACCAGCTCCGGGAGCCCTGAGGACCGAGTGCCCGTGTGCCCCGGCTCCCAGGAGCTGCGGGCTGCCTCCCGCCCAGTTTGGGGGAATTGTGGAGACGAGGCCTTGGCCCCCGGGCCTGGGAGACCCCACTCTGTCCTGAACCCTCCCTACCCACGGGTTCAGAGGTCAGCGCTGCCCCTCCAGGCCTTCTCTGTGCCCCCCACCTGGTGCTGCCCACCCGCCCTGTAGCCCGCCTCTTTCCCCTTCCATGTCCTTTCTTAGCGCTCTTGAAAAGTAATCATAATCATAATAATTAATAACAACAGAGCCCGTGGCAGGCCCGAGGCAGCTCTTAAAGAGGCAGGGCCCCATTTTCTCCTGGCAGAGGGCGGCCTCCAGGGCTCTGAGCAGCGGCCTGTGGTGCCAGGCCTTTGTCCCTGGGTCCCTCCCTCCGTGTGGGGCTGGAGGGTGGCGGGTGGCGTTGGGGTGAGCATTTTTGCCTGCGTCCTCCATCCGGCGCTGGGCTTCTCGTGTTTTAATTGAACTGTCTTTTCTTAGAGATAGATGCTCGCGCCGCGTCCAGCTGCCGCGTGCGGGGAGCCGGTGTAATGCAGCCCGGCGAGATGAAAAGGCGCAGCAGCTGGACTGATTAGACGGGAGGGGGATGCAGACCGGGCAGCGGGGAGGGGCCCTAATAGCACCATCGCCTCTCTTCTCTCTTTTTAAATAATGTTTCTGGTAATGCATTTTGGAGAATGCGGGGAAAAAAATAAAAAGCTGTAGAAATGTTAATGATATCCACAGGACACTGACAGGAAATGAGAGTGATCTGGGACTAATAAGAGCCGAAATGTAATTTGTGCAGATATACGAGGCTCAGCCTTCAGAGCGGTCCTGGGTCTCTGCGCATTCTGGGCTCATAAACACGGGTCCTGGGCGGGCAGGGGGCAGGGGCCCACCCGTGCGGTCCTGGGCTGTGGGCAGGTCCCTGCCCGTCTCCTGTGCCCAGGGAACATGAGGGCCACTCGCCTGGGCAGCCCTGTCTGTGGAGGCCAGAGCAAGAGCCGCCACTCCGGAACCTGCCTTCTGGGTTGGCCTGTCAGGGCAGGCACCTCCTGTAACGTACCCCAGCCGCCGGGGACCGAGTGGGGTGGGTCAGTGACAGGAGGGCTGGTGATATGTCCAGGGAGCGCCCAGGAGGTGGGCAGGGGCTGCCTGCGGGTCGCCGGCCCCCACGTGAAGCCCAGAGCTTCCATCCCTGAGACAGAGCAGCGGGCTGACCCCAAGGGTGGCGGCTCTCCCACTCACCCTGGCCCCGGTGGACTGGCTGTGCTAACGGGTCCCTGGGCTGTCTGCTGTCCTGCCCAGCTGGGCAGGCCCTCCCCTGTCCCCTGCCCTGGGCCAGCCCCCAGTATTGGATGGAGAGGCAGTTCTGTGTGGTGAGTTCCGGGCCTCCTTCTGGGGTTGGCCCCGTCTCCGCCCCACCTCCCCTGCCTCTGAGTCTCCCCTTTTTCAGACCCCCTTCTCACATCTCCAAGTATCTCCTCTCTGACCCCTCCAGTGACCCTGGAGTCTTCACAGCCCAAAGCAGGCCACCCCTTCCTCTTTCAAGAACAAAAGCTGGAGAGTCACGGTCCCCTCCCAGGGCTGGCCACACAGGCCTGCTGAGCTGGGCCTCCTGCTTGTGGGGGGCATGGTTGTGGGAAGCAGCCCTCCTCGTAGCCCCTGTGAGGCCGTGCTGTCCAGTTGGGGACCTCGCCCCACACCCTGGGAGTAGCCTATGTGTGAATCTAGTTGCCCCGCCTTGAAAGGTACCCGGGACCCCTGGTCTTCTGCTTTAGGATGAGTTAGACCGAGACCTTAAACTCATCACCAGACAGACTCTCAGGTGCAGCCTGCCCTGCCCTGCAGAGGTGGAGGTGGGGAGTGGGCTGGCCGGGGGACACGGCTGCACCACGCCCAGCTCTCATGGCCGTCGGACCGCGTCTCTACCCCCCTAGTGTGCGCTCCCTCGCAGTGAGCCACGTAACCTGTCCGTGCACCTATGATGCCGAGAACAGAGGCAGGTGCTGCCGTCCTGGGCCCCGAGTCAGGAGGGGTGGTGTATGCCTGCTGTGGCTCACCAGCCCCTGACGACGTCTGCTAGGGGAACAGACAGATTCCAGATGGCCTGGCAGTGATGGAGGAGGTGTGTGCATGTGAGTGCGTGTGCATGTGTGTGAGTGTGTGCGCACGCGCAGCGGGCCTTGGCGGGCGGCCTCTGGTGGGGCAGGGGCCGACCCTCCCCGGTCCCCAGCATGGCTGGGTCACGCTTGAACAAGGCCACGCAGGGACTGGATTACAGGATCCAGCAGGCCCCAGGGGACCAGGAGTGGGAATTGCTCTGCTAAATGATCTCTAGCTGTTGGGGGAGCTGGGAGTGCCGGCTGGGGGGCAGAGGGAGGAGCGGCGAGGAGGGCGGGTGGCGGCTCCCGGTGACCTGGCACTGGCCAGCCAGTTCGGCACCTCCGCGTCGGTGGCTGTCCTTGGCCAGGCCCAGCTGCAGGCGGTGAGAGCAGGAATGGCAGGGCAACCTCCCTGACACGCGTTGTCAGCGTGTGCACAGCTGGTGGGAGGCGCGCCGGGAGGAGGGCTCTGAGCCGAGCAGCGGGCTGGCCGCGGTGGGAGGGTGCTCAGAGGCGAAGGAGGCAGCCCGTCTGAATCGCTCTCCCTCTGCCCCCGCCCTCCCTTTCTCTTTTCGCAGATAACCAGCCCGAGTCATGCAGTCTTTTCGAGAAAGGTGTGGTTTCCATGGCAAACAACAGAACTACCAGCAGACCTCGCAGGAAACATCACGCCTGGAGAATTACAGGCAGCCGAGCCAGGCCGGGCTGAGCTGTGACCGGCAGCGGCTGCTCGCCAAGGACTATTACAGCCCGCAGCCCTACCCGGGCTACGAGGGTGGCGCCGGCACGCCCTCTGGCACGGTGGCCACCGAGAAGTACCACCGCGGCAGCAAAGCCCTGCCGTCGCAGCAGGCCCTGCCGGGGAGGCCAGCCTTCCCCGGCTACGGCGTCCAGGACAGCAGCCCTTACCCCGGCCGCTACTCCGGTGAGGAGAGCCTGCAGGCCTGGGGGGCCCCCCAGCCGCCGCCCCCACAGCCGCAGCCCCTGCCAGGGGGGGTGGGCAAGTACGATGAGAACGTGATGAAAAAGACGGCGGTGCCCCCGGGCAGGCAGTACCCCGAGCAGGGCACCCAGCTGCCCTTCCGGACCCACTCCCTGCACGTCCAGCAGCCCCTGGCCTACCCCAAACTCCAGAGGCAGAAGCTCCAGAACGACATGGCCTCGCCCCTGCCCTTTCCCCAGGGCAGCCACTTCCCCCAGCATTCTCAGTCCTTCCCCACTGCCTCCACCTATTCCCCGGCAGTCCAAGGCGGCGGGCAGGGCACCCACGCCTACAAGAGCTGCCCGGCACCGTCCGCCCAGCCCCACGACAGGCCGCTGACTGCCAGCACCAGCCTGGCACCGGGGCAGCGGGTCCAGGGCCTGCACGCCTACCAGCCGGGCCGCCTTGGCTATGAGCAGCAGCCGCCGCCGCAGCCGCAGCCGCAGCAAGCCCTCCAGAGTCGCCACCACCCCCAGGAAACCCTCCACTACCAAAACCTCGCCAAGTACCAGCAGTACGGGCAGCCGGGCCAGGGCTACTGCCAGCCGGACGTGGCCGTCCGGACTCCGGAGCAGTACTACCAGACCTTCAGCCCCAGCGCCAGCCACTCGCCCGCACGCTCCGTGGGCCGCTCGCCTTCCTACAGCTCCACCCCGTCACCCCTCATGCCCAACCTGGAGAGCTTCCCCTACGGCCAGCAGCCGCTCAGCGCCGGAGCCTTCCCCCCTGGCATCACCGACCACAGCCACTTCATGCCCCTGCTCAACCCCTCACCGACCGACGCCGCTGGCTCGGTGGACGCCCAGGCCGGCAACTGCAAGCCCCTGCAGAAGGACAAGCTTCCCGAGAACCTGCTGTCAGACCTGAGCCTGCAGAGCCTCACGGCGCTCACCTCGCAGGTGGAAAACATCTCCAACACCGTCCAGCAGCTGCTGCTCTCCAAGGCCGTGCCGCAGAAGAAGGGCGTCAAGACCCTGGTGTCCAGGACCCCGGAGCAGCACAAGAGCCAGCACTGCAGCCCCGAGGGCAGTGGCTACTCGGCCGAGCCGGCGGGCACCCCACTGTCGGAGCCACTGAGCAGCACGCCACAGTCCACTCACGCCGAGCCACAGGAGGCCGACTATCTGAGCGGCTCTGAGGACCCGCTGGAGCGCAGCTTCCTCTACTGCAGCCAGGCGCGGGGCAGCCCGGCCCGGGTGAACAGCAACTCCAAGGCCAAGCCCGAGTCCGTGTCCACCTGCTCCGTGACCTCACCCGACGACATGTCCACCAAATCTGACGACTCCTTCCAGAGCCTGCACGGCAGCCTGCCGCTCGACAGCTTCTCCAAGTTCGTGGCAGGCGAGCGGGACTGCCCGCGGCTGCTGCTCAGCGCCCTGGCTCAGGAGGACCTGGCCTCCGAGATTCTGGGGCTGCAGGAGGCCATCGGCGAGAAGGCCGACAAGGCCTGGGCCGAGGCGCCCGGCCTGGCCAAGGACGCCAGCAAGCCGCCCTTCTCGCTGGAGAACCACAGCGCCTGCCTGGACTCCGTGGCCAAGAACGCATGGCCGCGGCCGGGGGAGCCGGAGGTGCTGCCCGACTCCTTGCAGCTAGACAAAGGCGGCAACGCCAAGGACTTCAGCCCGGGACTGTTTGAAGACCCTTCGGTGGCCTTCGCCACCCCAGACCCCAAGAAGACCACCGGTCCCCTGTCCTTCGGCACCAAGCCCACCCTCGGAGCTGCCGCCGCAGACCCCACCACAGCCGCTTTTGACTGCTTCCCGGACACGACCACCGCCAGCTCGGCGGACGGGGCCAACCCCTTTGCCTGGCCAGAGGAAAACCTAGGGGATGCTTGTCCCCGGTGGGGACTGCACCCCGGCGAGCTCACCAAGGGCCTGGAGCAGGGCGGGAAGCCCTCGGATGTGGTCAGCAAAGGTGACGTCCATGAGGCCTCGGCCTGCCTGGGCTTCCAGGAGGAGGGGCCACCCGGGGAGAAGGTGGCCGCGCTGCCCGGGGCCTTCAAGCAGGAGGAGGCAGGCGGGGTGAAGGAGGAGGCAGGCGGGCTGCTGCAGTGTCCCGAGGTGGGCAAGGCCGACCGCTGGCTGGAGGACAGCCGGCACTGCTGCCCCGCCGCCGACTTCGGGGACCTCCCGCTCCTGCCGCCCACGGGCAGCAAGGAGGACCTGGAGGCCGAGGAGGAGTACTCGTCCCTGTGCGAGCTGCTGGGCAGCCCCGAGCAGAGGCCCAGCATGCAGGACCCCCTGTCGCCCAAGGCCCCGCTCGTCTGCACCAAGGAGGAGGTGGAAGAGGTGCTGGACCCCAAGGCTGGCTGGGGCCCCCCCTGCCACCTCTCCGGGGAGTCCGTCATCCTGCTGGGCCCCACCGTGGGCGCTGAGTCGAAGGTCCAGAGCTGGTTCGAGGCTTCCCTGTCCCATATGAAGCCAGGCGAAGACGGGCCCGATGGGGAGCGGGCTCCGGGAGAGTCTGCCACCTCGGACGCCTCCCTGGCACAGAAGCCCAACAAGCCTGCCGTGCCTGAGGCGCCCATCGCTAAGAAGGAGCCCGTGCCACGGGGCAAGAGTTTACGGAGCCGGCGGGTGCACCGAGGCCTGCCTGAGGCCGAGGACTCCCCGTGCAGGGCACCCGTCCTGCCCAAAGACCTCTTGCTCCCAGAATCCTGCACGGGGGCCCCACAGGGACAAATGGAGGGAGCTGGGGCCCCGGGTAGGGGGGCCTCGGAAGGGCTTCCCAGGATGTGCACCCGCTCCCTCACGGCCCTGAGCGAGCCCCGCACACCTGGACCCCCAGGCCTGACCACCACCCCCGCCCCTCCGGACAAACTGGGGGGGAAACAGCGAGCCGCCTTCAAATCGGGCAAGCGGGTAGGGAAGCCCTCACCCAAGGCGGCGTCCAGCCCCAGCAACCCAGCCGCCCTGCCCGTGGCCTCCGACAGCAGCCCCATGGGCTCCAAGACCAAGGAGACAGACTCTCCCGGCACGCCCGGCAAGGACCAGCGCTCCATGATTCTCCGGTCCCGCACCAAGGCCCAGGAGGTCTTCCATGCCAAGCGGCGGCGGCCTTCGGAGAGCCGGCTCCCCAACTGCCGGGCCACCAAGAAGCTCCTGGCCAACAGCCACCTGCCCGCCGCCTTCAAGGTTGCCAGCAGCCCCCAGAGGGAGGCCCGGGTGGGCCAGCGGGCGAGGGTTCCCAAGCCCGGCACGGGTGGCAAGCTCCCTGACCGGGCCCTGCACACCCTCAAAAGGAAGTCGGCCTTCATGGCGCCCGTGCCCACCAAGAAGAGGAACCTGGTCTTACGCAGCAACACCGGCGGCGGGGACGGAAAGGAGGACAGGGCCGACGGCTCCCCCACCCTCTTCAAGAGGATGTCCTCTCCCAAGAAAGCCAAGCCCGCCAAGGGCGGCGAGCCTGCTGCGAAGCCCCTGCCCCCGGAGACGCCCGACGCCTGCGGCAAGCTCGCCTCGCGGGCGGCTTTCCCTGGCACTGTGAAGACCAAGGTGCTGCCGCCCCGGAAGGGCCGGGGCCTGAAGCTGGAAGCCATCGTGCAGAAGATCACCTCTCCCAGCCTGAAGAAGTTTGTGTGCAAGGCGCCAGGGGGCTCTCCGGGCAGCGCTCTGAGCCCATCCCTTCCCGAGAAGGACCGTGGGCTCAAGAGTGCCGGGGGCAGCCCGGTGGGGCCCGAGGAAGGCCTCTGCAGCGTGGGCTCCGGGCCGAAGCTCCCAGCGGCTTCGGGGGCCGACCCATTGTGCAGAAATCCAACCAACAGATCCTTAAAAGGCAAACTTATGAATAGTAAGAAACTGTCCTCCACCGACTGTCTCAAAACAGAGGCCTTCCCGTCCCTGGAGGCCCTGCAGCCCGGGGGGCCCACCCTGGCTTCTAAGAAGAGAAGCCGGAAAGGCAGGGCCGGGGCTCTCGGGCTGTCCAAGGGCCCGCTGGAGAAGCGGCCCTATCTCAACCCGGCTCTGCTCCCGGCGGCCCGAGACAGGGCTGGCAGCACACAGGGGGGCGGTGAGGACAGCTGTAGTGGAGGGGGCAAGAAGCCAAAGATGGAGGAGCTGGGCCTGGCCTCCCAGCCCTCCGAGGGCCGGCCCTGCCAGCCCCAGACAAGAGCGCAAAAGCAGCCGGGCCACGCCAACTACAGCAGCTATTCCAAGCGGAAGCGCCTCACGCGGGGCCGGGCCAAGAACACCACCTCTTCACCCTGTAAGGGGCGTGCCAAGCGGCGGCGGCAGCAGCAGATGCTGCCCCTGGATCCCGCAGAGCCTGAAATCCGCCTCAAGTACATTTCCTCGTGCAAGCGGCTGCGGGCCGACAGCCGGACCCCAGCCTTCTCGCCCTTCGTGCGGGTGGAGAAGCGAGACGCCTTCACCACCATATGCACTGTCGTCAATGTCCCCGGGGATGAGCCCAAGCCCCACAGGAAGCCTTTCTCCTCCGCCTCCTCATCCTCATCCTCATCCTCATTCTCCATGGACGCGGCTGGGGCCTCCCTGGCCACGCTCCCTGGAGGCTCCGTCCTGCAGCCGCGGCCCTCCCTGCCCCTCTCCTCCACGATGCACCTGGGGCCTGTGGTCTCCAAGGCCCTGAGTACCTCTTGCCTTGTTTGCTGCCTCTGCCAAAACCCGGCCAACTTCAAGGACCTCGGGGACCTCTGTGGGCCCTACTACCCCGAACACTGCCTCCCCAAAAAGAAGCCAAAACTCAAGGAGAAGGTGCGACCGGAGGGCACCTGTGAGGAGGCTTTGCTGCCCCTCGAGAGGACACTCAAAGGCCTTGAGTGTGCAGCTGCCGCCACCGCGGCCACCTCTGCTGGGAAGACCCCCAGGCCTGACGGCCCAGTCGACCCAGCCAAGCAGGGCCCGCTGCGCACCAGTGCCCGGGGCCTGTCGCGCCGGCTGCAGAGCTGCTACTGCTGTGACGGGCGGGGGGATGCGGGCGAGGAGGCGGCGCCCGCCGACAAGAGCCGCAAGCACGAGTGCGGCAAGGAGGCCCCGGCAGAGCCTGGCGGGGACCCCCAGGAGCACTGGCTGCACGAGGCCTGTGCCGTGTGGGCCGGCGGGGTCTACCTGGTGGCTGGGAAGCTCTTTGGGCTGCAGGAGGCCATGAAGGTGGCCGTGGACGTGGTAAGAGGCCAGGCCCGCCATGTGGGGTTGCAGGCTTCAGGGAAGGCAGGCAGTTGGGAGCCCCTGGTCTCTGGGGGCCCCGGTCTGGGCCAGACGTGGCCGTAGTGAAGAGCACCTCAGGCCGCAGAGCCCCTCTGGAGCATTGGGGGAGGTCGAAGCACACCCACGCCAGGGCAGCACACGTTAACCCAGCCGTCCCCGCAGACTTCCTGGGAGGCCCCTGCATCCCTCCGGCCGGCTCACCCCCAGCCCACACGCCCACCCCCTCGGGCTCCCCGCAGGGCATCCGGAGAAGACTCGAGGCCTCCTGGCAGTGAACGGGAGCGGCCATCCTCTGGGTCTGCCTCCTCCATGGCTAGGGCGGAGGCTGGGCTTGGGGGTGACACTGTCAAAGGACATGCGTTGGGACCCAGGGCGACCCACAGCAGGCAGGTGGTCCAGGACCTCAGGGTTCTGAGATGGCCCGTCGGGGTGCCAGTCTCTGAGCATCCGGGGACAGTACTTGCTGTGTGGCCTTGGGCACGCGGTGTAACCTCTGCCTGTATCGTGGGCAGAGCCACCGCCAAGGGCCTGCGCTTGCCCACGTCGGTTCTCTGAGAGCTGGGACCGCAGGACGGCGCCTCCACCTTCCAGCCCCCGCGGGACATGCGCGGGGGCAGCCGCTGGCAGCTGAGCGGGGCCTCCCGGCTGGTAGCTGTCAGCAGGCTGTGGGGGTCAGTGTCCTCCTCCCTGCAGGCCTGTCACCAGCACGGGTGTCTGTGGAATGACACCCCCTGGCACCTTGCCACGGACGTGGGCTCCTGGTGTGGATGCCACATCCGCTCTGGGCACCCCGGCCCGCCCCTGTGTGCCTCGCCCCTCCGGCCCTCTGTGGCAGGGCAGGCCGAGGAGCCTGGGGCGGGCTTGGCCCTGAGGGTCTCCCAGGCCGGGCTCTGCCTCGCAGCCATTCAGTGCCCCTCCCCCGCAGGGCACCGCAGCCAGACTGGCCCCAGCCACACTGCTGGGGGCCACGGGGCTTCGGGGCCTGTCCACGCCCGGGCCCTCCACCTCAAGCTCTCTCAGCGTGGCCTGGGGGGCCTCCCCTGGGTGCCGGGCCTGCCCTGCGGTGCGCCCCGGAAGCCTGGGGCCCTCCCTCGCTGCGGCCCCCCCTCCCTGCTGCTCGCTTTGCTTTGCTTTCGCTCTCGAGGCCACCTCGAAATCACTCCAGGTCTCCATCGTAAAAACGAGAGCCTCTGCTGGCCAGCCCCGCAGCCTGCCTCTCCCTGCCGGCCGCCCTGGGCCTGGCTCTGCAGCCGCTGCCTGGCCGGTGGTCCTGCTCATAGAGCCCCACCCCGGCCCCCAGGGCCTCCTCTGAGGACCAGCGAGAGACCTGGTGTGTTCCGTGCCACCTGGCCGACCCAGCAAGGCGGGGCGGGGGCGAGGGTAGCGTGAGTGGGGGGACCCCGGTCTGCCCCGCCTGCTGAGGCTGCTGGGTGGAGCCCTGGGGACCCACAAGCCCATTGGCTCGCATGGTCCGTCCCTGCCTGCTCTGCTGTGTCCTGGGAAGGTGTTTCCTCGCCCCTGACGGGGTCTCCCTGCCAAAGAGACGGGCCTGGGCTGTGCCCTGTGCTGGCGTCCAGGGCTGCCCGGCCAGACAGGACGCTTCGGCCCAGAGCCTCAGAGAGGCTCGTTGATACAGCCCCGGGGGGACAGCCAGGCCATGGGGCCCTGGGGCCCTGGGGAGCTTTCAGGGTTGCCGTTCAGCCACCGCCACCCCTTGCAGTGGCACCAGGTGTCACCCAGACCTGGTCCCAACCCCAGCTCCTCTGAAGGCAGGCTGTGGCCCCAGACAAGCCCCACTGGCAGGGTCTGGGGCTGCATGGTGGTCCTGGTGGCCTCGGCGTACAGTGGGGCGCCTGGCCCCACCCTCATCACCTGCTCTGCCACTATGGCCTCACTTCTGTCCAGGAGGATGGGACTTCTGTGCGAGCCCCAGGGGAGTCCCCTCCTGGGAGCCAACAGTGCCCACCTCCCAGGACCCGTTTCCCGGTCTGCCCCGAGTCCAACCCAAGGACAAGTATGGGCCCCATCTCCCATCCCGGCCTGGCCACGGGGCATGTGGCAGAGGAGGGCGTGGTGGCCCACTGGACACAGCTAGGAGGCGGGTAGCCCCTGGGCCAGCCCAAGCTCCGTGGCAGAGGTCTTAGTCTACACCCTACTGAGGGCTCTGTCTCTGCGCCTCGGTTCCCACACCTGATGCCGTGCAGCACCTGCCTCCCGGGCTGTTGGAGCATTGCCAGGGGCCCCCATGTCACATTTAAGCATTAAAGCACCCAAGGGCTGCTAGCAGTGGGCAGCGGCTGGGCCCCCCCATCCTGTGTCCTGGGTCAGGATGGGGGGATGTTGGGCCCCAGATCCCAGGAAGTCATCCCCAACCAGATGAGGCAGCACCCCTGAGTGGGGGGGCTGTGGCAGTGCTCGGCGTTCCAGAACGTGCCGGGGCCCGCTGCAGCTCCGAGCTGGCCACGTGGGCCGCCATTCAGTGAGGTCGGCAGAGCCACTCATCCTGGCCGCAGCTGGCACCGCGGGGGCAGGGCCCAGGCTGCAGCCGTGTGCCCTCAGTGGGCCACGCATCCTCTGAGCTGTTCTCGGTGACCTGGGAAGACAGCAGAATGCCAGTGTCACACGGTTTCCACGAGCGGCGAGAACGTGTCTGGCAGCCCCAGTTGCACTGCACACCGTGGATGCTCGCTTTGGGGCCTTAGTCCCCGGCCTGCTTGGCCGCACGGCCCCTGCAAGGACTGCTGTGTTGCTGGGTGACATAGGGCCTGCCTGTCACTGACCCTCCCGGGCCTCAGGCCCTGCTTCACTTCTGCCCCGGCGACGTCCCCGTCCAAGGGGCTGGGCCAGGTGTGGACAGCCCCGAGTTCAGCGGCCTGTGCTAGGGTGCCGCAAAGCCAAGCTCTCAGGGGTGCTGTCACCTCCACGTGCAAACCCGGAATGCCGTCCGCTGAGGGCAGGACGGGTCAGGAAAGGGTGCTTACTACTGTCACCGGCCTGGAGCGGTGGCCTCAGTGTCACCACCTGCAGAGGGGGCTGTGAGAAGTCGGGGAATGAGGCGGCACCCAGGAGCTGGCACCGACCGAGGGCACCCAGGCAGCGCCGAGGAATCAGCCCATGGCCTCGGCAGCCCCGTCCCGCGGTCCGTCAGGCTGGCATTGAGGGACGTTCTAGAAGAGAGGCGGGGACCCGAGGGCCTGGGTTCCTGGGCAAGACTCACCTGCCTCCCCTCTCTCCTCCTCAGATGTGTTCCAGCTGCCAGGAAGCCGGGGCCACCATCGGGTGCTGCCACAAGGGATGCATCCACACCTACCACTACCCGTGTGCCAGCGACGCAGGTACGCCGGGCCGCGGGGGCGGAGGCCAGGGGAGCCCTGGGCACAGCTCCTCAAACCCAGGCCCAGAGCGACGAGGACAGACGGCGGAGGTCCCAGATGGAGAGCTGTTTGAGGGACTTTGCCCGGGGTAGGGAAGGCCTCAGGTGTCAGGAAAGGTACGAGCTGGGCCTCTGAGATGATTAGGAGTTCGCCGAGCGAGCGGAAATAAAGGGGAGGGTCGTCCAGGACGACAGCTGACGCACGAGGGGAGGCGAGTTGAGGAAGAGCCTGTGGCCACAGGTCTCCCCACAGCCAGGCCTGGGCTGCTTCCAAGGGTCTTCACTGAGTTCCTACTACCGCCCGGCACAGAGTGACAAGTGGCACCAGCCAGGGAGGACCGGGGGGCCCGCCCCAGGCAGCAGGGGCTCGGACATTTCTCAGCTCATCTGAAGAAAGCACTCACTGTGGTCGAGGGTGGTCACTGGCGCGGGGTCTTAGGGTCCCTAGGGCCGACTTCGGGGAGGACCCAGACCCTGGCAGCGTTGCCGAACGTGTGGTCTTGGGCACGGCTCTCGATGCCTCTGCACTCAGAAGGGAGGTCGCCGTGGTCCCTTCTGCCTAGAGCCCGGTGCCATCGTGACACTGCCCCAGAAGTGCAGCCTCATGGCCTGTCTGCCCGGCCCTCTCTGTCTAAGCCATAGCTGGAAGGGGTAAAGTTACAGGCACCAGGGTCCCAGTTGGTGTCAGCCCCAGCCAGGCCTGGGACATGGGCCAAGGAGCGCACACCAGCTGGGACATGGGCCAAGTAGCACACACAGGCTGTGATGCGGCTGTGACATGGCTGTGACGCGGGCGAGGGAGCGCACACCGGCTGTGACGTGGCTGTGACGCGGGCCAGGGACACACACCGGCTGTGACACAGCTGTGATGCAGCTGTGACGCGGGCCAGGGAGCGCACGCTGGGCCGTGGCTGCTGACAGTTCCCCGGGGGAGGGGAACGGAGACCCTGGGCTTCTCACTGGCCCCACCCTTCCACTCCGAGCAGCGGGAACCCAGTTTTAAAGTGGACTCAGCCACTTACCAGACCGTTGACCTCCTTCCCCAGAACAGCTGCCAGGAGTCACAGTGCCCCTTCCCAGTGACGGATTTAGCACCGGCTCCGGGCTGGGCCCACGTCAGGCCCTGGTGCTCTCCTAGTTCCGTCTTTGCAGATGGTGCCTCACCCACAGCCACAGAGCACAGCGTGGGCAAAACCAGGGCGTGATGTCCCGGCTTTCTTGCTCCGCGCCCCGTGCTACCTCATACCCCGGTGCTGTCCCCGTCCCCCCAGGGGCTCGCTTTTGAGTGGGACAGACAGGCGGCATGGGCGGATGGAGTGGGTCAGCTGCCGCTGCCTAGCGCCTGGCTCTGCCTGGCTCTGCCCTCCAGGCTCAGTGGCCTAAGCAGCTCCATCACGAGGGCCGTGTCGGTGGGAGGCCCTGCGGGGCAGGCTGATCCAGGGTGGCCCTGGCCGGGCAGCTCCTTTCTGCTCCACGTGCACTTGGCCTCGGGCAGGCCGCAGCAAGACTTGGTGCAGAGGTCACGGGCCTCGAGGCTCACTGTGTTCTGTTTGCCAAAGCAAGTGCCACGTGCAGCCAGATTCACGGGGTGGGCAGTGCGTGCCCCTTCTCCAGGGGACGGGCTGCGGAAGGCCGGGGAGGGGAGTGGCCGTTTGGGTTGTGCTCCTGGGCACAGGCGGCAGCGGAGGCCCCTGCAGACAGGTTGTCCTGCCTGGGCTCAGGGCAGCGGAGGCCCCTGCAGACAGGTTGTCCTGCCTGGGCTCAGGGCAGAGACCCGCCAGCCCTCAGCATGAGCTCCTTGGAGCCTGGAGGGGACAATGGGATGGGGGAGGGGCCACCGTGGAGACCTGGCGGAGGAGGGGTGCACCAGCGGGGAGCCGAGACACCGCCAGAGAAGGGGAGGGAGAACAAGCCGGCTCCACAGTTGGAGGTGAGGGGCCGGGGTTTCAGGGAGCAGGAGGGGCTGAGCGTGTGCCTGGCTGGCCGGTGGGAGGGAACCGAGGGTATCTGGGCAGGCAGGGTCCCCGGCTGCGGACAGCCCTTTGCACCCACCCACACCTGGGTTCACCAAGTGCAGGCGCGTGAGGGCTCCCTGGCGTGAGTCACGCTCTGACTGCGGGGCACCGGGGCTGCGGTGGCACGTCCAGTCTCTGCCCTGCCCTGCAGGCCGGCCAACCTGTCCTCTCAGCTCTCTCTAGGGGCCACACCTTGGAGCATGGGCGGGGACTCCCAAGGTCAGGCCAAGGCCCTGCATCATGGAGTCTCCTGAGACTGCACTCAGGCCTGCAGCCATGCCAGCTAGGTCCACGGTCCCCAAGTGCAGGGGAGAGGCATGGAGGCCGCCGTCTCCTCCCAGTAGCTGCCCTGCTCTGCCCTATCCCACCCGTGTGGGCCCTATGAGTTGGTTGGTTGGGAAGGGGTGGTCTCCTACTCGCAGTTCCAGACTGAGCCCAGGGAGGGCATGCCGGGCAGCGGGCATCCTGGGCTTTGACCCACTGTTCTCCGGGAAGCCCCGCCCCATCCCAGGCCGCCATCTGGCTTTGCCTGTGCACAAGGAAACGCTCACAACACCTGGGCAGCTTTCAGATCTGAGGCAGCCCCGCTTCTGGCCGAGGTTGGTGGTGAGAAGGGGAGACCCTCAGAGAGGCCTGCAGCCCCTGCCCGCTCTCCGGGCTGCGGGTCTGCCCTGCCGCTCCACCCTGTGGGAGAACGTGCTAGGGGAGGGCACCCCTCGGCCAGCTCGGGCCTCCAGCTCTTCGTGGTTTGGGGGTCTGTTCAGAACAATGGCTGGGGTGCCAGTAGGGAGCCGGGATGCGCTGAGACATCAGCACCCCCAGGTCTGAGGGGGGCGAGGCCGGCTGTGCTCAGCTGTCTTCCCTGCCCCTCGGCCCGGCACCCAGGTGCTTGCTGGGACGGAATCAGGCCCAGGAGCTCGGGCCGGTCTTGCACCTGGCCTCCCGGATGGAGCCCCGCACCCTGAGCACCTGACGGCGGGCACACACGTGCAGGTGGCTCTCACGTGCCTCGCCACTATCCTCTTCCATCCCTGCTGTAAACACCCAATCTGCTTCATGTTCAGGGGCGAGAGGCCGAAGCCCCCAGGAGCGGCTGACCTCGGACCCAGTCCCGACCCCAATGCTCAGTCAGCTCGCAGGCACGAAGTACCAGGAGCTCCCCAGGCAGCATACCGTGGGGACGGGGGTGCCGGAGAGGAAGGACGGCAGGCCTGGGGGCTGAAGGGGTACACAGCCCCCCACGTGATGGACCGGCTGGTGGGGGGTTTTAAGCAAGAGCGATTCAGTCTGCACAGGGCCTCGTGGGCAGCGGCTCCCTCCGTGGCCTGCAGGCGCCACGTGAGATGGGGCGCCCTAACCAGCCTGACTTCTCTTCGGTTGCAGGTTGCGTGTTCATGGAAGAGAACTTTTCTTTGAAATGTCCCAAACATAAGGTAGGTGACCACACGTGTTGGGGTGGAGGGGAGACAGGCAAGGGAGAGGGCAGAGGACCCCCAGGACCCGTGGTTCAGCTCAGGTTTTCAGTGCCCCTGCCTGGGGCCTCCCTCTACAGCAGGCCTTGAAGGACCTTTAGGCCGCGGCATTCCTGGGGGAACCTCCCCGTGGTTTCCCCATCTAGGGAGGGGCTTGGAGAAGAAGGGAAAAGAATGAGGTGGGGCTCCGCTGCCACCAGCAGAAAGAGACCCTCCACCCGGCATAGCCCCGCGGGCGCCAGGCGGGGGCGGGGCGCGGCCTGGGCGGAGTTGACCGCGCGCCCGCCCCTCGGTAACTGGCTGTGGCCGCCTGCTCTCTTGCAGAGGCTGCCGTTGTAATCCACCCAACGGCCGGAGAAGCCGCCGGAGCCCGCCAGCCCGCCCGCCGAAGGAGAGGAGCCGCCTGCGCAGCCCCTGGGCTTTGGAGCTGCTCCCAGCGCGGGGCCAGAGCCGATCCTTGATCCGGGTCCCGGATCTTGGATCCGGCCGCCCAGGGCGGCCCTCGGTTGGGAAGAACCCCGTTCCGGAGCCGCCTCCGGGAACTGGACCGCACAGGACGTTCTTGCCCACACCCCTGGGGCTAGGCCTGGAGAGGGGGCGCCTATGGAGCGGCCAGACTCCTGGGCACCCGGCCTCCGGCGGGGATGGGGAACAGCTTTGCCCTGGGGACGCTTCGCGCCCCTCGAAGTTACAGGACGACGTGGCGCATATTCCACGTGGTGGGTGCTGCCACCACCCGGGTCGTGGCATGCAGCCGGGCGTCCTGGTGAGGCTGGGGAGGCTCCCAGCGCGGTGCGGGGAGGGGAGCCGACGTCTGGAGAGGGCAAGGCCGATGAGAAGCCAGAGGAGGCTTTAGACCATTGAAAAGTCCAGGCGCCCTACCCCCCCAGCCCAAGTGCGCTTCGGCTGAGGCCGGGGTGGTCCTGGCCCTGTGCTCCGGGGATGCGGGCTCCCCGGGTGCAGGCGAGACTGGGCACCCCTGGGCTTCTGGTCGTCACCTTTCTTGTCCTCCGCCCCACCCCTGGAGCCCAGCCCGGGAGCGCAGGAGCGGACCCGCCACCTGCGCATCAGTGGTGGGCGCGCAATGGTCTCTCAGCACCACTGCCCGCCTCCGGGACTGCAGCGCCCACCGGCACGGGAGCAGGGGCGCTCTAGATTCGTGTACAAAACCTGTGTACCCCTCTATATATATGTTACATAGAATGTATATATGTTGGGAACATGCTCGCTTCTTCCGTGTGTCGCCGCCGTGCGTCGTGCGCCCCGCAGCACAGAGTCCCAACCGGGCCTTTGCCGGGCAGGGGGCTACCTCAGTGCCCCTTCCCCACGCAGCCACCACCGGCCGGCCCAGCCCCCGCCAGTCCGTCCGCCTGTCCGTCTGTGTCCTCAGCTCTGTCTACGCTTCAATAGGCCTGACGCAGCCCCAGCCGCGGCCGCCCTAGAAACCTGTGTACATAGGACTGTAAAATGGTAAACGTGTGTATTATACCCGGCCTCGTTATATAGTGTATATATATGTATACATATACATATATATAATATATATGAAGACTGTAAATGTTAAGACTAGTGTTCTTATTAGTATATTGCTTCACACTGAAGATTGTGTGTATCGAGCTGTTTCTAAAAGATGTTTATTTTCCTTAAGAGTAAAAAACAGTCATTGCATTCAGAAAAAAAAGTCAATAAAGATACGACGATTGTTTTGGAAGTCTGCGGCCTGTGCATTGGGGCCTGCGCTGGGAGCCCGGGCCAGGCTTCGGGGGGAGTGGACGGAAGGCTGGGGGGCCCATTCCTCACCTCCCCCACATGGCCTCCAGCCAGGTAATGACAGGAACCCCCAGATGTGCGAACACAGGTGGGGGAGAGATGGCCCCCATTACAGGGGGACCCAGGCTGTAGCTCCTGTCACAAGTCCCTGAGGACTGCGGTTTGTCCCCACCCCGCCATCACCATCAAGGCCCAAAGAGTTGCAGCCCAAACACACGGGGAGGCCAGCCAGCCCCCCACTCCCCTACCCAGACCCTGTCATTTAGGAGGTGCCTGTGGCCGTGGGGGTGGGAAGCCTTTGCATAGGTGCTGCGGCAAGGGTATCCCCAGGAGACTGGCCAGCATGCCCACCAAAGGAACAAAACTCAGATTATAAATAATCTCATTTTTTATTCTCTGTACAAAACTCAACCTATGAAAATATAGTCTGCAAAGGGCAAAATAGCACGTGAGCCTCAGAGGCCTCGAGGCTGGCGCACCCCACTCTACGTTATGTACAAGGCTACCCAGAAGGGAGAGAGGCCTTGCCGGCCAGGAGAGCCAAGCCGCCCCAGAACTCTATGTACAGTCCTCTTCTCTTCCCTCTAGACAGGATACCCACAAACCACTAAGGTGCCTGCCACTGCAACCCCCCCATCGGCCACCAGAGGTCAGCACCAACCTGGCCGCCGCTCCCCGGGTTGGGGAGCGGCCTGGGGTGCGGGGGTCGAGGCCCTCCAGCCTCCCAGGACAAGCAAAAGTCCTCGAGGGTCTACCACCCCCAGGACGGTGCAGCTGTGAGTGAGCCGGGAAGGCCGGGGTCTCTGACGCTGCCTTCGGCCGTCGGGGCTCTGGCCCAGGACACAAGGCGCATGGGGCGGAGGCGGCTGGAGACGGGTTGCCACCAAGGGTCTAAGTGGAGGTGACAGTGGTCCCGCCGCCTAGGCGCATGAGCATCTGCTGGCAGTCGTGCAGTAGCCGGCGGTCGCCGAGCTTCTCGAGGGTGCGCGCCGCTTCGGCCAGCATGCCCACGCGCTGCCCCGGCGCCGACAGGAAGCCGGGCGGCAGGTAGCAGGACGCCAGCAGCAGAGCCTCTGCGTGCTCCCGCCGAGTGGGCCGCGGTTCCAGTTCCACCGCCGCGCCTGCGTACACGGGCGCGTCAAAGGCGAGGCCTGGGCGGGGCCACGCCCACAGGGGTGGTGCACCAGAGGCCACGCCCTTACCCCCCAGCTCCAGCACACCGTGACTCCCCACCCGGCGGCACCCACATGGCCTACAACCCCCACCCCTAAGGCCTGTCCCACAGGACGCAGCCTCAGCATCACACAGCCCCGCACCCGCAAATGACAGAAACCCCCACCTTTGTCAGGAGAGCTGTGACCATTAGGCGCCCACATGAAGTCCTTTGGTCTGTCTCTCTCTCTCTCTCACACACACACACACACACACACACACACACACACACGGCTGCCCTCGGTACCTATCACATGCGCCCCTGCAAGGGCACTGCCCACTCACCTCCTTTGCCTCCAGGACCTGCCCGCCTCCTCAGACTACGGTCCAGGAGCTGGTGTGTCCGCGTGGGGCTGGCCCCTGCCATCAGCCTGGCCGTGGCCTCGTGCAGGAACACCTGGGGGTGAGGCCAGAGGGCAGAGGTTCAGGCCCAGCTCTGCATTCCTGCCCCCTGCACAGCACCCACTGCCCCCTGCCCCCATGTCCGCATGGGGAGGTGAGGAACCACTGGGAACTCACCCTGTGCATGGCAGGCCGGAAACTCTGCGCCAGACGCCTCAGGCCACTCAAGTCCCGCTGGAAGCCACGCAGCTCCAGGGCCGAGGCCTGGGGCCTGCTACCGGTGCCCTGGGCCACCTGGGCCGCTGCCGGGGGCTGCTGCCGCCGCCACAGGCTCGTGCGCACCACGAGAAGCAGGTCACACAGGAGCAGCTGCATGGCCTGGGGGTGGCAGGCAGGCTGGTCACAGGGGCTCCAGCTCCGGAGGGGCAGGCAGGGGGCCCACGGTGCCAGGGGCCAGCTCCGGGCTGCACTGCCGAGGCACTGCACACGCCACACACGTGCAATGCAACAGCAATGCACCGCGGGGCCGCCCGCCTCTCCAGGCCCCCACGCCGCCGCCCACTTCCAAAGAGGGCCTGCAGGCCGTGCCCACCCACCGCAGGGCCAGGGGACATCACTCTCCCCTCGTCTCAAGGTTCAGCCAGACCCTGGTCCTGCACTGCTCGGGGTAAGCCCACTCTCCGTGGCCCCCACACTGCCAGTCCCTGGCTACACCCCTTACCTTGTCAATGGAGCTGCCCGCTGGTGTGGCCAGGCTGTCCCGCAGGTACCCACTGGCCTTCTCACAGAGAGCCAGGCTGGCCGGACCAGACTCGGCCTTCCCCTGGCCCATCAAGGCCCGGGCAGCCTTGAAGGAGTGCAGAGCTGCCCTGGGCAGGGGTCTCCTGTCAGGGCCAGGGAGGAGTGCCAGTCAGACAGGGCTGAAGCCCCTCACCAAACCCCTGGCCCCACTGCGTCGGTTCTGGCTATGGCCAGGTGGAGGGCCATTGCCGAGGGCCAGGGAGGGCTGTGGACAGCCGGAGGCTGGGGCAAGGGGATGAGGCCAGGCACTCACTCAGACTCCTGCAGGGCCCGGGGCAAGTGCTCCACCAGCGGGTACAGCCGCTCGGCCGCCTCCTCGTCCTGCTGCAGCCAGTGGATCACCACAGCCATCAGCGAGGCCCACCACTTGGCGACTGGGTCTGTACCTGAGAGGAAGGAGGGGCCCTTGAGCCCTCAGCCAGGCTGCACCCGGGGCTTGGTGGGAGGCGGGCGATCCCGGGGGCTCACCGGTGGTGGTGGCCATGCTGGAGCTGACGGAGAAGCTGCAGGCAGGAGCCCCGGCGGCATCGGAACAGCTGTTCAGCAGCTGCAGGTACCCGAGGGCGTCCGAGAACTCCCTGTGGAGGGCGTGGGCTGGCTTCAGCAGGGTCGGCAGGGCCCGGGATCCTGGGAGGGCACTGGCCTTCCCTGCACCCCACCGATCCCATCTACAAAGGGGAACTATCTACTGCTGGGCCATGGGGCGAGAGGAGCTGAGGACACACACGAGGAACAGCAGCACGGGTTCTGCCCGCACACATAGGTCCTCCTCAGACCCCCTGTGCAATGAGGCCCAGGGACACTCACCTGTCCCCATCAGCTGACCCAGGGCTCGGGCTGGGGCTTGGCCGGGCCACACAGCTCAGGGCTCTCTCCAAGAGATGTTCACGGAACAGCTGGGTCACCTGAGCCAGTGGGTCCACTGTGGTAAGGAAGGAGCGGGTGAGAGGACAGGCCTGCCCTTCCTCTCCATGGTCCCAGGTCCCCTGTATAGCCGAGGCCAGGGCCCTGCCGAAGACAGACGGCAGCTGGTGGACAGACAGACCAGTGCTGGCCTCTGCAGCCTACCTGGGACCACGCCTGTGTGGGCTCCGCCCCCGTCCAGCCCAGCTGCACTCCCCACAGGTGGATGGGAAGGCCTCCCCACTCAACTAGCAGCCCTCCCTTTTCCACGGCACCCACAGCCACTACCATGGCAGGGGGTGACAGACTGAGTGGGGACATCCAGGGACATGGGGCCGAGGGATGGAACAGGAGGGAGGGCGAGGGCATGGGTGAAGGAGTACCTGGGTTCCCGGCCAGGCTGTACAGGCTCTCCCGCGGGGTGCTGCACACAGCCCAGTCCCCATCCACGAAGAAGCGGTGGCCCACGGGGTGGCATAGCCACTGCATGGCAAGAGGCACGGAGCCACTCTGTGCCAGGCAGGCCTGGCGGGCGCTGCTCAGGAAGAAGCGCTGTGGGGGAGGGAGCTGCGCTGTCACAGGGACCCAGGCAGAGTGCAGACCCAGCTCTGGCAGGGACCAGCAGGGTCCTGCCTCCACCTGGTAACCGGCTGCTCACCCTCACAGGCCCCAGAGGGTTGGGGGGCCCCAGTGAGAGCTGCAGAGATGTGTAGCCTCACCCCACACCCCACCTGCCCTCCTCACTCACTGTCAGAAAATGCAGGGCCCGTGGGAGACTGGTCTTGACTCTCAGCGCAGCAGCCACGTAGACCTCCGCCAGCGTCGCCACGGACATGGCGTCCCCTGCACACTCGGCCAGGTTCAGGGCACTCAGTGCCAGGTTAGTGGCAGCAAGATGCCCGCCTGCATACTTCCCTGGAAAGCAGGCGGGCGTGAGGCTGGAGCTGGCATCCTGGCGGCAGAGGGCCGCTCGGGCTTACCCACACCCAGCCCTACCCATGGTGTGCAGCTGGTGCAGCTTGTGGTAGACGAGGGCCGCATCCCGGGCGCTGGTGCGAGCATCCACCTGCAGAGCACAGTCCCTCTGCAGGCCTCCCGCCCGGCCGGCCAGCCAGCGGCCCACCCAGAGGCGTTGCAGCAGGTGGCGGACGAGGTTCCAGAGCAGGCTACAGGCCAGGTCCAGGTGGGAAGTGGGCAGGGGCCGGCCCAGGGCCCGCAGGGCCAGCCACAGCTGCTGGGCAGCCTGGGCAAAGTCCCCCTGGGATGAAGGGTTTCAGGTGAGAAAACCGGGATCAGAGTGCCTCCCCGTCTCAGAAAAGCCCGCCCCCAGGGCTCCTAGGGATGAGGGTGGATGAGAGTGGGGAGGTCGGGGCAGATGCGTGGTGAGCAGGAAGGATGGTGTCGCCTGGGGATCCAGATGCTGCCAGGTCCCTGTGCCCGCTCGCCCCTGGGCCAGCCCCTTACCCGAGCCAGGTCAAGGTCAGCCTGCTTGCGATGCCTCCAGAAGTACACGGCGGGGCCCGAGTGGGGCCGTGTGACCGGCTCTCCGTAGACAAAGAGAAGCGCCAAGGCACCCAGCACCAGCAGCGCGTTGGTCAGCCAGACCAGCGGGGGCAGCAGCCACGGTGCCCAGCCAGAGCTGTCTGAGGGCAGAGGGCAGGGCTGGGGACACGGCTCCCAGGAAACCAGAGGCCCAGGCCCACAGCACTCCCAGCCCAGAGCCCCAGGGTGCCAGGCCATTCCTACCTCTGCCCTCAGTGCCCAGCGTGTTACGCATAGGGCCATGGTAGGCACCGGAGTACCCCGAGGAGCCAGGTAGCCCCCGGCCACCCAGTAGGGAGGCCAGGGGGTTGCAGGACACACAGAGGAAGACGAGCACACACAGGGCCAGGCGGGAGCGGTCCAGCATACCCCGGCTGCCCGGAGAGGGTGACAGCTCCAGCTTCACCTGGAGAGGAGGCAAGTGGCGAGGATGGAGCTGGGAGCCCAGGGTGGGGCAGGGGAGTCGGGCTCCACCAGAAGGGATCCCAGGAGCGTGGGGGGAATGGCACTGCAGGGCCTGACCTGGCTGTCCTCGAAGACTGGACTGTCAGGCTCCGAGTCGCTGCTGCTGCCACTGCAGCCGCTCCCCCTGCTGCCAAGGGACAGGGGGCTGCTCTGGGAGGGCGAGCCAGCGTCTGAGGGTGGTGGGGTCAGCGTGTCCACCTCAGGCTTCACGCCCTCCATGGGCACGTCGGTATTTCCTCCACTGCCACAGGCTGACACCAGGTCCTTCAGAGACTCTGTGGGCCGAAAGGGGCAGAGCTGGGGTGATGGCTGGGTGCCCCGCCCAAGCCAGAGCTCATGGCCTTGGGGAGGACGCCAGGGGCTAGCCTAGTCCTGAGGCAGAAGCTGAGACAGGGCTGGGTTAGGCCCAAAAGAGGGGCTAGGGCCATTGCAGGGCCAGAATGACTGAGAGCAGGGGGTCAGGCCGGGGGGCCGTGCAGGGGTCAGTGAGTGGGTGGGGGTGAGGCTGGGCTGGGGGCAGAGTGCAGGGTCAGCGGGTGGCTGGGGGTGGGCCGGGCTGGGGCAGGGTGCAGGGTCGGTGGTGGGCGTGGGCAGGGGCCAGCACTTACTGCTTCTCTGGGCAGCAGTGCGCAGGCTCAGGTTCTCCTGCCGGAGCTTCTGGTTGCTGTGTTGCAGGAAGCGAATGTAGTCAATGGCCTTGCGCAAAACGGCCGATTTATTCAGCTGCAGGGGTGGGAGGGAAAGAGCAGGCGGCAGGTCAGGCCTGGCTGCAGGCACCCAGCAAGGAGGCGTGGCAGGGCACGGCAGGATCTCCACACTGGCTCCTCTGCCTGGGCTGCTGTCCCCGGGGCACCTGTGTGCGATGTGCACACAGCAGCGTCTGCCGCGTCCCTGCCGGCACCGTGCCTCCCTGACCCGCTCCTTCAGGTCTCGCACACACCCATCAGCTTAGCCTTCCCTGGACGCCTGTTCAGACTCACGGCTCTCACCGCTCCCCTCCTGCTCCACTGACCTCTGTCCGCTGTCAACACGGGGAGCACCCACCTGTCCTGGCCCCCCAGAAGGGACCCCTCCCGGGAGCACTGCTGCCTGTCTCCAGTGCCTCACAGAACCCCTCCTTCATTGCACAGGCCCTCATGGCGTTTTGCCGAGGGGACAGGCTGGCTGGGCCCAAGTCCCGGTGGTGCCCGAGCTCCCTCCCCGGCTGCCCGCCTGAGCCTCTGTTCACACCTTGGCCTCGGTGCCCACCACCAGGTCCTTGAGCTCAACGATCTTGTCGTTGATGGAGGAGCGGTAGCGCTTCTCGATGGCATTGTGGGCTGTGCGCTTCTCCCCGCGGCTCTGGGCCGAGCCTGGGGCCTTGCTGCCGGCGGACAGCCGGTTGATGGGCAGCTTGTCGGCATCCACGACCAGAGGCACTGTGGCCAGGATGGTCCCACTGCTCACCAGGGTCTGCGGGGCCCATAGGTTACCAGGCGGGCATGCATACAGACCCCGCGCCTTTCCACCCGGGGTGGCCATGCCCCCACCTGCAAGGGCCCGGTCTGCACAGCTGTGCCGGGGGCCAGAGAGCTGATGCCCGCCGTCTTCATGGTGGCCCCCACATCCGTCTTCACAGTGGTCAGGAGCAGTGAGTCAGCCTTGATGAAGTGCGGCTGCAGCAGGACCTAGCACGGAGAGGCTGTGGCCATCAGCGCTGAGCGGGGCCAGGGCGGCCGCCTCCCGACGCCCAGCCAGACCCCCTCACCGGAACCTGCTGGATCTGCGAGGTCACAGTGGTCGTCCCAGGGGCCACCGTGGGGGTAGCTGTGGCAGTCAGCAGCTGCTGGGGGGCCCCGCTCTGGACCTGAGTGTGCAGGGAGATGGGTGGGACCCCTGGTGGGGAAGCCAGTGGCAGGCCAGGCAGTGGCGGCTGGGTGGTCCCGGGAGGGGTCCCTGTGGAAACAAAGCCTGGCTGCAGCCGGGCTGCCCTTGCCCACGTGCACCCCTCTCCGTGGCACCCTGGACGAGTCCTCTCTGGACAGCCACTCCCTGGGCTGCGCGTGCTTCCAGCCAGGCCTGCATGAAGCAGCGCTTGCCAGCAACGGGAGCGCAGCCTGCCAATCTCTTGCCCAGAACCCAGCAGACCCCACCTCCAGCCCCACCTCACCCCTTACCTGTGGAGAAGTCTCCAGGAGGGCTGGGGTAGCCCACCACAGGGGTAGAGCTGAACTGCGGCGGGGCAGGAGGAAAGTTCTGGGGCAGGAGGACCCCAGGCAGGGCCTGTGGGGCAGGGGGCTGCAGGATGGTCAGTGGCACTGGCTCTTCCTTGACACTAGGCCCAGGGGAAAGGGCGGGCACGGGCGGGTACATCTTCATGGGGGTGGAGGCAGGCTGGGGAGGGGACAAGGGTGCAGGTGCAGCCTTAGGTCCCCCCAGGAAGCCCTCAAGAGGGCAGCCCAGTGTGGCAGGTGGCGGGGACAGGCTATGTGAGGAGCTGGCTTCGGGGCTGGCCGGGTCCGTGCCCTCTGCTCCAGCACCAGCGTAGGGAGGGTCGAACAGGCCAGGGAAGGCGCTGTCTTGGTGGTCGATGAGCTGCAGCATGTCTGTGGGAAGGGGAAGGGGATGGGGATGGGGGGCAGTGAGCCGCCACAGCCAGAGGGTGGCCCCGCAGGGCATCGGGCGCTCCACACCTAGCCCCACACAGCCGTGGGGCTCACTGTGGAAGGGGCGCTGCCCCAGGAGCCCAGCTTCTAGATACATGGCCAGAGCAGTGGCTGGTGCTGCAAGGGCACCAAACAGCCCTGGCGGCAGCGGGGACGCGGGAACCTGGAGGCTCACGACCTTGCCCAGGCCAGGGCCAAGCTGGAGGTCAGGCCCCCTACGGCCCCCCTCTGAGCCTGCGCACCCGCCACCAGCCAGTACTGCCTGGACAGCGCCCACACCCTCGACCCACGGGAACAGGCCCACACGCAGTCACCACGCGGCCAGCGTGTGCCGAGAGGCCACACCACACCAGGCCGTTCCTGGCCACCACCCAGGCCCACAGGCCGGCTCTCTGGGGAACGGAGGCTAGTCTGAATCTTCACGTGGATGATGGCACCATGTCTTCATGGGGCACACGCCCCAGATGACACCCACCTCCGAGTCCTTGCACGCACACACAGCCTCACTGCACGGGGCTCAGGCTAGCTCCAGACACGGGCCAGCAGGTGACGAGCCTTCCAGCGGCCTCCTTGCTCTCCGCGCACTCCATCACACCCCACCTGGGACCTGGCTCTGGTGGAGTCTCTCCCACCCATATTGAAAGGGGTCCAGAGGCCTCGGTCCAGCCTTGCCTTGGTCCCACTCGGGGCCTCAGTTTCTCAGTGACATGAGCACAGGCCACACAGAACCAGCAGGCCCAGTCCCTGGGAGGGGGACGGGACTGAGTAGCAGAGGGCGGAGGCGGCTAGGGCAGAGGCTGGCCCGGTCTCTCCCTTCGAGCTCCTAGCGGGCACGGCACTACAGGGGGAAATGCCTCGGGGTGGAGACAGGTCCAGCACAACAGCAACGGGGGACACCCTGCTCCCAACTTATCCGGGGAAGAAGTGGAGCAGGAGAGCAGGGTTGGCCCAAGGCCCTGCAGGGACAGTGGGGTCCTTGGGGACCTGGTGTCATAAAGGCCTGTTTGCTGTGGGCCAAGGACGTCCTCACTGGTCAGGCAGGTACTGGCTGGTGGTGAGAGCTCAGGCTCTGAAGTGAGCACTCTGGGCCTGACCAGTTTGCAAGGCCCCTGGGGCAGCACAGGACCCAAAAGGGAGCAGCAAACAGGAGAGTCCCCCGACAAGGACCCCAGGTCAGAGACGGGCCCTCATCCCTGCTACAGGACTCAAAAGGTGTGTAGCCATATCACTAGGGTGGGTATGGGCCAAGAGCCAGGCCCACCCTGGGCCACCCACATCAACAGGGCAGGCTAGAACCCTGGTCCCCCGGTCCCCCGCTTGGAGAGGGTGGTGTGCTATCAACCCCGTTCTGCAGGGGCAAAGCCAGAGAGCAGAGAAGTGGTATGCTTGCGTCTGTTCCTGGACTGAGACAACACCGAGCCCAGATGCCACTTGACCCCAACACCAACCACCAGCCACTGCCCTGGGCTGCCTCAGATGTGCTGGCCTCACGTTGGAGGTGAAAGAGGACACCGAGGGGCGGGCAGGTGGCATGACGGTCAAGGCACTAGACTCCCACATGGCTGACCACGGTTTGAGTCCTAGACCTGGTGGCTGGCTTTCTCACTTTCCCTTTCTTTCTCTCTCTGTCTCTCTTGGGTCAAATGAAAAAATGATAACAATAAATAAAATTACATAAATAATTCTTTTTAAAAAAAGAAAAGGGACATTGAGGTTCAAAGAAGGCCACAAGCAGCCCAGAGCACACACTAGTTTTCAAGTCCATGTCTCGAGATGCCACACATGTCACCTCTGCCTCGCCAAGCAGCTGAGGACGCAGCTACACCACTGACCCATGACTCGGTGGACACACTGGGGCTTGGGGCTGAGCCGGCTGCTGACCACAGAGCCAGCGGCATGTCTCTGTGTGTCCTGGGCATGAGCCCAGGCCCTGCCCGCTGCCAAGTGGCCTCAGAGCCCAGGCCCAGCCACTCAGGGCTTTGGTTTCCCCCCCACTGACCCCTTCCTCCTGGCCGACTGCAACACGCCGCCTCAGCCCCAGCTGGCCACCAGCAGCCTGGCTGACTCACCTCAAGGCCCTCTACCCCACTCGGGGCGGCCACCCACTGGGGCAAAGTGCTCTCCAGGCCCAGGAGCACAAGTCCGGGGCCCCAGTGCTCTCTGGAGCCCCAGCCTGAGCTCCAGCCCTGCCCACCACCAGCTGGAAGTGAAGCCAGTCTCCTCCTCTCCGGGCCTGTTTCCTCATCTGTACAACAGAAGAGATTAAACTCTTCGGCCAGGCTGCGGAGGCTCTACCCCCAAGGCAGCTGGGAGGTGCCTGGTAGGAAAGTTACTCAGGAGGGGACCTCCCTGGGGCCATGGGTCATGGAGGGGGCGCAGGCCCAGCCTTCCTGGGTCCTCAAATGGGAACACTCCGGACATGCAGGGTTGTGCAGGTCCTAAAGTCGCAGGCTACTCTAGGGGGCAGGACCTCCCTCCCTCACCCCTGACCCTGTGAGCCCCGTTGATAGACTGGGAACTGAGGCCCTGAAAAAATACTAACAACCAGGGCTTCCCCTGTCAGCCCGGAGAGGCCAAGATGCCTACAAAACAGGCCAGACCCCCTAACAGACGGAAGGACAAGTGCCCCCCACCCCTCCCCGGCTTCCTCCAGGCACAGCCCCAGGGGAGCACAGGACGCCAGAAAGCCATCTTCTCCCCTCACCCCCTCGGGTCGCGGGTCCTGCTGCCGGGTCTCGAAGCACACCTTCCCTTGGGTGCAGTTGGGGGTGTTCCTCAGTGGACAGGAACATGGCACTCCTGTCCCTCAGGAAGGGGGTCTTTCCTCCTCGCGTCCCCTAGCCTCCAGGCCTGCGCCCCAGGCGAGAACCCAGATGGGAACCGGCAGGGGAGGCTGGGGCACCGTAATAAAGCAGTAGGGGTCCTCCAAAACTACCTTCGAACGTACACTCCATGGCTCCGCAGTCTGCGCCCGCCGCCCCCTCGGGGCGCCCAGGCTGCTGGCCCAGGCCGGTCCCGGTGCAGACTTCACCTGTCACGGCTCCGCGACTTTTAAAGCGCGCCGAGCTCCGCGGCGAGCCCCGCCCCGCCGCAGGCCCCGCCCCGCCGCAGGCCCCGCCCCCAGGTCCGCCCCCTCAGAGTCGCGGGCCGGGCATGGGGTGAGTGCCCGTGGCCAATCAGCGGCCGGACGGCCACCCCCCGCCCAGGGCCCCGCCCGGCCCCCGCCCCACCACAGCGGCGAGGCTCGGGTTTCGCCCGGCGGCGCTGAATGGGACCGGGGTTACTAGCGGGCGTCCGCCTTTAACCCGCTGGGCGCCAGCGTCCGCCGGGGTTACAAGCGGTCACAACCCCCCCCACCCCGGCTCCCGCCCGCTCCCTTACCACCTCTGAGCAGTGCCGCGTGCCCGGGCGCCGGGCGGCGAGGACCCACCTCGGCGGGGACGTCCCAGCGCCGCAGAGCTCTGCGTCCTGAATCGTTGGTTCGCTGAGGCCCTGAGCAAGCCTCGACCAGAGGGCTCAGTTTACTCCTCCAGAAAACGGGACGAGTGGCAGAAGTAAGGGAGATACTAGGTAAAGCGCCTGGGTGCAGAGACCTCCTCCTCCTCGCTAGGATGAGGCCTCCGCCACCCCAAGGAGAGGGCTGATGGTCTGCGATCCCAGGGATGGCAAATTACACACGCGGGGTCTCCTGACCCTCAGCAGGGCTGTCCCTCTGCAGGTGGGTGAAGTCTGCGGGTGCCTCGGGTCTCACAGTCCCCCAGTAGCCACCAGGGGAAGGCCTTCTCACTTATTCGAGAGCCCTGGGACAGAAGTGACTGGTTCTGGGGTCTTTTGATGGGCCTGTGTCCCCTTCCACAAGCGTTCGGGGCTGGCGGGCAGCTCTGGTCAGCTGGGGGGCTGCATCCTTTGTGGCCTCAAGCCCTGTTTCCAGGAGAATCCTTGGCCAGATCTCCCTCGCACACACCTGTCCCAGGTCTGCCATTCCAGGCTGGTAGCAGGCTGCCTGGCACCTCTGCCTCCCTGTCCCTCTGCCTGTGGTGCCCACACTCCCCCTCACCCACCTCACATGAGCCATTTAGGACAGGAGAGGCCTGTGGCCGGAAGGACCCCGGGGCTGCAGTGCAGACCTGCGTCTTCCACACGCTCCCTGAGACTTGGGTCTCCCCTGGCCGGGTTCCCGGCTTCTGAGCCCAGAGTATGGGGAGCAGGTCCTCGCTCTCGGACACTGGACACTCGCAGGCCCGCCCCTTCCTTATCTTCACCACACATGAGAGAGGTTTCCAAAAGTTCATGAAGTGGGTGTTAGGAGAAAGCTATGCGTGGATTTCCAAAGTTTTCGCACTAAAATAAACTCATACTTTAACTCCATTTCCCGTGAACTTTTTGAAGTCCCCACAACAGGAACCGACAGGAAACGTGAAGCCTCCACCCCACCCCAGGACTCTACCTTCAGACTTCCCTCTGCAGGCCCGGCAGTCTTTACTGATCCTGGCCTGTTTATTCTGGGAGGCCCTGTGGGAATCCTGGGAGGGCCGCACCGACCTGCAGAGCCCCGCTGAGCATCACAGACGCCTGCACCCTTTCCAGTCACACATGGCCTTGAACCCTGAACAAACTGTTTGCTCACCTCCCAGGACGGGAGCTCCTCACCTCCCCTGCACAGCCTGGTCCACGAGGCCCAGACCCATCTCCCTGACAGTCTCTGATGCCCTCCCCCAGCATCTCCTGTTCTGTGAGTCCTGTGCCCGCACTGGGGGTGCAGGGGCACAGAGAAAGCGCTCCCTCGTGGAGCACGCGTTCCGTGAGCAGGCACACGGGGACACTGGGTGCAGGTGGTGAGGGCACCTGGAAGAAACTGAGGCGGGGAAGGAGCCTGTGAAAGCCTTTGCAGAGAAGGTGGTCAGGGCAGGCCTGTCTGAGGAGGTAACATCTGAGTGGAGGCCTGAATGGAACGAGGGAGCTGGCCAGAGGGAGGACAGCATTCTGGACAGAAGAGAGAGCGTGCAAAGGCCCTGAGGTGCAAGCTTGGTGTGAGGAGGCCAGTGTGGCTGGAGTGGAGGGAGCGAGGTGGGGTGAGGATCAAGGCGGCAGCCAGAGGGGTGGGACTCTAACCCAGGTTTGCCAGTCACTTGAGCCAAGCACACAGATTCTCCAGGGACGGGCAAGAAGTGAGTTTGCCAGCTGCCCCCTGCAGCGCAATCTCAGAGGCGCACAACCTGAAGACGGGCCTGGCGTACGTGTTGGTGTGGCAGACCACGTGGACAGGGGAGGGCGTTGCCGCCACTCCAGGAGCGGGGGCTGTCCCCTGCCTGCTACCCCAGCACGCTCAGGTCAGCAGGTTCTCATGTCCCTGGCTGGTCATGGATGGCACAGGAGCACAGGCTGCCTTTGTGCACTTGCAGGTGCCCCGGGGCACGAGTGTGCGCGTTTTCCTGGAATGGACCGGGCGATGCTGCGGCCCCGGCACACCTGAGCATGGGCCCTCCCCGCAGACAAGCAGGAAATGAAGGCTCAGAGAGGGACAAGGAGGAAACGAAAGCTCAGAGGGAGGCCAAGTGCCCACTGCCCCAGAGACACCCATGCAGTGTCTGGGACTGGAACCCAGTTTGACCCCAGAGCCTGTTCCTGAGCCCCAGCCTGCCAGGGCCCGCAGAGAGCTGACTCCAGCCAGCTCTGCCTGCCCGCGCTCAGGTGGTGTGCAGAGGGCAGGGCCTGAGAGACGGTGCACGAAGCTCTTAAAGGCTTGGCTTCCATGCTGTCTCCCCCTGAGGCCTTCCTACCTCCCCCATTCCTACCCACCTTGCTAAATTAGAGGCCAGAGCTCAGCCTTCCCCAGTACTAGGGGCCAACCCTGCAGGGAGCACAGCCACCTCCACGGCCACCCCCTGCTGGTCTCCAGCCATCGAGTCATCTCCCCATCCCATCCCCCACCCCTGCTGGAGCTCTCGCAGGCAGGGCCTCACCGTCCAGGTCTGCTTTCAGAACGCATCATGTTATTACCGCCTCGTGCATTTGCCCAGATCCCTTCCCGGGACCAGCAGATGGCATAATGGCTATGTCACTGGCCTCCCACGTAGTTGACTGTGGTTCGAGTCCCAAACCCGGTGGCTTAAACTCACACTGGGCATGTGTACGCGTGCGTGCCCAAGATCCCGAGAGGAGAATGGATTGTGGCGTGGCCATCCCCCCTGGAGGGTGATTTCTCGCTTTCTCTCTCTCTGGTGAGCACACGTGCTCTATAGCAAAAACCTCTCCAAAAACAAAAGCAGAACGCTTCCCACTATCCTTGGTCTACCCTGCAAATTCCTCTTCCTCTCTTGGCCCTTGCCCTGGCATCACTGCTGAGCCACACACACACTTGCGCGCATGCGCACGCCAGCTCCCAACCGCACCTCTGTCCTGTGAAGCCCTTCCCTTGCCCGCTGGGAGCGCAGGGAGTGCTGACCGACCCCTGCCACAGAGGGTCAAAGAGGCGCCAATCCAGGCGCCTGCAGGGCAGCCAGAACGCCCCATACAATACAGTGGCCATTGTGATGGTTACGGGAGCCGTATCCCACATGGCCGACTATGCAGTTCAAATCCGGCCCCAGCAGCCTGCAAAACATGCCAGGTGTGTGCATGCGCATGCAGGATGGAGAAGTGGAGGGGAGGGGATTTCAGCATGACCATGTTCCACTGGGAGGTGCTTGCTCTCTTTCCATCTCTCTCTGTCTCCCTGTCTCTTTCTGATGAGAGCAGGCACCCTCTGGCAAGTTAAAACAAATACCAACATTGAGCGTTTCTTGGTATCATAACGTTCACTTTTGGGTTATTTCCCTCAGCTGGTTTGTTTGAAATGTTTTTCCCCCTCAGGAAAAGATCATCTTTTACAGCTGTCCCTGTCATGCATCCCATTTCCTCACAGCATCACCTGCCCTGGGTTTTATGGTTTTTCTGTACTCCTGATCGCTTTGCTTGTTCCGAGCTGTGTGACCGCGGCCTACAAGTCACCTGCATTTGCACGCCCTAGGCTGTCGCAATGCACTGGTGCAGTGAGCCGTCAGCCATGGCCAGAGGTTCCGAGGGCCCCCTGCACACTGCTTCTCCTCACCCAGCTGGTGGGAAGCAGCCCCTGCTGGCCTGGCCTCCCTGTTCTTCAGTGAAGAGGGAGCCAGCTGCCCTGCCCGCACAGGGGCAAGGTGACATTTCTGAGATTCCGTCCAGCTCAACTCTTGTCTTTAATGGAAGCAAAGCACAGGGAGTTTGCTCCCCAGAGGCGAGGACTGGGGAAAGGGGGCTCCCATGCTAGACTCAGAACCACCACAGAGGGGCTGCTCAGAACTTGGAACCATAGCCCAGAACAACCTAGAACTTCCAGCATGGGTTCTTTGGATCACTGCAGCCAACACGCACTGGGTCAGTGCCCGACACGGTGACAGTCACACTGACTGGCACTGGTTGAGGGCTACTGTGGACCACGCCCTGCCTAAGCCTTGACCCGGATTAGCTCAGCACAACCCCAGGCAGCTGCCCGTAGTACTCCCCCCGCTGTACGGCGGGAACATAAGGGCAGAGACATCAAGCCATTCTCCAAGAGCTCATAGCAGGGCTGGGTGCAAGGACTCCCCAGGCCCCACCTTGCAGACACAGGAACACGGGGACCTGGAGCCCTGGGAGGGGCAGCTGGGTAGGGGGGCAAGGGCAGAGCTTGCCAAAGACGGCTGGGGAAGGAACGGACGTGGACAGGCCCCAAGATGGCAGCATATCTATATGGAGTGGCTGCAGAGTCCCTGCCCCCTCAGCAGGATCCCCGAATCCTCGTGATTGTGATGATAATGATAATTTTTCCAGTTTATTTATTTCTTCCATAAGAGAGAGAATCAGAGGAAGAGACTGAGGGCCGGTACCCCCAACTGGGTCTTGATGTCCCGGCCACCCCAGCCTTGGCCAGCCCAGATCATGCACATGCATCTGGGGTGTCAGGCCACTCTCTGCCCCTGCAACCTTCTCGTGGGGCGGTCCTCACAGAGCGTGGCACCTCGGCCCCAGAAGGCCCTGAGCCCTCTTACAAGGCTCTCCCCTCCCCGCCCCTGCATGACCACTTCTGTGGTGGCCTGCCAGTTCCCAGGGCCAAAGGGCACATCCACACTTCCTCTGGCCAGTGCGGCAGCCCTGCTTTGGGCCAGACCTGCCAGCAGGCAAAGTCCAGGTCCAGGCCCCTGCCCGGAGGACGCTGCCTGGGGCTGCCCGGGTCACTCAGGAGCTTGTGTTCAGCTGAGTGACTGCGGCAGGCGGAAATCCTGGCCACCTGCCCGCCCATTCCAGGACCCGTTCCCAGTGCCCTCCTCCTGCTCCCACAATTCATGGCCGCAAGGGGCCGGGGGCCTTCGGCTGTCTGCTGCCCTAGGGTGGGACAGGCCAGGTCTGATAGGAGAGGCCTCACTCAGGCTCCCTCGCTGAAGGGCCCCGGACATGGCTGAGGGCTCCGGGCAGACAGGCGATGTCACAGGAGGGGTGGGTTTGGCAAACCCTGCAGACCTTCAGCGCCACACTAGACTAGGAACTTTACCTCGGGCACTGGGGAGCTACGGATGGTTTGAGAACCAGGGGTTGCGTGCAAGTAGCCGGACAATCACCAGTCTAGAGCCGTTTTCCACACAGAAGCCGTGTTTGCTGGGACTTGAGAGAACAAAGGCCTGAAGAACCCTGGGCAGAGGTGTGGATGGCAGAGTGGACCTCGATGTGCCTCCCCTCACTGGAGCTGGCCTGGGCCAGAAAACAGCAGACACACCCAGCCAGCAGGGCTGCCCACCGAGGGGTCGGGCATGCGGGGACATCAGGGCTGGAAGAGCTCTAGAATGCTGCTCAGTGAGGTGGCGCTCGGTGGGGACAAGAGAGCCAGGAGGGCTTCCCGGGGACAACTGTGACCAGACCTTGGCAGACTACATGGCATCCGACAGACAAAGAGCAGGCACGCAGGGACCCAGGCAGCAGAAAGAACACAAATTGTGTCACCAGAGATTTTGTGTGGGGACACACTTAGAGAGAGATCCTGAGGTGTGGGGACATGCTCTGAACAAACACCACCTGTCTTTTTTTTTTTTTTATGGAGAGGTTTTTGCCATAGGGTGCGTGCGCTCACCAGACAGACAGAGACAGAGAGACAGAGAGCGAGAAATCACCCCCCAGGGGGGATGGCCATGCCGCAATCCCTTCTCCTCCATTCTCCTCTCAGGATCTTGGGCACGCACGCACACGCGCCCAGCGTGAGTTTTAAGCCACCGGGTCTGGGACTCGTACTGCAGTCGACTACATGGGAGTCCAGCGACATAGCCATTACGCTAACTGCTGGTCCCAACACTACTGTCCTTTTGGGCTTTGGCAGAACCTTGTAACTTGCCCTTTCCTTGACCCTCGCTGCAGACAGAGCAAAGGGTGGAAATTACTAGGAGTGTTCCAACAGACACATCTGATGGACTTCAAGAGACATCTTGACCCCAATTAACAAAGTCCAATCCCTGCTCTCTGCCTGCCTCTGAAAGGTTCTCTAGCCTCCTCTGGGTGTGGTGGTGCACTCCTCATGGAGAAGCTCTTTAGCTCCTTCCCACACCTACAGCTAGTTCTCTCCATTAGAAAAGAAGACGGGACTTTCTCTGGATGGGATTATCAGCAAGGGATACGCCTGGCCCAGTGTGACTAAGCCCTTACAGATGTTACCTGCTTCTCACTGTCTGTAACCTGGCAACCAATCTATGAAGTGTCGTGAAACATACATGTGTAGGGTCTCCCTGTACTATAAAGACGCTCGGTTTGTCCGGGGGGCACAAGTGGCTTGGGCTACCTAGGCTCAGGCTGCCTGTGTCCATTTCTACTCTGTCTCTTTGTCTCATTCTTTCTGCTTCCTCCTTAGAGAGAACCAAGCCTGAGGGTGGACGCCGACAATTTCGGGCTCCCCTGGGCCCCAGAGTGAGCCCTCGGCAGGGCCCAGCCCCCCCAGGGGTGGACGTAGAGACTCCCCTCCTGACCCAACCAGAACTTGTCTCCACTGGCCGCTCCTGCACTTGTGAACTTGTGCAAGGCCCGATAGAGTAATCCTCAGCAGAAGGCGAGGCCCGCCAAGGGCTTAATGCTAATCCCCGACATGTGTTCGGCTCCGTCCCTCCCTCTGCCCAGCCTCAAGGGACCCCAAATAGAGCAAGAAAAAGAGGCCCTGGGCAGCGTATGCTGTGGTCCGGGGCGCTCTGCCCGGCTTTCTCTCTTGGTCTCTCTCTCTCCTGCTCATGGAAGAAACAAACTTAAAAACAAGAGAAAAAGAAAGGAGAAACCAGGAGGTGGTGTGGAGGTTATGCCGCTGGACTCCCACATGGCCGACCACGGCTCAAGTCCTGAACCTGGCGGCCTGAAACTCACGCCGGGTATGTGTGCACACGTTTCCAAAGTCCTGAGAGAAGAACGGAGGAGAAGGGATTGTGGTGCCCTCCCTGGCATGGCGTCCTCCTGGGAGTGATTTCTCACTTTCTTTCTCTCTCTCTCTGCCTTTCTGGCAAGCACATGCGTCTTGTAGCAAAAATTAAAGAATAAAAAAAGAAATTTAATAAATAGAAAAGGAGGCCCCGGAGGAGATAGCTCGTCTAAGGTGCTGGTGCAGAGGAAGACTCGAGCCCAGGGCACTACAGCGGGCGGAGCTGTGCACAGAACAAGGCACTCCAGACCCACTCACGTGACGCAGGGTTTGGCCGAGGCCAGGGGCAGGGCAGGCTGGGGCTTGAGGTCCTTGGCCAGCTCCCCACTGCCAGTTCCCGGTCTCATGACTTCAACGCTGCTCTGGGCTGGACAGGGGAGTAGGCCTCCTCCCAGACCCCCAGCAAAGCCCCATGTGCAGCATCCTCCCCTCAGCCTCCACTCCAGTCCTAGAAGCCTAGTGGTTAGGAGTTCAGAGTGTAGGTTCTGAAATCCATGGCCTGGGTTTGAATCCTGGCTCTGCCATGACCTGGCCATGTGACCTTGAGCAAGTCACCTACCCTCTCTGTTCCTTGAGGCCCTTATCTATAAAATGAAGAGCATAAATCTACTCCCTTGGGACTGCTGGCAGGATTGAGTAAGATCATCCATGCTGCTAAGAACGAAGGTCCCGCTCCTGTAAGGAGCCCCCAAGCCCCACCGGCAGTAAGAGCTTCCAGCACACAACCCAGCTACGGCTCGGGCTCAGGCACTCGCCCCGGCCTCCCACCCCGCCCCCCACATCCAGCACAGCTGCCCACCGTGGCACTCAGGACTGCCTGGCCTACCGCTCACCCTCACCCGTCAGGGGCCCAGCCGCCCATCCCAGCTCATCTCTCTCCAGACCCCCCGACAGAAGCGCAAAAGCAGCAAGCCCCCTGCTCGGCCATGTGGGAGCCGGCCGCCTCAACCCCCACACCACCGCTGGCCCCTCACGTTTGTAAAAAGTAGACAGGACCGGGACCAGCAGTTAGCGTAATGGCTATGTCGCTGGAGTCCCACGTAGTCAACCGCGGTTCTCGTCCTGGACCTGGTGGCTTAAAACTCACGCCGGGCGCGTGTGCGTGCGTGCCCAAGATCCCGAGAAGAGAATGGAGGAGAAGAGATTGCGGCGTGGCCATCCCCCCGGGGGTGATTTCTCGCTTTCTGTCTCTCTGTCTCTCTGTCTGTCTGGCAAGCGCACGCGCTCTATAGCAAAAACCTCTAAAAAAAAAAAAAAAGTAGACAGGACCAGCCCATGGTGGGTGGGGCGGCTGGATCCCATATGGCCAACTGCAAGGTTCAAGTCCTGGACCTGGTGGCTTGAGAGACACTCCAGGAGCGTGTGTGTGCCCCAAATCCCCAGAGAATGGAGAAGGGGTTGTGGCGTGGGCATCCCCGCTCGGGTGATTTCTCACGCTCCCTCTCTCTGACTCTCTCCAGCAACTGTACACACTCTGACAAATAATCATTTAAATTAAAAAAAAGCAGATGAAGAGTGCAGCCATGTATGTACACACACACAGAGAAAATAACCCCTCACATTTTCTTCCTTTTGCTCATCTGCCTTTCTTTCTTTCTTTCTTTCTTTCTTTCTTTCTTTCTTTCTTTCTTGCCATATGCCATGTGCACTCACCAGAGACAGCGAGAGGGAAAGTGAGAAATCACCCCAGAGGGGATGGCCACGCCGCAATCCCTTCTCCTCTATCCTCTTCCCAGGATCTTGGGCACACACGCACACACCCAGCGTGATTTTCAAGCCACCAGGTCTAGGGCTTGAACCACAGTCGAATATATGGGAGTCCAGTGCCTTAACCACAATGCCACCTGCTAGTCCCAACTCACCTGTCTTTCTAATTATTCTACAATGAAAAAAGCTGCCTTATATAATTGGGTAAGAGAAAAGGAAGTTTAAATAAAAACTGAGAACTCTTCCCCCACAGTTTGTGAACTTCAGATATCCAGGGGCCTAGTCTGACCCCCAGGTCCTCCCACCATGGCTGCCCAAGCCTGGCCCTCAGGTCTCAGAAGGTGCCGTTTCTACCAGAGCCAGTGAGACAGGTCATGCCAGACCTTGGGCCTGGACATGCCTTGGGTTCAAGCATCCCAACCATTCTAACGAGGAAGAATTTGCACCCCCTTTTCTGAAAGGGACACTGAGCTCAGAGAGTGAGAAAGCTTGCGCAGGATGGCAGAGGAAGAGAGTGGTGTTCCCATTCTAGTCCTGACCCCAAAGCCCGTGTCCAGCCTGGTCACGGCTCCCCTCAGCCTGCACCCATGGGGGGCCCAGTGCTAGGGAACGCCCTGACCTCCCTAGGGCTCAGAGTTTCAGGGCGCATCACCCAGAACACAGGGGAGAACCCTGAGCCAGGGCTAGGGGAGGCTGGTTTCGAGAAAACCCCACTCCGGGCTTCACCTCTGGGTCCTCCCTAGCCTGGTCCTGGGATGGGCAGGCGCCAGCTTGCTAATCCGCAAGGCATGGAAGGGCAGTGGGGGTGGCTCCATCACGACCGCGGGCTTTGTGGACATGGCCATCCAGGCTAAGAGCTCAGAGTTGTCCCTGTGTTCTGGGACTCAGAATCCCCAACTGTATATGACTCGGCCAGTGCTGCTAAAACGCCGCAGAATAAGGTGCCGGGGTTCGGTTCGCCCTGCCCACAAAGTAGGAGGAGCAGCCCCCAGCTGGCGCCTGCTGGCCCCAGACCCCCTTCCCTGTGAAAAGAAAAACGTATCAGGGATTATTTTCTGTGTGTGCGTGTGTGTCTGTGTGTGCATATATGTGTGTACATATATGTTTTGGGGGTGGCCACACACTCTTCATCTGCTTATATATATATATAATTTACCAGAGTTCGTGCACACTCACGGTGAAAGGGAAAAGGAAAGTGAGAAATTACCCCTAGGAAGATGGTCACCCAGTAATCCCTTCTCCATTCTCTAGGGATTTGCAGTACGCACAAGCTCCTGGCGTTTCTCAAGTCACCTGTTCCAGAACCTCGCAGTCGGTGGGATCCAGCTGCCCCAACCACCACGCGCTGGTCCCATCCACTTTTTTTTTTTTTTTTTTTTTTTTTTTTTTTGAGAGGTTTTTTCGCTATAGGGCGCGTTCGCTCGCCGGACAGACAGAGACAGACAGAGAGACAGAAAGCGAGAAATCACCCCCCAGGGGGGATGGTCACGCCGCAATCCCTTCTCCTCCATTCTCCTCTTGGGATCTTGGGCACGCACGCACACGTGCCCGGCGTGAGTTGTAAGCCACCGGGTCCGAGACGCGAATCGCGGTCGACTACGTGGGAGTCCATCGACATAGCCATTACGCTAACTGCTGGTTCCATCCACTTTTTACAAACAACTTGAGGGGCCAGCCGGTGGTGCGGTTGAGGTGGTGGTGGGGGTGTTGAGGAGGTGGGGGGGGTGCCCCGGAACCGGACCGGGCTGGATTCTTTTGACGCATTGAAGGGCTGGCCCCGCGGCGGTAGCGCCTTGCAGGGACTGCGAGTGGGGACTGCATGGAAAACACCGGGCACGCGGGCATCCGGGATCCTAAGGGTTTTGTCTTTTATTTAACCCTAACTCCTCAACCTTAGGCCCCGTCCAGGGCTTTGCTCTTGCCTTGCCCTCAGCCTGGAAAATCTCTCTCCCTGCCGGTCCTGGAGCTCTAAAGTCGGCGCACAGAGCCCTTCCCTGACCACTCCACCCGAACGAACCGCATCTCTGCTCCACCCCAAGGTTCAGCTACGCTTCTCTTTGCGGGGACTTTTGTGCTCCCAAGGGCGAAGCGCAGGGTCTGTGACCCCTCAGTGCCTAGGACGGCACCTGCTATTCGGCAGTTGCTCAACTGCAGAAACAAGGCACGACTAGGACACCGAGAACCAGACCTTAGGGCTGGGGGAGGGCAAGACAGCGCCGCGCGCATGCGCACCGGCATCGGCGCCGAGCTGAACTCTCAGGCCGGAGGGAATGACCGTGAGTAACCCCGAGCTGACGTCACGGCCGGGGCGGAGCGGGGCTTCGGCTACGCCAGGGTCCCCGGCTCCCGCCGCCGCCGCCGCCACAGGGCTGAGGACTCACTGGCCCCGCCGCGCAGGGCTCGAGACGCGCGGAAGCGCACGTGCCCCAGCCCCGAGCCGCCAAGGGACCCAGCGCGGCGCGGCCAAGGAGCCCGCACCCTCGACCGCGCGGCCCGAGACGCCAGGGCGGGCTCCAGGCAGGCTCGGCGCGGCCCCGAGCGCCGACGCCCCCAGCGCGCAGCCCAGAGACCCCGGGAAGGCCCGCAGCACGGAGCCGGCGCCCGCCCCACAGCTCCCCGCGCGGGCTGGGGAGACCAGCCGGGCGCCACCTGCGCGCCCCCCACTCGCGCCGCCCCGCTCGGCTCCCAGCCCAGCCGGTCCTGACGCACCTTCGATGTCGGTCAGCAGCGCAGCGTCCAGCTCGCACGGCTCGGCCAGCGCCTGCTCCAGGGCCGCCTCGCTGAAGGGCGGCTCGTCCATGGCGCAGCCGCCTCCTCCAGGCGGCCCACCCGGTCCGCCGCCGCTCACGACCCTTTACGGGGAGCGCCGCGGCCGCTAGCCCAATGCCGCTGCCGCCGCACGCTCCGCACGCTCGCGTCCTGCCCTGGCCTCGGTAGCGCCCCGGCGCCCGCGAAAAGTTCTTCGGAAACTGGGTTCCCCCAGCGGCGGCTCAGCCCGGCGGGCGAGGCGGGGGCGGGGCCTGATCGGGAGGCCCCGCCCTCCCGGTACACGGCCCCGCCCCACCTGGGGAGAGCCGGGGGGGGGGACCCTTGCTCCCGGTTCTGCCCTGCAGACCTGCTCTCAGCCGGTCCTCGCGTCAGGGAGGGCCCTCCAGTCGTTCATTTTACCCAGCCTCATGCGCAGCGGAGCTCGGCAGGCCACCGCCCCTTTGGGCCTCAGTTTCTCCAGCACCAAGAGAGGGCTGAGTGGAAGCTCCAGAACCAAGCCCGTCCCCGAGGTCTCTGGACTTGAGGCTGGAGGGGGTGGAGGGGCTAGACCCTGGTCTAAGTTTCAGCTGTCCCCAGGCTGCTGTGTGTCCTTGGGCTAACCACAGCAGCCCTCTGTGCCTCGTTTACTCTGGTCTGTAACAGGACGGGCCTGTGTCCAGGGCGGGGAAGAGAAGGGGCACAGCCCTGAGGTCAGCCTGCCTGCCCTGCGGGGGGCCGGAAGAGTGGCCTGAGGAGGGTGCCTGGATGCGGTCCTGTCTTAATGTGGTTTCCTCCCAGATCAGCTGGGGGGACAGGAGAGGGGCTTGACAGTCAGGAGGCCCAGCCTGATCCCTGAAAGAGGGACTCAGTACCAAAGATCCTGCGGACCTGGAGAAACTGGCCTGCTCCGGGACAGCTGGCTGGACCTAGGGCTGTACGACACCCAGCTGGGTGCTGCTTCTTGGGAGCAGCGGCGCTCGAGGTTCCAGGAAGAGGCCAGCTGTGCTTTAGTGCTGGGCAAGGTTGCCGGCGTGCTGGGGCCAGGCCAGGACGGGCAGCTTGGCCTGGGAGAGGACAGGAAACTGACCCCTGGCCCTGTGGCTTGGGGACAGCCTGGTGGGACAGGTGGGAGGAGAGGGGTCCCAAGGAGGTGGGTTGAAACAAGCTAGAACTAATGTGGATATCAGCAGCGGGAAGGCAGTCCTCTCCCAGTCCCGGAAGTGTGCAAGCAGGGACAGGCACCCCGGTGGGGGTCTCTCACTGCCGCTGCCCCTCTCGGCCAGACTCCTGGGGATCGGGTGCCCAGGCACTGCCCCCCACCTGAAAGAGCCCAGCCGTCCTAGGACTGCCTTGCTCAGAAGCCACATATAGCCGGTGTGGCCACGCCCTCCGAGGGGGTAAAATTAGTGCACTTGAGAGGGTCCAGGACAGGCCCGTGTCCCCAGGGCTCCATCAGCACACGCAACTCTTTCTGTTCCTCTCCGAGAAACAGCTGCTGTGGACGGTGACCAGAACAGGGTGTCCAGGAGCCATGGGGGTCTCCGGAACAGGGAGCCCTAGGCAAGGGTCCACCCAGGGCTTGGTTCTGCTTGGGATCACGGGAGTCTGGTTTAGCACCCCCCATCCCCATCCCCTATCCCCCACCCCGGGGCACCACCACCTCAGGGAGACACCTGGAGGCCTGGAGAAGCTGGTGACATCCTTGACGTTCAGACAGCCCTTCCCGAGGAGGGGGTTGAGGGTGGGAGTGTTAGGTGAGGCCGAAAGGCCACTTTTTTCAGGGTCGGGCAGTTGATGTAGTTCAGTCACCCGCTTGCTGTGTGACCTGGAACCACTGCCTTCGCCTTTCTGAGTCTCAGCTCCTGGATCTGTAAAATGGGGAGGCCAGAGAGGGGTGGAGAGGCTAGACCCTGGTCTAAGTTACTCTGCAGAAACAGGTGGGTGGGTTTGTTTGTTTATTTTTAGGATTTTGCCATAGGACGTGGGTGCTTGCTAGAGACAGAGAGGGAAAGTGAGAAACCACCCCCCAGGGAGAATGGCCAGCACAGTCCCTTCTCCATTCTCCTCTCGGGATTTGGGGCACACACATACGTGCCACAGGTGACTCAAACTGCGTTCGGCCATGTGGGAGTCCGGTGCCCTAACCACCAAGCCCCCTGTTGGACAGATCAGGCAGGAGGTTTTAGGCCATCATGGTGGCAGATCTGCCTCACTGTTTTTTTTTTTCTTTTTTTTAAAACATCTATTTATTTGTTGTGATTTTCAAGCTGCTGGGTTTGCGACTCAAACTATGGTTGGTGGTGTGGGAATCCAGCACCTTAACCAACAGCTGGTTTCTGTCTTGCTGTTTTTTAAATGAGCTCATCACATGTAAACAGCATGGCTTAATCAATATGCACTGTTAGGGGTAGAGGAGAGGGGAAGAGGGTAGGCGGGATCAACAGGTGACCCGCAGCCCAGGCTAGAAATGACAGCTGGAACTGAAGCCTGGCTGAAGCCTCCCCACCCGTGCGCAGTCCCAGGCGGGGTTGGGGTTACAACCTTCCCCCCACAGCCTGGGCTCACCAGGGCAACCCTCGAAGTGAGGGTGGGGGAGAGCCAGGCTAAGGGCCCTTCTGGAGAATCTGCTTTTCTTGGTGACTTTGCCCCTTAAAGAGCCCCAGGGCTCTCTTGGCTGAGGGGCTCTGAGCATGCACAGAACATGTGCAGCGGCGCTCAGGGGACCCCCGCCTCCGTCCGAGTGCTGCAGAGACAGGAGCGCTTAGAGGCCAGCATTTTCTTACAGGGCCCACTCATCCCTCCCGACAGCCTTGGGAGGACCGGCAGGCGCCATCCCATTGTACAGATGAGGAAACCGAGGCACGGGGAGGTGAAGCGACTTGCTCAGGACCTCACAGCTGCTGCCCTCTTCCCATCAGGGCTGGAGAGGGTCGCAGAGCTGGGCTGGCTCCGCACGCCGGCCAGGCCGTGGCGGCTGCAGACCCTGGGGAGTTGGGGCGCAGAGCCAGGCAAGCCCCGCCCCGGCGGGCCCTGCGAGCCAATGGGCGCCCGGCCCGGAGTGGGGTGACGCGGCGTCAGCGCGTACCTCCGGGAGCCGGCCCTGGGTCACATGCGCCGTGCCCGGCCGACCCAGGGGGCGGGGAGGGCCGCGGCGCGGGCTGGCAGGGCTGGGCCCGGGGCCAGCTGGGCCCGCTCCCTCCGCCCGCCCCGGGCCAGACACCTGGCTGGGAGCGGCGCCAGATGCGTGTCCCGGGCACCGAGGCGGCCTGACTCGGGACCGGCTGTGCCAACTGGGAGATGGGGTTCTGGTCCCCCTTTCCTCCCTGGCGCCTTAGAGGCAGCTTCTCTGGCCTCCGAGCCGTTCCCGGCAGGCGCCGAGCGTGGGCAGGGCCTCGCTGGAGCCGTCTGCCCTCGGTGCCCTGCTCGGCGCGGAAGGCTGGCCGGCCCCCTCGCCGCCTGTCCGACCGCGTATGCGCTGCAGGAGCTCGGCCGGGACCTGCGAGTGGGCGGGCGGGGCAGGGACTGTCCTGAGGCCTGCAGCCCCTCCCTCTTCTCCGTCGGGGCCTAGTGGATCCTGGCGGCCTTGGACACTGGGGCTTCAGGTCCTGGACAGCCCGTGGTCCCCGCTGTGAGCAGGGCAAATTCTTATTTCCAGGCACCCCGAGCTCAGGCCTGCTCTGCCCGGGGGGGCTCACCATGGAGGCACCTCCTGGCTCGGCCCGAGAGCTGGGGCCCAGTGCCTGCAGCTCAGTGAGGGGCAAGGGTCTCAGAGCAGAGCATGAGGGAGGGGACCCTGCCCCCTGGGAGCTGGTTGGGGAGAGGCCAAATGTAGATTAAGGAGTCACGGAGTGGGGTATGTCTGGTGGGTGGCAGGGAGACAGCCACACAGGGGGACTGCCTGACCCCCAGGCCAACTCCAGCTCTGAGCGGGTTATGCCTGAATTGTCCAAGTGGAGGACATTGCACCCCCAAGGCTGGATTTCCTTGGAAAACGGCTTGGGCTACCCCGTTAGCCACCGTCCTTTCCCTGGTGTCCCTGTCACTGCTGGCCTCACACCCAGCCCACTTCACTCTGCAAGTCAGAGACCAGAGAGGGGCAGTTACCTACTCTGGGCTACCCGGCCACCGAAGCCTGCACTCGCAGGCAGGCTGCTCCCAGACTGGGCCTGGGGGCAGGGAGGAGGCAGCAGCTGACAGTGGGGTCCACTCAGTCTCCCCAAATGCTCCACAGACTCCCTCCTGCTGAGAGCAGGGGGCCTGGGCATGGAGGCTCTGGTGAGACCCGCCAGGGGCCACCCAGAAAGCCTTGACTGGGGCCTCACTCAACAAACCCATGATCTAGGAGGTCACACCAACCAGGGCTCGGGTTCTGTCCCTTCCCACCTCTCAGGCCCCAAAGGAGAAGGGAATGAGATGGGCTAGGAAAGACCCCGCCTCCTCGGGTGTTTCAGTGAGACACCCTGGGCAGACAAGACCCCGCGCCACGGTCTCCTCCCAGGCTTCTCCCAGGCCTCCAGCTCGGGGCAGAGCAGGAAGCAACACCGAGGGAGGAGTCCCAGAGGTCATCTGTCCCAGCCAGTGCCCCCATGTGTGTCACTCCCGTCTTCATCCCTCGCCATGCACACTGCTCCCAGACTTCACCCTTCCCCTGCTAACAGCCTGACTTTTTAGATAGCTTTTGTAACTTGGTGGAAACTTTTGGGAAGGAGGTGGCCTCTCTCTGCAGCCTGCAGTCAGCCACTTAGAAAAGCCAACCCGGAGAGGCAGAGTTCTTACCAAATCTGTGAACACCTTGATCCAGCTGTGCCTGAAACTGGCATCAGTTATAGAAACCAATAAGTTCCTCTCTCTCTCTCTCTCTTTTTAAAAAATATTTGCCATAGGGCTTATACACTTGTGTGTGTGTGTGTGGGGGGGGGGGGATGAGAAAGCACTCCTCTGGAGGGTATGGCCATGCCACACTTCTTTCTTCATTCTCAGGAGAATGGCATGTTTTTTAAGCCACTGGGTCTGGGGCTCGAACCGCAGAGTCAGCTATATGGGATCCAGCCGCCTTCACCACCACACCAGCAGCTGACCCTAAATTCATCTTTCTGATGAACCAGTTTCTGCCACACCAAGATGCCATCTCTGGACGAGGAGTTCGGGCCACAAACTATCAGTACCTTCACCGAGGGCAGGGGGTCCTGATGCTGCTTAGCTTTGCCCCAGCCTTTCCTGAGCTTCTCCTTCCTTTTCCCTGGGAAATGTACTTTGGCGAGTCCCCGCCAGGGATCTTGAAGTCGCTCCCAGGGGGCCGGTCAGTGGAGGCCGGACAGGGCAGGGGGTCCTGCAGCTGGGCTGTGTCTGCGGCTGCTGTGCCTGTGGTGGTGTGGTCTGGGCCGGCACCCCGAGCTCTGCCTGCAGGCCCTGGCGGAGGGCTCAGCGCTTCCTGGCTGCAGCGTACCCTTGATTCTGGGGACAGACCAGGCTGCCAGCTCCCCTAGGGCAGGTCCCAAGGTCCCTACCCTCTGATTCCAACCGAGCCGCCATGTTAGGGCAGGCTCTTGGGAACATCCGTGCAAGCCCAAGTGGCCTGGCGAGCCCGCTGCAGTGTCTCAGAACCAGCCTGCTCGCCACGGGGCAGGGAGACGGCTCAAGCCTGCGCAGTGCCTACCATGCTTGGCACAGGGCCTGGCACCCCATGGCATCCCAGGTTTGAAGAAACCAAGATGGGCTCTGAGCCATACTGCCTCTTCAAAGGTACGGGGGCTGCAGGCCTCGCCCCTGGCATAAGGGTCTCCACCTTACTCCATGCGGCCACAGCCAGGCCAGGCCTCTGCAGAACTCCCTGGAACCCGGGAGGCAGCGGCCCAGGGCAGCTGGGAGCCGTGGCTTCTAGCCTGGGCTGCTGATGGCGGTGGTCCTATCGTGGCCTTTGGCATGGGCCCACCTGCCGCCTCTCTCTCAGAAAGCAGGGGAGCCCCTTCCAGAGAGCTGGTACCTGGGTGGGCAGGGCAGCTGCCCCTGCTCCCATAGGGAAGGCGTCCTGCCGACCCACTCCTCCCAGGCCGGCGATGGGGAGCCCCGAGGTCTGGGTCTGAGCGCTGCTACTGTTGCTCATCCCTGCACAGCCAGAGGCAAGCTGGCGGCGCTCTCTGGTCCCCAGTCTGCTCTGTGCAGTGAGAGTTCGCGAAGGGTCTCTGCATTTATTCCAGGTTCACCCCCAGACACACGAGGGCCATCTTCAAATCCCAGGAGGTAAAGGGATTAAAGCGCTCAGCCTCCCAGCCCTGGGAGTTCTCACTCCAGAGAAGCAAGTGTGAGGCTGTTCCTGGGGCTGGGGTGGTGGAGTCCCGGGAGACGCTGCCAGACCCCACAGGGAGGCCTAGGAGGGGGCCACACACTCCTGGCGGGTGGGGGAGACTGACTGTGAGCGCCCGTGGGAGAACTGGGGGCAGAGCCAGTGCGGCGCGGTACCGCAGGCCTCACAGTCCCCGGTCCCTGTTCAGGACTCCGTCGGCCTGTGGCCTGCTGAGCCGCCTGCTCTGGGACAGCTCAGTGCTCAGGGGCCGCCTGCAGGCCGGTAGTGGGGAGGGCCAGGTGGTGGCACAGCAGGAAAACCACCCCACGTGGGAGGGTTCTGGGCTCAGGTGGAGCCCTCCCAGAGCAGGAATAAAGGGACAGTGGGCTGGGCCCTGGCGGGACGGCCGCGTTTCCGAGGCTGCTCTGGTACTGACGTGGTGGTGGTTGCACAGTCCTGAGTGCTGGGCCCCTCGGCTGTACTCAGGAGGGCTGTGTGCTTTGGGTGCTCCAGGCGAGGAGAGCGGCCTCCCCTGCTTGCCCGGACCGAACCCGGGATGAGAGGGATGAGACCGTGCAGCCGCCGTCCCAACCTGGGCCAGGTGCAGGGACCATCCTGCGAGTCAGGAAGGGGCCCCTGGCTGCTGCCTCCAGCAGAAGCCCTCGGCAGCCCCCGTGTGAAGAAAGCAGGCGGTGCGGCCTGGCGGGCTGCGGTCCCAAGAGCTCACAGGGCAGGCTTGTTCAGTACTCGTTTATTGGGGGGTATTTGACATGCAGGAACCCAAACTAGAGAGGCATCTGGCGGGGAGCAGGGGTGGGCGCTCCAGCCTCGCGTGCACGCACAGCCCCCAGAACCAGCTCTGCCCACCTAAACACACGACAGTGACGAGCCCGACTCCCGGGACGAGTGGACGAGAGCGCGACACAGTCCTCTCTCCAGCGGCCCGGAGAGCCCTCACAAACGAAGTGCACACTTCAGGAAATAAATACCCACCCTCCAGGAGCGCCTGGGGGTTCGTACTCTGGAGAAGCAAGTGTGAGGCTGTTCCTGGGGCTGGGGCGGTGGAGTCCCGGGAGACGCTGCCAGACCCCACAGGGAGGCCTAGGAGGGGGAGACTGACCGTGAGCCCCCGTGGGAGAACTGGGGCAGACCAGACTGGCAGGGCCAGGGGCTGAGGCGGGCCCCTCCATGTCACCCTTCCTGAGCTGCCCGGGGCTGGCCTGGCCAGGAGGCCCAGGACCCACCCATGCCACTCAGAGGCCTGGCCCCACTGAGGAGCACAGAGTGGGGGAGGCAGCGAGGAGGAGATGGGGGAGGGGCAAGGGCCTGAGCAGCGTCTGCTTCTGACTCACTGCCACTAAGGTCGGGCAGGCCCAGCTGGGGGGAAGGGTCCCCTCCTCCTGAGGGGAAGGGGACAGCTCAGCCCTTAGACCACTGGTCACGAGGGGAGGGCGGTGAGCCAAGGCACCGTCACTCACACTGAGGGCCAGCAGACAGGACAGACGGTCACCCTTCCCTCTGGGCCAGCGGCAAGAAGCCCTTCGCACTCCCAGAGCCCGCCGCACAGCCACGGTGAGCGAGCCCGCCACTCTCCCAGCCTGGCCGGTCTGGCTGCTCCACCCAGGGGTGTCAGCAGGTCCACCGTGGCAGGCCAGCCCACGGCCCCGTGCCCAGGTCTGACTGCACCTGACGCCACGCGGGGCTGCCCAGGGGCCACGAGGGCAGGCAGGAAGGAGTGGTCGGCTCCCCCGGCTCACACACAGGACGCGGAAGAGGGCAGACGCATCCCGAGAAAGTGTTGTGACAAAATAAATAGTTCAGCCTCTAGCCAGGCATAATTAGTGCTTACGAGGGGTCCCAGCAATAACTTAGTGTGATGAAGGACATACTGTATCTGTGATTCTAACACCGTGCGCCCCGGTTCTGCACCAGGGCTGTCCCCGTCCCTGGCTGGGTGGCCGGAGCTGCGCTCCTGAGGCCCAGCGGAACGCCCTCCCGCGGACCTGGGCTGTCCGGACTCCCTGTGCAGGCCTCTGGCGCACATGGCCCTGCCTACAGGCAGGGGCGGGCCGCTCCTAGCCAGGAGGTGCTTAGAAGCCCTCAGATGGATGGCTTGGGCTGGGAGGGCAGGTGACACTTGTCTGCATGGCCAGTGGCCCCACAGGGCCTCTCCTGGCTGACACTGACACCTGGGTGCCCGGCTGGGAGTGTCAGAACAGCTCCACCGGGGGCTCCCTGTCTCTGCTCGGCTCACTGCAGAGCCCTCCCCTTCCTCTCTGAGCCTCGCTCCTGGCCCTACGACCTTCCCATGCGCGAGGCAGCCAGTCGGCCAGTGCTGGGGCTCTGGCAGCCACTGCCCACCACCCACCAGCCTGGCCTTGGCCATCACATACAACCCCTCCAGACGGCCGAGGGTGGGTCTCTGCGCACCCCTGGGCCATCCCAGCTCCGCGGCTGAGGTGCAGAGGGCGGGTTGGACGCACGCTGGTCGAGCTCTGGGAGGGACCTCCTGGGCGGCCCTGAGGAACAGGAGTGGACTCCCAGCCGGAGGAGTCTGGGGTGTGACTGGGTGCAGGGTCTGGGCTGGCAGCGCCCACTCTCCCTGGGACCTCTCCTGCTGGCGTTCGCACAGTCCTCGTTGCAGTCCCACAGCCCACGTCCCACCTCTCTTCTCACGTGACGCTGGCACTCTGGCGACCAGTCTGCCAAGTGGCAAGGACTCCCACGCCATGGATGGGGACGTGTGGTGACCTAGGCACTGCACGGGGAAAGCCAGGAAGACACGCCCACCCCGCACCTGGCCAAGACTCGGGCTGCCCAGCCGTGGGCTTGAGGAGAGCCTGAGCCCATCACCCAGAGCCCGGAGACGCCGGCGAGGACACAGAACAGGACCGGTGTGCCACGAGCCTGCCCTCCAGGTCAGCCAGGGAGGAGGGTGCAGGTGGCTGGGCGACGTCCGTGGGCTTCCAGGCTGGCAGGGCAGGCTGAGCCGTCTGGGGCGCAGGGTGGAGCCTGGTGTCGCGCTGGCCCTCCCAGGCACTGGGAACCTCCCGCGCTGCAGGGCTGTCTGCTGCTGGGTCCGGAGGTAGAGGGATGAGCTACCACAGGCAAGCCCACAGCCCAGGCATGGCGTGCTCACACGACGATGCCTCCTGTGCAAACCCCTGCACAGACAGGGCCGCGTGTGCGGTGGGTGTGAGTGTGCAACGTGCATCGGGGACGCTCAGGGAGGGCGTCCACACGGCCATGGCCGGGCTGCCTGCTGCCCTGGCTGCCTCCAACACCGGCTCGCCCCAGCTGGGAGCCTGCAGGTCCTTCTGGGCCCTGGGGCCTGGGCTCACAGCTGAGCGACAGAGAGAGGGTGAAGAAGGCAGCTGCCCCACCATGCCTTCTAAAGTGCTGAGACGCCAAGTGCCGAAGGCGACACGCAGTCCGGGGAGGAAGCCCAAGCCACGAGTGCCACCAAGCCTGGCCCTTCCAGAGGCAGCCACACGAAGCCCTTTCTGGAAGAGAGGGGCGAAGGGGAGCAGGCGTGCCCGCCGGCAGAGGCAGGGCGCATGTGCAGGGCCCGGCCCAGCCCCTTCCCTGTGGGCAGTGACGGAGGAGGACGGGAAACAGTGCCACGGGGGCGCCCTGCCTGGGCTGGGCCACTCTGCTCGCTCTTCTTGGGAGGAAACGAGGCGGGCTCTGGCTGGGGACATGTCCCACTACTCAGAGGAAAGGTGGCCTCGGCTGGTCCTGACTAGAGGAAGGCCTGGGGCAAACACAGTGGCGTTTCCATGGAGATTCAGGTGTGCAGGGGGCGGGGGAGTGACCAGCGTCCACGGAGCGGGAGGGGAGCGAGCGGCGACCTGCCATGTGGGAGGTGAACCGCAGAGCAGCTCACAGGGCAAAGAGGGCGTCCTCCGACCTCTCGGGCTTCTTCCGGCCAGAGGGGTTTGAGGCTGGGGCCGGGGCCTCCGCCGGGGGCGAGGGGAGGTCGGGGACCATTTCAGCAGCTTTGGCTCTTTCTTCCAGAAATTTGTCGAACTCTGCGATAGAAATCAAGGCAAGGCCCAAGGTTGGTGGGGTGTGCTGGCCTGCACTGAGCTGGCGCACGTCATGCGTCCCCACAGGGTCACCCTACGCTCCAGCACTGAGGAGGCAGGGTGAGCGCCAGCCACAGCCAGGGTGCTCCTGGCCACAGGGGTGCCATTCCCCCCACTTCCCAGTCTCCGTTTCCTCCTGGCACCTTCCAGACCAACCAGGAGTGGGTGGTGGGCAGTGGGCCTCATGGCCCAGCAATGGGGCCCGGGGCCCGGTGGCACTGGGCCTGAAAACAGAGCCAGAGCCGCTGCCTCACTGCCGACCCGAGGCTTCGTCCATTTTCCAAATCAGCACTGTGGGGACGTCCCACCTGCCCCTCCCCACCACAGGGACAGCTGCAGAGGGAGGAGAGGCGCCACCTGCAGGTGCTCAGTCACGAGGAGGGCTCAGGGTCTGTGCCCGCCGAGCAGCCTGCAGGGGCCATGCAGCCTGGGGTGAGGGGTGAGGGGCAGGGGAGGGCAGGCGATCTGCCAGTCACACGTGCTTTCCCTCTGACACCACTCCTGCGAGCAGGCCCGGACGGACGAACACCGTGAGATGCGCCGTCCCGGGCCTGGCACCCGTAGGTGCATGGGCAGCGGAGGCTCCGTGGTGACCAGGAGTGGCAGAGTGGGACTGTGGGGCCGCGGCCGGGCCATACCTTCACTTGTGACGCCCTCCTCCAGGTCGTCGCCCTTCTGCAGGGGGAGCAGAGGGAATGCTGTTAGGACAGTGGCCTGGCCGCCCACCCGGCCTCCTCTGCCCGCCCACATCCACCCAAGCAAAACTTGCAAATTTCCCCTGCTTTCAGATTTCTGTAATAATAAAGTACTCTTAATGGAGAAACAGAAGCTTTGTTTTCAAAACCAAAAAATAAAATACGTTCTAGGTTCCAATCCTTCAGAGTGCCAGACAGAAAATTCCCAAGGTGGCCAGGCCAGTTCTGGCTGGGCTGCAGGAAGGCCCACCCACTGACGCTCTGGGCAGAGGCCTAGGGGGCGGCTCTGAGGAGGTTGGGCCTGACGCATGCCCAGCCCCACACCGCACATCTCCGCGAAAGGCCATAGCTGCAGGGTTCTGGGAAAACGCTGTCCACACCAACACCGGGAGCTGCATGAGGCCTGGAGGGACTGAGCCGTGCAGCCGGTGTCAGGCCTTGGTGGATGCTCCGTGCCTCTGGAAGCCAGGTCCCAGGCTCCTAGGAGCTGCACCAGTCCCCTCCTGGGGCCTAGACCCCACACCGGCAGCTCCTGGAAGGGCCCCAGGACTCTGTCCACGCTTTGCAATTCAGGACCAGGCCCGATTTTGCTGAAAGTGCACAGTGGTCTCAAGCTCACAGCTGCCCGGGGCTGGGGAATAGCGGTGTATTCAGGACTTCCCCGGAGGGGCCTGCTGGGGAGTGGCACAGCCTGGGCTGGGCGAGGAGGCCTGGGATCCTGCCTGGCTCCACCACTGACCTGCTAGGTGGCCTGGCTGGGCAGGCCCTTTCCCTTTCTAGCCTTGGGTCCACCTTGCAAGGTAAGGCCCTGGACCCTCCTGCTTTGCTGCTGTGAGAGACGCTGCTTCCTTTCCAGGCACCTCTCAGGAAGAACGTCACGGGCGTTCTTGTCCTGCTACCCAGAGGCCGCCACGCTTGGCAGTGAGTGAATTTGGGAAACCAGGCCCAGAGAAGGCTGAGGCTGAGGCCTGTGGTCCTAGTGGGGGTGGTGGCCAGGTCTCGAGTCCGTAGACAGCAGGCTGACCCGTGTAAGAACCCAGGAGGGTACTGCGCTCTGGATCAGAGCCCCCTGAAGAGGAAGCAGCTGGGAGCAAGGACAGGGGTGTTTCCGGTCGGGAGAATCCAACTAGCCCAGGCGCCTGGGCAAGCCACTTCCTCTCCTGGAGCAAGTCTTGACGAGACACCAGCCTGCAAGGATGCAGATGGACAAAGTGCTCTGCGTGGGCTGGAGAGCAGCTACTGCAGCTCGCCCTCCCTGGGCTGCTCTCCCATTTCCCGGGCTAACCCTGTCGTCTCACCCTGTCTGCTAGGTGGGGGACCTTGGGGCGGGGTTCTAAGGCAAAAATGGCAGCAGACACCGGGAAGGGGGATGGCAGCAAATTAAAAACAAAAGCAAATACCCGGCTCGTGTGTATCTCACAACAACAACAAAAATGAATACCCAAACCCAAAACCCTAAATAAAAAACACCCTCCCCCAAATAAAACCCACATACACACACGCCCCTGAAACTGCAAAGAGGCTGGGAGAAGGGAAGCGTGTTTTGGAGCCACTCTGCTCTCACTGGTGCTCGGCTGTCTGGCAGGAACCTGGCCACCCCGCAGGCCTGTGAGGGCGAGAGCGGCCGTGCCCAGAGCCCGTGCCCCGTGCCAGCCGGTCTCCAGGAGGGGACGGTGAGCTGTGATGACCGGGCTGCAGAAGCCGCCTGCCCCGCCTCCCTCTGCCTTTCCACATCCCGCACAGCAAGTATAAAAGTCGAGTCTCACCAGGTCCGTCCTGAGCCACACCTCAATGTCGTCCATGACAGAGGGCTGCGCAACAGGGATCTATGGAGGCGGTGAGCAGGCCAGGCACCCACAGCCAGGCGGGAGGGGACAGAACACCGGAACAAAGTAAATCGTCAAAAGCAACCCCGAACAGAACGAAAACGTACACAGAGCACAGACACGACACGGCACGCGGGGCAACACGGGCGGCCACGTATGAGATGGCGGTGAGGAAAGCGATGAGCTGGCAAATTATAAGCAGCAGGCTGGCCGGCGGGGAGGCGGGCGGGCGGGCGGGCGGCAGTACGTGATCTTGAAATGGAGAACTTTTTGACTACTGTGTCCACCCTCCTATCCTGGATCTTATCCCAGCGGCAAGGCACCTGCACTGGCCCTGCAGGCTGGTGTGGAACCCGTCGGCTCTGAGTCAGTCCTTTGGGGGAGTCCTGACCTGCAGCTGTCAGGCCCTGCCCAGTCGGCCAGGAGTGGGCCCCAATGCCAACAGGCAAGAGGGAGGCCAAGAGGCAGCCTGGGGGGGTGGGGGGCAGCTGGGAGGTCTGGGAGACGGCTGGCGCTTGTGTCGTTTGAAATGCATCCTGGTGCGCTTCTGGGTGGAGGAGAGGGGCACTGGGAGGCGCGTGCCCATCAGCCAGGGTGTGGTCTGCTGGATGGAAGGCAGGTGCGTCTCACCACCAGCAGAACCCGGCACGGACCAGGGCTTTGATGACAAAAGGGGCTGCGGGGCTTCGTCTTCTGTGTGTCTCGGGGGAGATCACGCGACAGCCCCGAGTGCCCCCGCTTCCTCCAGCGTTCAGTGGCTGGCTGTGCTTCAGCAGTCAAGGAAAGAAGTTCGCCTGCGAGCTGGGAGCCGAGGCCGGGTGCTGTGGGGGGTGGGAGCAGGCTCCCAAGCAAACAAAGACACGCCTGCGAAGACTGCCTGGGCAGCGCTTCGGGGACACCTGTATCAATGCCCTTGCGGGCAGAGAGTCTGCGAATGCACATGGCTAAAACTTAAGGTGCTGTCGGCTATGACATGATAAGAAGGTAACCTTTGACCCCCTGAAGCCACGTTGACAAAATGTCAGCTCCAGCCTAGAGAAAGGAGGTAATGGCCTTTTACCAAGGTGACCTGTCTCCTCCCCATCCTGGGTCTGCCTTCTGGGGGTGACCTGTGATCCCACTATTTCCAGGGGAATCAAAACTGCCCACAGCTGGCTTAACCCTGTCACGACCGAGGGTAAGAACCAAGGGGCAGCGCGTGATTAAGGAGGCAGGGTCCCCATAGCAACTGTGCAGTTCGAGTCCCAGACCTGGTGGCTTGAGAACACAGGGCGCGTGTGCATGCGTGCCCAAAATCCCAACAGGAGAATGCAGGAGAAGGGATCGCTGGGTGTCCATCCCCCAGGGGTGTGATTTCTCATTTTTTCTCTCTCTCTCCTCTCTGTCTCTATTTCTGGCAAGCGCACACACCCTATAGCAAAGTTAAATTAAAAAAAAAAAAAGAAAGAAAGAATAAAGAAGTAAGAATAAAGAAAAATGCAAACTAAAATAGGCAGTAAGAAGACTGGCTCTGAACAAAGGAAAGAAACAAAACATTGGGCCCAGTCCCATAGTCATAAGAGCCAGAGTCCACATAGCAGGCTCGGTTTGAACCCAGCCCTGGCAGGTTGAAAAACATGCCAGGCACATGTGCATGTGTGCCCCAAGTCCGACCCCCGACAGGATGGAGAAACGGTGAAGGGACTGTGGCGCGGCCGTACCCCGGGGAAGGAGCTTTCTCCCTCGCTGTCTCTCTCTGGCTAGCACACGCACTCATTGGCAAGTAAGAGAAAAAGGAAGTAAGCAAACACAGAATCCCTATCACCAGCTTTGACACAGGCCTCTAGTCCCCAGGTCTGGAGGCCACGCCTGCTGCTGGGGGCGGGGGGTCTGGCATGAGCCACCACTGTAGCCGCTGCTCACTCCCAGGAGCTGGCCCTCCAATTCGGAGGAACATGCTCTGACCCCTGACTGCAGACCCAGCCCGGGAGCCCACATGTACATTTTCAGAAAGGCTCAGGCCGACCACTGCTTAGATTAGGGGAGTCTGCCCATGTGGCCCTTTCATTTCTTTGACCTACTGGGGACTTAAGAATGTTAAAAAAGGAGTCCTTAGCACCCTGACATGACTCCTAGGGACAAAGAGCATGTGCTTAATCACGGCAGTGGGGCTCGCGAAGCCCCCGGAAGTGCTCGCAGCACCTGCTGTGGCTCCCACCTTCCCGTGGACAGTAGGAGGGGCAGCCTAGCCTGAGCTGCAGTGTGGAAGCCATGCTGTCCTCGGCGGCCTGGACACAGCCCAGCTGACCTGAAGCGAGCAGGCGTGCAGGTGCCCAAGGCCCTGCTGCGCTGAAAGGGGAGAGAACTGTGGTGTGTAAAGGCGGGTGCTTCTCTCTCATGCAAGCATACGTGCTCTCCAGTGTTAATAAAATAGATAAACCTAAGAAAACAGTGGGGCCAGCAGGTGGTGTGGTGTGGTGGTTAAGCTGGCTGCCCACGGTTCAAGTCTTGAACCCAGCGGCTTGAAACTCATGCCAGGCATGTGTGTGCGTGCACAAAATCCTGAAGAGAATGGAGGAAAAGGGACTGTGGCACGCCTACACCCCTGGGGGATGATTTCTCTCTCTGTGTGTGTCTCTCCAGTGAACACATGCACCCTATAGCAAAATCTCTCTTAAACAAACAAACAAACAAACAAAAAACAGCAGTAGGGGCAAACCCAGGAGGGCGCTCGGGGCGTGATCTGCTCTCCATTCTCGCTGGCAAGCCCTCTGCCTTGATGCCTTCCTGCAACACGAAATGCCCACTTCCCCAGCACCGAGCTCAGAAAGTCAGCCGTGTCTCTGGAGGGAAAAAGAAACACCTCGACAGCTGCCAGTGCACACGGGCCCCCCCTTTTTAAAAAAATTTTATTATTTTTTTGGAGAGGTTTTTGCTATAGGGTGCGTGCGCTCGCCAGAAAGACAGAGACAGACAGAGACAGAGAGACAGAGAGACAGAAAGCGAGAAATAACCCCCCGGGGAGGACGGCCACGCTGCAATCCCTTCTCCATTCTCCTCTCAGGATCTTGGGCACGCACGCACATGCGCCCGGCATAAGTTTAAGCCACCAGGTCCGGGACTCAAACCACGGTCGACTACATGGGAGTCCAGCGACATAGCCGTCATGCTAACTGCTGGTCTCACGGCCCCTCCTTTATGCCTGTGTAGCTCCAGGCCAGCTAGGAAGAACGGACTGCGTGTACTGACCTGCGGAGCTACGACAGCCTGAAAAAGGCCACTGATGAGGTCTGAACAGTATTCTGTTGTTGCTGTTATTGTTATAAAAAAATCCCTTGAGGCCTGGGATCATGTTCCAATTTTCATCTTTTAGGCTTAATCTTGAGGGCCAGCACACTCAAAAAAGGAACAGTGACATCTGAGAAATGCCTTACCCCCTGAACAAACAGAATTCCACCACGGCCGGATCCTAGGAGCACTTCTCTCCCCACTCTGAGATTCTCCCAGACAAGCAGTGTGCTTACAGAGAGGCCCCCCACCCACACCCTCGGAACCAGGCCGAGGCGGGAGAGGGTCGGCTGCAGACCTGGAGCCGGGCTCGCGGCTCTGGACCCGCTTCGTCACCAGATAGCTCCCCAGCCTCTTCTGTCCTGAGAGCCCTCCGACTCTGGGGGACAGGCAGGGGCAGAGGGCAGACGCTTGGGCAAATCAAGTGACTTCTGGGTCTTATTTAGCTTTAAGCATCTGCATTCAGAAGCCCCTGACAGCCTGGTGGGTGCCTCAGTTGTCTAACTGAGAAACCAGGGCTGTCAGAAGGTGCGGTACGGAAGGCACTTGGCCCCGGAGCATGAAGCAGCGTGGAGCGCGTGTTGGTGACACTGATGCTTCAGAATGGAAGAGGGGCTGGCTTTCTTGCGGTCAGACACAGGCCTTGGCTGTATAAGCCTCCTGCCGAGAACTCGGCACCTGAGTACTGCACGGGGTAGAGTCCTCCCAGTAACGCAGGCGCGATCAGACACGGACATGCACACTGCTAGGACACCGGGAGCCGAAGACTGAGCTGAGGAGGAGACGCTCCCCCCTCCAGGCGGATGGGAAGGGAGGGGCCCTGGCTAGAGGAGGAGGTCCGCGCTGTCTTAGGGGACTTTCTCTCGCCGTGGCTCTGGCGAGGGCACCAGGCCCCTGGGAGGCCTCGGCAGGCATTCTCATCCGTGAGACGAAGGGCTGGCCCAGCAGGTCCCTCGAACTCTCGGCCCCGATGTGCCATGATTTTAGCATCTTCTCGGGCAATGGTCTTAGCTGAAGGTTAGTTCAAGGGGTCTGGAGAAGAGTGGAGTTGGAGGAGGGGGACAGAGAGAAGAAGGGGTGTGAAGAGAGAAGAGAGGGAGCCCGAGGCCTGAAGCGAGCGCCCTCTGCGGACAGGCAGGCCGGCGGCTCGGGGGAGACAGGTGGACCGGCCAGCCCCACGCCCTTCAGAGCCTGGCAGGACCCGGCATCTGCCCGGAGGTGCGCTGCCCTGGCCCTGGCTCCACTCGCCCCTGCAGGCATGTCGCCTGCCCAAGGCTGCTTAGCCCCAGCCTTGCTCGGGGGGGTTCCGGGTCACTGGCCATCCACGAGGAGTGGGAGGGCCTTGGGGGCCTCCAGGCCTGAGAAGGGGCCCCTCTGGCCCAAGGCAGGCCATGGCAGCAGCAAAGGCTTCTCACCAACCTACTGCTGCTCTTGTCACAGCACCCCCCTGGAGACACCCCTAGCTGATCACGCCACGAGGTGAGACAGCCCCAGGAGCCGGAGAGGCTGGCCTGGCCCAGGCGAGCAGAAGGCCAGCGGTCTCCAGGGAGCCGCTCGCCTGGCCACGCCAGATCGCGTCTCTCTTCAACTGGCGAGGAGCCTGGTGTTCCAGCTAACTGCTGTGCTGGGATCCACACACCCCTGGGGCCCAGGGCCTGGGGCGGGCGGGCCCACCAGATGCCCCACTGTAGCTTCCCACAGCCCAAGCCCCCAGGAAACCCACCTATCCGATTTTCCTCACAGCAGGAGCAATTTCTGTAGCTCAGGGGTGCTGTAAGGAGTCTCCTAAAAGCTCATGGAAAATGCATATTATGAAAAAAACCTCTGCATGTATTTCAAATTCATTTCACACCAAAACAATGACGTTCTCCCATAAACTTTCTGCAGTCCCCTTGTATGAAATGACCCCTATAGTGCTTCAACCACTACCCCAAAGGCAGGAGCAGTCTAAAGCCTTTGGTCTTACTCAACAGTTCAAAAAGTCTCCATGTAAAGAATCTGTACCCGGGAGGCTTGGGCAGACTCGGGGCTTCTACACTACGGGAAATACGGCAGAGCCACTAACACGTGTTTTAAAGAGAACTGCGGCTGGCGGGTGAGACACCAGGTTAGCTGTTAGTGGAGCTGGGGAGTGGGAGATGGGAGCTCTACGCGGGACAGGGTGGGGGGCAGCCGTGTGGGCAGAGGCAGGTGCCTCTACCAGCTGCCAAGGCCACACTCGGGAATCTGTGTGGGCAGTATCCTCTTTTGCAGGACTCGCAGGGACAAGAACACTCTGCTGGGTTTGGACAATGGAGGAGACAGGGTCTCCAGACAGGGTCTCCTTGTGTGGCCCAGAGGCTGTCCCTGAGGAAGCAAGTGAGGGCTCAGGCTGGCCTTGGGGCTGGGGCAAGAACAGGGCCTTCTCCTGGAGCGAAAGGCACTGCTGCCGTGTCGGTGGAGGAGACCCGCCTGTGGGTGCAGGGCTGTGGCGAGGGTGCCAGCCTGAACTGGGCAGGAGACACCTCTCGCTCCCGCGTTTCGGGTGGTCCTGCCTAGTCTCGCCTGGACGCTCCGTCTGTCTAGGCCCCTCCCCTGGCCACAGCCTGGCACAGCACACAGGGCCGCCAAGTGTCTCCCTCAGCTGGCCCCACCTGGAGGCCCGGGGCCTGTGACTCTGCTGCTCCCATTCCTCCTTCCCGGCCTTCTCTCCGCTCTGGGCCCAGCACGTGCACACGAAGCTGTGGGCCCTGTGTTAGAGGAGAAGTAGTTGCCTCAAGGCAAGCCGCCTGGGAAGAGGTCACCCACTCTCCTTGGCCAGGCTTGGACGAGGCAGGAGAGACCCTCGCAGGTCTCTGCCGGAAAAGCCCTACCCTGTGAGAGCCAGCTGTATTACGACATCAGACTCCACAGCCCGGCGTGGTCTTTTCTGTGCCTGTTCTGTTTGTGTACTTCAGGGACCTCAAATCCTTTTGGGGAACTTCGTGGACACCAATGGCTAAATGACTAAAAGCCCAGGACTGCCAAATTCACGGGCACTGGGCTAGAAGGGGCTTCTCTGACATTCTAGGTGTCTCCCCGCACCTCGTCCCTCCCAAGTGGGAGCCACAGTGCCCTGTGCTCATCCTGGAAAAGCGAATACTGCCGACGCCCGGAGCTCCAGAGAGCAGGGAGGGCCTCTCCTCTGACTCCTGCTCATGTCCCGGAAGGCCCAGGGGCAGGGACTCAGCAGAAAACCAGAGAAGGCATTTCTGGGGCTGGAAGTCAGTGGCTTAAGGAGATGACACAGAGACAGGAGGGGAGCTTCGGCACGGGAGGAGGGAGTGTGGCCTTGCGGTCTGGTCACGGGCTCGGCAGGCGGCAGGAGGAAGCTAGGCAGTTGCACAGGAGGGCTGGCCCAGCTGGCGGCGCCTCACCATTCCTTGAGTTATGAGCCAGCTGTCTATAGGCTCCAGGTCAGAGTCCCCACCTGTCCCTCTCTGCTGGGCCAAGGACAGAAAAGCCCCAGAAAGAAAGTCACAGCAAGACCCATGGTAAAGAAGCCGTTGGCACAAAATGGGGAAACAGAAAGGCCACCATTCAGGTGCTTGGCATGTCAGGAATGTGACCTGATGCCCCCACCCTGGTCCCCACCCCGGCACGTCCCCCTTACCTGCCTGGAAAAGAGGAGAAAAGTTTAGTAACCAAGAGCCGACAGGGTGACGTGTATGTGTGTCGACTGTGCCCACACACCCGGAAAAGCACCAGGGGTCATGCAGGCGGCTGAGCGGCTTCTCCTGCTCAGGGCTACCAGGGTGGCACGGCCAGCTTGGCAAAGAACCAGCTTTTACAAAATTGTCTATACTTGCTTCGAACTCCCTTCCACATTCTGTCTCTTTTCTAGTTACCTGAGTACTCTTCTAAAGTCTTAACCTGAATGTTGAGTGTAAGCATTAATGTATCCTTGATCGTCTTCTTGAATGGTAAAAGTATTTGAAGCGAAGATGACCAGCTTGGCAGGATTAGATCTGTGGGGGTGCGGCTCCCCAGTTGTCTTCCCTTCTTTGTTGTGTTCTGGTTTTACCTTTGGCCCCGTTTTTGTTTCCAGGTCAGTATGGCTTGGGATGCGTCCACAGTGACCTGAGTGATACCCGTGTGTACGTGTGTGCGCGCATGCACACGTGCACACCCAGGCACACAGCCAGCATGCACCCTGCCACCCCATGAAGGCTGTGGCTGTGTCCTGGTCCCACTAAGCAGTAGACATGGAGAACAATCTGCCTACCACCAAGTGACGTCACCCAGACCTTTGGAAGCAGAGTCAGTCTGAGCCTTGCACTGCAGGGTGAAGGGCGGGAGGCACCCATTATCCTAGACTCAGACCAGGCCTGAGCGCTGTAAGGTGGGTGTGGCAGGACACACCTGACAAGGACAGAGCGGGCCCTGGAGCCCAGGTGGGGAGCAAAGGAGACTGGCCTGGCTGAGGAACAGGGCCGCTCCCAGGCCAGGTCAGCAGGGTCAGCAGGAGGGGCACCCTCACAGGCAGTGTGGCAGCCTCCAGCTCAGCTCTCTAAAGCCGTCTGGGCCAGGTGAAGGATGTTCTAAGTAATGGGAGAACCAGAACCAGAAACGCTGCATAGATTTGGGGCATCCCAGTCTCGGGGGTTGGGATGGCACTACTTCCCCTCTGGTAGAAAAGAAGGCACTGAGAACCCAAGGCAACAGGTTGCACCTGGGTGCCCCCTGGCGGCCAGTGCGGAGGGATGCACGCCCTCAGATCTCGGCTGGGGCAGCAGGTGGGGCATCCCTTCCACCACAAGCCAGCTTCTCCTCAGGAAGCAGGCTGCAGCTCTACTGCCGGCCAGCCCGGCCAGCCCGTTGGCGTGGTGCTGCAGGGGGCCAAGGGCTGGTATTTGGGAAGCCACGAGCCCTTGCAAACCTTCCTGTCCCACGGACACGTGCGCATGTTCCCTTTCTAGCCCAGCCAGGAGTTCCAGCTGGTAGGCAGCAGGTCCCAAGAGCCCCTCTCCCCCGTGCCCTGCAGACATGCATCCACACACATTTCTCAGTGAGACAGAGAGGAGGAGTCTCCTGAGACCCCTCTCCCCTCCGCAGTCTGAAACCTCAGACACTGCAGTGGCGCTCCGGGGCTGGAACGAGTCTGCCCGCTGCACGGCGCCTCCTGTCTGGAGTTTCCCAGGACCCCTCCTGGCCACCCAGCCACTCTGGCTCGCAACACATCCTGACCCGCACTGCCTCGTCCTGGGGCTGTCACTGCCCCGCTAAGCCAGTCATGAGTGAGCGGGGACGTGGTTCTGATCAACACAGTTCCTCCTTGTAAGGGTCACAGCTGTCAGAGCACTGCCCACCACAGGCACTGTGACATGTGAGAGGGATCACTCTCGCCGCAGGCGACCTGTGCCCGTGGGGGCCCTCCCATAGGGCAGAGCTTCTTGAGTCCCTCTCCTGGGGGAGTCCCCCTCCTGGGTGCTCTCTGGTGCCCCTGGACCTGTCTCCACCTCCTGGGCCTGCTTCCTCTAGGGTATCACGGGAGAGCTCAGATGGGGCATCGTCTCAGGGGGCATGTGAAGACTTACTGAGGAGCTCTGCTGGCACGCAGGTGCCCATGAGTCTCCCCGCGTGCTCCCACCCTCCGTGCAAGCGAGCTCTCGTTGCACCCTCTAGCCAGCTTTCCCGACCTGCCCTCCAGGAGACTCCAGGCAGAGAAGCAGTTAAAGACCTACCACTTCCGAGTTCTGCTTTCGACTGTCTAGTGCAGAAGCGAGTCCTCCAACAGCCTGGGGGTCCTCGTAGGTTACCCTGGAGACAAGAAGCACACCAGTTAGTTCTTCCCTGGTGCTCACACGCGGGGGGGGGGCAGTGACCTGTAATCACATTCTGTCCCAGAGTACCTTTGCCAGATGTCCTCGGAGAGACGTTTGCCAAGACCTCGGCATTGGGCAGAGGCTAAGGGTTCACGCTGTCTGTCTCCCTGCAGCCAAAGCTAGGAGACCTGAGTTCTGGCCTCAGCCACCACTCTCTGCTAAGATCTGGGACACTGTGCACCTCAACATCCCTCTCCACTGACAAGACAGCATGTCAAAGTGCCCAGAAACTCCTCCGAGGGGGATGGGGTAAAGGCAGTCGTGTTAATTCTTACCTTATAAGCAGCCGCCTCAGAGGCGTTTGACAAGGACGGTGGTCTGTGGGGCCGGGCACTGTCGCTGACTACGGGGTTCACTCCTCTGTTCCCTGGCCCGTTTAGCTGTATCTATTTTATAAGCAATGTTTGCTGGAGACAGGAACACAGGGTCCTGGGTTCTGGGCATCCTACCGAGACCTGAGCAGGTCTTTGTGAGCTGATGGCACCAAGATGCTGGGCCCCAGGAGAGGCGGGGAGAACTGCTCTCATCTTCTCAGGCTGAACTGAAAGCTCAAAGCATGTTCGGCGCCTTCGGAGATACAGAGGCTTGTCTATATTGAAATGAACTCCCCCAATTCCATATGGGTCACCCCTACCAGAGCTGCTGTCAGAGGAGCCTCTACCCTGACCACATTTTTTAGGCAGGAAAATCTTGCTGCTAGGAGCCTGTTTCAGTCCCCACCTGGCTACACCCTCCTGCCTGGGGGCGGGGAGGGCTGCAGATGAGTGGCGGGCTGGGCCGTGCCTGCAGTCACAGCAGCCTGGGGAGGAGGGGCAAAGACTGGGCTCTCTGACTGACAGGAGTAACCACATGGCAACCAGCCCCAAGGCAGAGGGGAGCGTGTGTGTACGCGCGTGCGCGCGTGTGCATGGGGATGGGAAGGTGTGTGTGCGAGGGGGTTTCAGTCCATGCCTGCCTCTAGTGCCAAGTCCTCAGGGCCGTATTTTAAAGCTTCTGACATTTCCAGACATGGTGAGTGAAAGGCCTCTCTGTGCTGGCCTATGACCAAGGCTGGGTCAACCCCCCCATCTGGGAAGCGCCACTGGAAGGGGCCCCACGTACGTTTTGCGCTGCTCGGCCAAGGAACTCCCTCTGGTCTGGGCAAACATGTCAAAGCCGTCACGGGGACTACACTGCTGCAGTGAACTGAGGGTGCCACTGACGCTCTCTGTCCCCAGGTCTGCGGCAACAAAGCAAACACACGGCAGATGAGCACAGGACGGGATCATGGAGGGCCCGGGCCAGGACGGACACCGCCGGGCCAGCTGAGGTTCCACGGGGCAGCAGGCCTTTCCTCTGCGCACCCAGCCTAGCTCGGCCCACCCCGTGCAGGAGCCGGGGCAGGGCCCCGCTGGGGACAGACTGGCCACCCCTTCCCCCCAGCTGCTCAAAGACAAGGAGAGGAAAGGGAGACTGCTGGCAGCGGGATGGCAACACCCTCCACACACTGCCGCCGCCACCACCACCACCACAGCCACCGCTGCCACCGCCGCCGCCGCCTCCGCCGCCTCCGCCGCCGCCACCACCACCACCACCACCACCACCACTGTCGCTGTGCTCCTGCAGACCCCCCACAGTGCCCTTCCCGCCAGGACTGCTCATTAACTGCAGCTCCACGTCTAAGGGCCTGGGCGTTTACTCATGTGGCAGGACTTCTTGGGCACCCACCAGGTTCAGAGCCGGATCCTGAGTGGGTCAAATTGAATCTGGCAGGATCCATGGCTCCCAGAGGCCCCCTGAGTCGGAGGGAGTCAGCCAAACACGTGGAGAGACTCAGAACTAACAGGAGGGTGGGTCTCTCGGCCACGTGGGAGCGTGGTGGGAGGCAGGGAAAGGCACAGGTTTGGAAGCGCAGGGTGTGCGAGGGGGAGAGAGGCGTATGGAGGCGGCGGCTGGAAAGGCAGGAGGGAGACGGCCTGGCAGACAGCCTGGAGGCAGGTAAGGGAATGGGCGGGAAAGCACAAGAACAGAATCTAATTTGAATTTTAGGTATTTGATCCGCTGTCCGTACAATCAGCACACAGAGGCAGAGAAACCTGCTCTAACGGAAATTACGGCTGCAGGTGAGGCAGACACCAGCTTACAACGACTGCAAGGCCACTACACAAAGGCATCACTCAACCAAAATGACAGAAGGCAGGAAAAGAAATACTCAGCCAGAAGAAAACAGAAAAGCAAAAAGAACTTTGAGGCTGTGCTTACTGAGCACTTCAATATTAGAATTTTACTTGTTCTCAGTTGATATCATCAAGTATAATGGAAGCATCTAGAGGCACACGCACTTCCATACTGAACTATGAAAATGTGTTGGTTTCTTTTCAGTTTCAGGCAGCCCAGCACTAGGTTGAGAGTACCACGAGAGAGGAGCAGACGTGACAGTGCTACCACTGCCTGTTTCCGAGCCCACTGCAGACATTGCCAATCGATCGTAGACCCATCCTCCTAGCCCTGGCGTGGCTTTGGCGAGCTCCTCAAACCTGGGATCCAAGCAGCCAACGAGCTGATGCCTACGTGCCACCCTTGCTCTGCCTTGTTAACATGGAACAGGGAATTGCTTCCATCACAGAGAATGTACTCGATAAAACATTCTTTAAAAAGCAGACAACTTTCAATTTCTTGAAATCCCCCACTCCTGCTCTCGAACACAGGTTTCAAACTTCAAGTTTAGGGAAAGAAGCTATGAACTGAAGGTGGCATAGTTGGCCAGGACTCGGAAATACACCTCCACAGGGATCCCCCAAAAGCCTCTCTGTAGGCTTCCCAAGAAAGAGCAGAGACCTGCAGAGGAGGCAGCAGAGGGGAGGCCCTTTATGGCCATGAGACACTCACCCAAGCCTGCAAGCTGGGAGGAGAGGGAAGATGGGGGTGCCGTGTTCCCCACCATCGGGCTCACCACGGCTGGAGACCCCGGCCCCAGGTCTATTAAGTTGTCTTCAGTCACTTCGTTCAGCACCTGCAGGACACAAGGTGAGCAGTGAGGCTCTGAGGCCAAAAGCCGGCAGGAGCTCAGGGGCGGGGCTCCCAGAGGTAAAGGAGCCCGTGCACTGCAGGGAAGCATCACGTCCCCCCACCAGGTCCCGGTCCGGTCGGCGGGGGCCCTAGCAGGCTCTGAGGGCCCTCCCCCGAGGGAGACAGCACTGGTCTCCTACAGGGTGACTGCCCCGCGCTCCTCCTGCAGAGGTCTCCTCATCTTCACGGGGCACAGGCCAGCCCCTGCTTCCACAGTCAGGAGCTGAGCCTCGGCCTGGGGTTGTGGTGACCACTACATCCCCGAGTGCCACAGTAGACTGGGGCCACCGCCCCAGCAGGGGTGCCTGCTGGCTCTCCCCAGAATCCCACCAACCAGAGCTTGCTCCAACTGCCATGTAGTTTAACCACAGTTAGAAGGGCTGGAGGGAAGCCCCGGGGAGGCAGGTCGCCCAGCCCCTGCGATGTGGAGGGCCAGGCAGGGCCCCGGGAGGCAGGGCTCTGAACGGGTACTTACTCCGTTACTGGCATTTTGAACCGACCGGCCTGACCTGTACCGTTCAAACCTAATGGAGGAAGGGAAAGCAGAAGTAAGGACGGAGGGAGACCTGCGTGTGGCCTCTGGTGCTCTCCGGGCCTATGCAGGGGACCCTGCAGAGGCTGCAGGAAGGAGACTGACCACTCCCACTTGGGGGACGTCACCATGCCCCCCTGTGTGGGACCCCCCGAGGAGGGTCAGCTGCCCAGCCATGGCACAGCACCTCGGTGGGGGTCAGGGAGGACTGTCTGTGGGCACCCGTAAGCAGCCCTAGCCATCTCCTGGGCCCAGAGGGCTCCCCTTGCTCTCAGATGGGAGGTTGGGTGAGCCACGCCCCTTGGGGCATTTCGGATGCATCTGCTGCAGACCCCCCCCACATCACAGAGCTGTGCTCAGGAGAGATTCGCTAACATCGCGAAAAGGCCCCACCTCGGCCTCTGGAGAAGGCACAGGGTGCGTCGGCAGACTCCAGGAGGGGGGCAAGCACGGAGCCTGGTGCGGCCTGGCGAGAGGGCTCAGTGGCTGCTGCAGGGAGGTCGGCCAGCCATGGAGGGACCGTGGCGGGGGCCTGCTGGCACGTGGGCAGCTGGGTAACGCCTGGCAGGAAGCCCTCCTTGCCCACACCCATGGCATCCTCACACCAGGCGGGGAATGTAAAAGCAGTTGTGCTTGTGTGTGTGTGCGTGGACGTGCATATGTGTGTGTGAGTGTGTGTGTGAGAGAGAGAATGGATTGTGTTCTACACCTGATTAAAAGCTCCAAAATGCCATGGGCAAAGCGGTAGCTAGGAGATTTTTTTTTTTTTTCCTGCAGGAGCCTGAGAAACTGGGCCTTGGTGAGGCAGGCTGCTCTGCATTTATTTCTGGGGTCAGCACTTGATGACAAGATTGTCCCCAGGACAAACAATCTTGTTAGACAGTGTGGGTCCATTGTAGTTTTTCTGGGGGGAGAGGTTTTTGCTATAGGGCGCGTGCGCTCACCAGACAGAGAGACAGAGAGACAGAAAGCGAGAAATCACCCCCCGGGGGCATGGCCAAGCCACAATCCCTTCTCCTCCATTCTCCTCTCGGGATCTTGGGCACGCATGCACACGCGCCCACCGTGAGTTTAAGTCACCGGGAACGGGACTTGAACCGTGGTCGACCATGTGGGAGTCCAGCAACATAGACATCATGCCAACTGCTGGTCCCTCCACTGTGGTTTTAAGAAAGACCTGTGTGTGTATGGGGCTGGGAGGTGGCATGGTGGTTAAGGGCGCTGGACTCCCATATGGCTGACTTTGGTTTGAGTCCTGGACCTGATGACTTGCTTTATCACTTTCCCTCTTTTTCTTGTCAGATTAATAATAATAATAATGTTAAATGAAAATAATTCTAAATAAAAAGAGAGAGGAAGACCTGTGTGGGCTTTCAACCATGGCCTGTAAGAAGAACAGGAGTAGCAGCCCTGTCGTGCAGGGATAAGATGCGGCCCTGCGAGGCTGACCCAGGTGGGGAGGTTCCAAGTTGGCGTCAGAGACCTTCCTGAGTTCACCAGGCATGCTTGTAACCCACAGCCGGGGGGTCGTGCATGAAGACCTTCCTGGGGGGCATCTCTCTTTCTCTGTCTCTCTTACCCATGGAAGAAGTAAACGAGTAAACAAACAAACAAAGCAGGTGGGCTGGCGGGGCGTCGTGATTAAGCGTCTGGATTCCACGTGGCCAAGTGAGCCAGCCCCAGCAGCCTGAAAACCAAGCCGGGGCGTGTGCCCAAATCCCGAGAGGAGAATGGAGAAGGACTGCAATGTGGCCATCCCCCTAAGGGGTGCTTTCTCTCTGCCTTTTCTTCTCTCTCTCTGCTTTTCTTTCTCTCTCCAGTGACCACACATACCCAATAAAAAACTAAAAATACAATAAGATACAAATTTAAAAGGCCAAGGCCCAGCCCGGGTTTTGACAACCACAACAAAAGCATGCTCTAAGCACCTGAAGGAGTGTCCGTGCCAGTATCTGTCCCGGTGACTGGGTCACCTGGCGGCAGCCAGCCCTGCCCCTCCCCAGGAGCCCCTCGGTAAATGCGTGTCTCCGCTGTGAGAGAAGAAAACTGGCCTTGTCAAGGTACCCCCCCCCCCACACACACACACAGGGCAGGTGCATTCACGAGGGTGATGACATGGGAACTGCTTCCTATTTAAAACGAGGCCTAAAAAAGATGCTCTGGATTTTGTCTGGAGGGAAGGCCTTAGAAAAGGAAAAGAACTGGCAAGTTTGTGACCTCAAGCCCCGAGATGATTTGGCTGCAGAAGGAGCTGAAATGAGTGTGTGCGCGGCTCCCTAAGCGGCGGCGGGCGGGCGGCATCCGGCACCCACACCTGCCAGCTTCTCCCGAGCTCTCCAGACACACTGACATTTGCAAAGGGAAAAGCTTTTTTCCTTTTTTAAAAATGGGAAAGAGGAAATCCTTTTTCTGAGTAGAGGCTTTTTTTTTTTTTTTCACCCCTTTAATCCTTTTCAAATTCAGAGGCTCATCACAGGAGCAGGTGCAGCGGCTCCTGGGGCCAGACCCCTCCTGTCCTCCCCATGCGGGGCGGGGGAGGGGCGGAGCGGGAAGGCAGAGCAGCCTGAGGCGTACAAAGGGCAGAGCCTAATTCCGCACGTCAACTTCCTGCTGCTCGGCTCCCAGGAGAACAAGAAGCATTTTCCCTGTCACCCGGGAACAAATTAGCATGTCTGATGAGTATTTCCCAACTCTAATCCCTCTCTCTCTCCCCCCTTTGTTTATGAACGAAATCCCTCTGTTACGGCAACAGTCTCTTCCCGGGGAGAAAAGGAGCCGCCCCACCTCTCGTAGCGGAGGAAGACGTTGTTGAGGTCGTCGTTGACGTGCAGCAGCTCCTCGGTGACCTCCTCGTTGGACACGCGGGAGACGAGCTGCACGATGCGCTGCTGCATGGCCCGGCAGGTCCTGCTCAGCTCCTGGGGGACACACGCACTCTGGAGAGCCCGCTGGGGGGCTTCCTGCACGTTCTACTGCCTTTGAAAAAATGTGTGCTGATTCTCAAAAGTCACAGAAGGGTACATGCTTGCTCATAAAACCAGACGTGTGCAGAATGCAAAGCAGAGGGGCGCTCCTCCCGCCTGCCGCTCCCACTGGGGGCGGGGCGGGGGGGGGGGGGGCACACACTTTCTCAGCAGACAGACCCGCCCATGTACGATCTGCCCAGGTCGGGTTTCACATATGAAACCCGGATCTTTGCTTTTCCTCAACAAAGTACCGCAGACACCTCGCCCACCTCTGTGCAGACTGCCTCGGCCCTGGGCTGTGTCCTCATGAACCTCACGGTCCTCCCAGCGCTCACCTCTAGGCTGTGGTATTGCAGCAAGGAACGCCTCATATGTACTTGCTCATGCCCTGGGTAAGCGCTTCTGAAGGATGAATGCATTAGAGGGGAATGCTGGGGTAAAAGAGTGCGGTCACACAGGGGCTAGCCAGGTGGCATGCTTGTTAAGACAGCTGGATTCCATAGGGCCGACCTCATGGTTCAAGTCCTGAACCCTGTGACACACCCTGTGTGCGTGCGTGCCCAAAATCCCAAGAGGAGAATGGAGGAGAAGGGATTGTAGTATGGCCATCCCCCTGGGGGGTACTTTTCCACTTTTCCTTTCTGTCTCTCTCCATATGTACCCTACAGCAAATTAAATTTAAAAAAAAACAACAAGAGTATGGTCACTGAGAATGTTGAATGGAATAGTAATAGTCTCTCCAAAAAAGAAACCTCCATTTCCTTATCCCCCCGCAGCACAGTGTTTATGAGCACGGTGTGTACGTGTTCGTGGCATGTCTGTCACTTTGCTGTGGTCTCAGGAGCTCAGGCTGGCCATAGATAATGCGCCCACACCCCACGTCACCCCGGGACCTCTCTCCCTGGAAGCACAGCCTCCCGAAGACAGCGCCTCTCTTCATGACCTGGCTTCCTGGAGGCACTGTGCTCCCAACGGCACCTTCGGATGCTCTTGGTCCAACTTGTCTACGGAGACCCTGAAATACCTGCTTGGATCCCGGGCTGAGGATGCCACTGAGGGGTTGGTGGCCATGCCAGGCTGGCCCCTCAGCACTCCAGTGCAGGAGCTGGCCGTGAACAAAGTCCTGAGCCCAGGGGGCATGCACGTGAGCAAAGGTGGAGTGCAGGGCCCACCTACCTGGACCCGAGAGGGAATGGATGAGTCAGTGAGGGAAGGGCCTGAGGAACGGAGGCCAAGTGCCTGCTCACAGCGCGGCGTCACAACAACCGTCCTGAAAACGTCCCCAGTAGAAGGGCCTGGGCTACCCCAGCAGACAGGCCATCTCTGAGCTCTTTGTTCTGCCCCATGATCTAGCTAGCTTGGCTAGAGGGTCTCCCCTCCTACCGTAACCTTGGGGTTGTCACTTAGCCACCCATGGACGCCTGTCTGAGCCACATGGTGGAAGCCCAGGAGGCATCTGCTGGGTCAGATCTGAGGAGGCCAAATGAGCCAAGCGGGGGTCACAGGAGCCCCTTCCACGCGCTCCCTGGCACCTGCAACGCAGTGACAGCTGCAGCTCCCCCTCTACCCCAAGTTCCTGGAGGGTAGAGAAGGTGCCTGGTCCCATGTCCCCAGTACCCATGTCTGACCCCTAGGCGGCACTCCCCAACACTTCTGAAAGAATTGACAAAGGCAAGCTGCATTCCTTCCATCCCTTCCATCAGTGTGCCCGTGTGCTTGTGCACACACACGCACACACACACACACTCACTCCTACATCCTGCTGAAGGCTGTGTGTCCTAGGTCTGTCCTGCGTGTGGGAGCAGGGTGGGGACCTGGCTGACCTGTCTGTCACAGAGCAGGGACCAGGCCTGGCCAGTCCGCCTTTGCTGCCTTCTCCCTCAGCTGCTCTGCCTAGGGGCTCCTTCCTGGGAGTGGGGGCAGCTGAGGAAAGAAGCCACATGGTGGGCCCTGAGTCCCTGCTGTAGCTGCCTCAGTGGGCAGGAGGGACCTAGGTTTTGGTAGATGGGTACACAGAGGCTGATGCTCACCTGAAGCAAAAGCTGCCTCTGGGGACTGACTCTGGGCCCGTGCACCTCCATGGCAACACTGCCCACGGGCTCGGCCCTGCCCTGCTGTAGTGCTCTGCACAGGGCACGGCCACAATGGAGCTACCAGTGTTGGTCAGTGAGAAGCGAGCCCAGCGTCTGGACTTCCCAGGTCCCTCTGAGCATACTTCCACTCTCGGTTCTCCTAAGATGGCATCCTAGGCTTTGAGAAAGCGCCTTGTAGGGCATAGGCTTCGAGCAAATCCCCACTCACGATCTCCCTCCGCCTACGCTCCAGTGTTTCAGGTGACAGCTGATGCCAGGAGCCAGCCCGACTCAGCGGCCCAGCCAGGTACGATCTCACCAGCAGCACAGATGCGGAGAGGGGCAGGGGCTAGCACCAGGCTGGGCTGGGGCATCGAGGGAACCAAGGTGGTCGCCATCCGGCTGGCCATCGGGACCTGGACTCTGAAGTCAAGTGCTCTGAGCTGTTGGTCCCCAGCCGCCAGTGCCTCCTCACTGCCCTCTCAGGTACCCACCTAAGCTCAGCCTTCTCCCCAGAACCCCTCGCTCAGAGAATGGGGGCATCTTGCTCTCTCAGATCTACTTGTCCTCTCCAGGACCCACCTGAGCCGCACTGACCCAGCAGTAAGCATTTATAACCTGCACAGACGAGTGCGAGAATCCCCAACACGGGGACGCTGGGACGCCCGCACCACGGCCTGTACCCTTCCACTGCTCGCAGCCTCAGACCAGGGGAGGGCCTGGGCCTGGACGGGCCGCGGCTAGTGGGGGATGGCCACACGGTGGCCACGAACATCCGCAGGGCAGAGCCTGTCACCACGGGACGAGCACAGTGCACAGGAAGACTGATGCGCAGCACAGACCCTCACTTCGTGAGCAACACTAACAGGGACGCCAGGCCCTTGGCACTCAAACAGACCAACAGAACCAAATAAGGCCTCCCACGGCTGTGCATCTGCTGATGCTGCGACCCGGCAGGCTGAGGCCACTTCTGGCCACCCCAAAAGCCAAGCACAGGGTCATGCACCTTGGTCTCAGCCACATGGAAGTAAGGTAGGACCACAGCATAGTGGGACCCTGTCTGCACAAATTTAAAAGGAAAATAAATAAAACTGTCCAAGCACTCTGATTAGATGGTGGGCAGGTTAGGAGCCAAGCCTGAAGTGAGCAACGGGGGGCGGGCACAGTGCTCCTAGCAAGGCGTCGAAATGCAGGAGCACCTCTCGGGGATGGCAGGAGAGCATGGGTTTTCACCCACTCTTTAATTTTGTTATTCATCTATTTTTTATATGTTTCTGCTATAGGGTATGTAAGCTTGCTAGAGAGAGAGAGACAGAGATGGAAAGAGAAACCACTCCCCAGGGGGGATGGCCATACCACAATCCCTCTCCATTCTCCTTTTGGAATTTCAGGCACATATGCACACGCACTGGCTTGGTTTTCAAGCTGCTGAGTCCAGGACTTGAACCACAAAGTAGGTAGGCTATGTGGGATCCATCACCTTAACTACCATGCCACCTGGTGGCCCTACCATTTTTCTTTTTCTTTTTTTAAAGAATTATTTTTATTTAATTTTATTTATTCATTCATTTATTTTAATTTGACTAGAGAGAGAGAGAAAGTGAGAAAGCAAGCCACAAGGTCCAGGACTTGAACTGTGGTTGGCCACGTGGGAGTGTCCAGTGCTCTAACCACCACGCCACCTGCTGGTCCCAACATTTTTCTTTTTTAGTGAGTTTCCCCTCCCCCCACTATAGAGTGTGTGCTCTCATCAAAGAGAGACAGAGACTGGGACCGGCAGTTAGCGTAATGGCTATGTCGCTGGACTCCCACCTAGTTGACCGCGGTTCGAGTCCAGACCCGGTGGCTTAAACTCACGCCGGGCGCGTGTGCGTGCGTGCCCAAGATCCCGAGAGGAGAAGGAGGAGAAGGGATTGTGGCGTGGCCATCCCCCCGGGGGGTGATTTCTCGCTTTCTATCTCTCTGTCTCTCTCTGTCTGTCTGGTGAGCACACGCACCCTATAGCAAAAACCTCTCCAAAAAAAAAAAAAAAAAAAAAAAGAGAGAGAGACAGAGACAGAGAGAGAGGGAAAGTGAGAAAGCACCCTCAGGAGTGATGGCCACACCTCAATCCCTTCTCCTCCATTCTCCTTTCAAGATTTTGGGTATGCATGCACATGGTCCAGCATGTTTTTCAAGGCACTGGGTTGGAGACTCCAACTATGCACTCAGCCGTGTGAGATCCAGCTGCCTTAACCACCACGCCACCAGCTGACCAAGGATTTAGGTTAACTTTAAAAGATATTCTTCCTCTGCTACTTAAAAGACAAAAAGATATTTGGCCAACACTTGGGCAGCAGGAGGCCCAGCAAGGCCCTTCCTTTGGAAGGAAGATCTGGCCAAAGAGTACAGGGCCCAGCATGGCCTCTGAATACGTGTCCCGTCCCTGATTTCATACGCCTGTGCACACGAGCTCCCGCTCCTGCACTCGCGGTCTCTGAAAAGCCCCAAATGTGCACATGTTCAAGTATCCGCTCGGCTCTTCCCTCAGCAAAGGCAGGCTGCGCACGTAGGCCTGGTCCAGGGGAGCACAGTCCCCACTGGTGCTGTGGTCACACAGCAAGCCCTGGCTGCCCCGGATAGGGGAGAGCGAAGGAGAAAGGTCAGTCACTTCCAGTCCAAGCTGCGGGCAGGACCTGCCAGCCAGAGGAGCGGGAGCACGTCTGGGACTGAGACCCAAGGCTGCCCTCAGAGACTTGGACGACCACTGCCTGGACCCCGTGGCCTCTCCAAACACACTTCAGACCTTCCAGGCTGGCCAGGGCCTCGAGCACACGCCCCCCTGCTCATATCCCAAGCAGTCAGTCCTCTGCCTGCGATGTCCCCCACCTTCTCCATCGAATCCCTGCTCAGCCTTCAAGGCCTCAGGACGCTTTCCCTTCTGAGCATTTCATCACGGAAATACTCAAGTGCACATCGAGCAGGGAGAATGTCACTGGACACCGCAGAGGCACACTAGATTCCCCCACTAACATCCCACAGAGACAGCGCTACGTGTCGCATTTACTCACCACCCTGCCCCTCAGTGTCTTCTGGGGACCCCAGGAAGCCCTCCGTCCTCCAGACCCACACAGCAATCTAGACATCCCTCAACTGCAGCTGCTGCCGAGTCCCCCCACAGACCACCAGCCAGCAAGGACTGCCCCAGCTCTGCCCCCAACCACAGGGGGCCCAGGGCAGGAGGAGCCTCAAGGATGAGCGCTGGATTGAGAGGAGAGCCGCAGCAGATTCCGCAGCAGACTGCTTGCTGAAGACACGGCTACCCACTGCCCCAGCAGAACCAGCAGAAAGAAGAGGGCAGAGGCGGGCCTAGGCTCCCCAGTGGGCCCGGCCCACGCTGGGAGCTGTGGACCAAGCAGCAGGCCACAAGGAGCTTTGACTGGATACGCTTGTCAAGTCTCCAAAGTCTCTGGGCTTGCTTGACAGAGAACAAATGCACACATGAGAGACAGAGAATCTACTTACAATTTTTTAATTAAAAAAAAGTTGTTTTTTAAAGTTTTTTTTTGGCCATAGGGCGTATGCGTTCTTGCTAAAGAAAGACAAAGAGACAGAGAAGGAAAGTGTAAAATCACCCTCGCCCAGGGGGGATGGCCACATTGCAATCCCTTCTCCTCCACTCTCCTCCTGGGATTTTGGGCACGCACGCACATATGCCTGGCATTATTCTCAAGCCACCAGGTCTGGGACTCGAACTGTATATGGTCATGTAAGAGGCCAGCACCTTAACCACTATGACACCTGCTGGCCCCTAGAGAGAGAGAGGGCCTGGGGCCCTTAATGGGGCCTGGTCACACCATGATCCTTCTTCCTCCAATCTTCCATCATCAGGATCTGGGAATGTGGGCATGAATCTGAAGGGGCCGGGATTTGAACTCCAGCCAGTCAAGTGGTATCCAGCTTCCTTTGCGCAGCACCGAACCACTATGTGATACGGCCAGCCCTGCTTGTATCTATTTTAAACACTGCTGTAGAATTTTATTCATGGAGGAAAGGGTTCTATAACTTTTTTTTAAGAAGTTTTTGCCTCAAAGCGTGTATGCTCATTAGAGAGAGAGAGACAGTGAGAGGGAAAGTGAGAAATCACCCTACAGGGGAATGGCCCCCCACAATCCCTTCTCCATTCTCCTCCCGGGACCTTGGGCACCCACACACATGCAGCTGGTATGACTTCCAAGCCACCGGATCTGGACTGGAACCAGTCTGCCATGTGGGAGTCCAGCAATGTAACCGCTATGCTGTCGGCTGGAAGGGTTCTCTAACTTTCCAAAACTGGTAAGAGGTGGATAGTTTCTAGGCTCTAACGTCATGACCTTCGTTGGAAGGAAGCACAGAATGTGGTGGTCTCGGCCCTAAGCACCAGGAATATCTGCTCAGTTCTCGAGACTTACTGCCTCTCCCCGCCCTCCTGCTGAGGCAGTGGGCAAGACAGTCCCCAGGCAGAGCCTTGTTGGCTGCAGCCCTGGAGGACACCAACAGCCCTCCCAAGGACTATGCCCAAAGGCAGACCAAAGGCTAGGGCTAGGGCCCAGGGCTCTGGCAGCTCCTGGGGTATTTGCACAAAGAAGTGCTACTGTCTCCTGGCTTCGACCCTGTAAATTACTATCTCAAAAAGGAAGCCAGAGAGGAGAGACGGAAGGCAGGCGTTCAGATTTCTGCCAATATGATGCCAGGTGGCCACTCGCATGCTTCTGTAGTGCCGACCACCGCAAGAGCCACCACAGGTTCATCTGGGAGACTTCCCTCCACCTCCCTCCACCGTCCAATGACACTCTACTGGGCCTAAGACCCTGAAGAGCCTGCCTCTTGCCTGGGTCCCCCTTTCCACCGTATAGCAGCTGGACAGGGATTTCCCAAACACTAGTGACTTCCGTCTCAGCCCCCTCCTAGCCCTGGTTCTCGCAGAGGGGACAGCTGGTCACTTGTGCGAAAGCCCACCGTCTATCAGAACACCTTATTATATATCATCTCTTTTCTGTCTAATTAATCCCAATGCCTTTATCTTCTCTTCAAGGGACAATCGCAGTCCCCACCTCACAACACAGCCTTTTAATCGTCTTTACGGGTTTCCTCTGAACCCTCTCCAAGTCTGAAGGAGCGCGGAGTTAGGTCCTGAAGATTCGTTTTCTGTTGCGACAAGGGAGACAGGAGGGAGAAGAAAATCTTTGTTGACCAGAAAAGGGGAATAATGAAGCTAAATGTGTGGAATCAACTAGATTTCTCTGGAGAAAACGGCCTTGGCCATTCTGCCTTTGTTAAGATGAGATGCAAGAAGCAAGAGGGGACGTCCATCTGCTCCGTGAGCACAGTCAGAGGAGGGCTCCTCCGTCTCTGACGGTGGCCGTATACAACAGCCAGTTTTAGCATCACTGGATTAATTAAAAGTTATTATTAACTGAAGACAGATGAGGTTTGGCAGGCAGAGCTGGGAAAGAAAGCACGCCCTGGATGACAGCATCAGTGCCCCTGAAGATCCCGGAAGCCGCACTCTGGTGGCAGCTAAGGGCACGCACCATCGCAGGGACAGATGCGGAGTCTCAGGCGTGGGACCCAGACCCAGGTGTGCCCCTGCAGGATGGGGAATGTGGCTTTAGCAGCCACACAAGGAGACGGAGGGTTTTCCACTGTGTGAAGCTCTCCGTTTTACAGTGTCTATCTGCTCATCTATAGCTGGGCTGCCAATAGGTCACATGCTCCTGTCAGGGACTGCGCAGGGGCAGGGCTGAATACGCAAGGACACGCCATGTGAGAAAGGAGTGAGCTTTGTTCTGTTGTCTGACAAGACGGACCAGGGTCAGAGGTACAGAGACAGACTTGAGCCAACACAGGGAACGGCCTCCACCACAGACACAGAAGCCGCGTTCTGTGGAGAACCTGCCCGTGCATCAGCCTGTGCCAGGCCCTCCCGAGGGGGCAGACTCACTCCAGGCTGGTGATGTCACCCAATGCGTCTGTGGGAGGGCCAGGATGCAAACCTGGTGATCCGAAAGGCTGTGCTCTCTCCACCCTGGTGTGCTGCCTCCCAGAGTCTAACCAAGACGTCTGTGTGAAAACAAGTACTTTCATGGCCGTGGGGACAGCCTGCCATTAGTGGGGAAGAGAAGCCAGGCGGGCACTGGATGAAATGTTGCAGAGACAGCTGAGCACACCCAGGAGCTGGGCTGGCAGCCTGGAGGCCTCCGCCAACACAGCGCAGGGCCTGCCTCGGCCCCTGGGAGGAGTTACAGTCCTCGCCTGGCCTCCTGCCCTCCGGGTCCCAGGGACCCCTGCTGAGCTGACAGCACAAGGTGCCCGAGAGCCCCAGCCTCCCTCAGCACCAGCTGCCTCCCCGGGAGTCCTCAGCCAGTGGCTCCTACTGCGGCTTCCCCGCTGCTCTGGCCGGGACGCGCCCTCCGGATGCGCGCAGGAAGCAACCGGGACGCGACCTGCCCACAGTCCTGGTCGACTACTCCAGTGCATCCGGCCAGCGACCGGGACGCGACCTGCCCACAGTCCTGGTCGGCTACTCCAGTGCATCCGGCCAGCGACCGGGACGCGACCTGCCCACAGTCCTGGTCGGCTACTCCAGTGCATCCGGCCAGCGACCGGGACGCGACCTGCCCACAGTCCTGGTCGGCTACTCCAGTGCATCCGGGCTGACACCTCCGAGTTCCTCCGCTCCCGTCCTGCCCCCTCCCACCCAGCAGTTCACGCTCAAGTCGGGAGCAGTTTCTGTTGGCACGGACACTTGGGTCGGTGACGAATGTGTTTATCTCCATGGCCCTGGCCAGCACTCTGAGCTCCGGCCTGCTTCTGCCCTGAGCACGCTGGCGGCCCACCAGCCTGACCGAGGGGTCCCAGGGACACATTCTGCGTCCAGCACTTTCCAAGCTGACCGTGGCATGTCCCCACATGCTAGGCTCGCTGTCCAGTGTGGCTCTGACCCCTGGGAGACCCTGCCCCCGGCTATCGATGACGTCATGGACGGCTGAGGCGCGAGGCCCTGGCCAGACTGCGTGTCTGTTCGCACGGTGCTGCCCACTCCCCGTCCCCTGAGCCAAGAGGACCGCTCCCCCTGGCACGCAGTCCCTTCCTTTCCTGTTTGATTTATAAGAGAGCGGTGAGGGCTGGAAGGCTTAGAGCTGGCACAGAGCAGAGGAAGGCGACGTCATGGGAAGCAGCCTGTTTTGAGAACTGTGAGCTGACGCCAGGAGATTAGGCTGTTTGTCTTGGCTGATGGGTTTGTTTTTTAAAAAAAGAAAGAAACCCTCACAGTCACGCACGTGCGCGCGCACGCAGACGCAGACACAGAGCAGTTCTGCTGTCTGGGTCTGCTCCGGCTGTCTGGAAGCATCTTGGCTTTGTTAAACCCACCCCCTGCTGCCAGGAGCCTGGCTCTGTCCAGAGCAAACGCCCCCGTCAGCAGGAATTTTGACGCTGACACAGCACAAAGCTGCCTCAAGAGGCCCTCGGTCTGCGGACTGACCTCAGGTCCCTGTGCGTCTGGGTAGTGCCTGGCAGCCCTCCTGTGGCTGGGAAGTGGGGTGAGTGACGACACGGCCAAGGGAGGCTGGGTCCATGGAGGGTGGCACATGGATGCCCAGGCCTGCTGAGCTGAGGCAAGCCTGCCTGGTCTGATGCCGGTGTCAAGAGTGAGCTTCAGGAACGAGGGAGAGGCCACGGGGGCTCCACCCTGGGGCTGGGTGGAGGGGACGCGTCGAGCTTTAGGAGCGGTCTCATGCCGTGGTCCACTGTTGGTCTCATGCCAAAAGCTACGGGCTCTTCTGAGCAGGGCCCACCGCTCCTGCCCCTCTGTGCCTGGGGCTGTGCTCTGTGTCAGCCCAGAGCAGGCCTTGCCTGCCCTTACCCCCAGGAGCTGACGGCTGTGGGCAGGCAGAGGGGAGGGGGCTAAGCAGCAGCTGCCAGGGGGTGTGCATCATGAGGGCAGGACTTTGTGTGAGACCCTCCACAGGTGGTAAGTGTGTGTCCTTAGCAGGGGAGGGGCCAGGCCTGCCAGCGGGCGCAGACAGAAGGAGCAGCAGCAGGTGTGTCGGGCACCAGGCCAGGCCGCCAAGTAAGCCTAGTCTAGACCTGGGCACCGAGCAGCCTGCGTTCCGCTGACAGAGCAGGGCTCTGTGCTCACAGCGGCCTCTCCCCAGCCTCGGCCCCTGCTTCTCCGACAGTGCTGGCCATTCTCCGAAGAGCACAGCGCTCCGAGGCTGGGCGTGCTCGGCTCTGGTCACTGGCTCTGGCCTGAGGCAGGGCCCTGACTCTAGTACGAGGGTGGGGCTGCAGGCCTAGCCCCCTTTCTGCCAAGCTCCCGGATCTGTGGGGAGGCCAGTTGGCAAGAGCGATTCAGGACCTGGCGTGTGAGCAGCCCCAGCCTGGGAATTCTCAGCATCCAAAAGAAAGAAAGAAAAGAATGGAAGCTCAGGCTCCAGCCCAGCCCTGCGGTACAAGGAGAGGAGCTCCTTGGCATGGTTGAGGTTGAAGAGGCCCTGCAGAAGAACGCCGCGATGCGACATGTGACACGAGGGGCCAGAGCGGCACAGTATGTGGTCTGCAGGGTACAGCCACCACATTCCCAGTAGCACAGAAAGAGGTCTGAGAGAAAACGCATTCAAACGTGGGCCGTGTGTGGGTCACAGACACTGATCAATTCTCCTCTGTGCTTCCGTTTTCTTCCATGGGCGTGTATTCTACGACTGGCACTTTACAACCGAGCAAAGGAAAACGTGAAAGAGAGACGGTGCTACCGGCCCCCGCCCTCCCTGGGAACGTGACGGGGTGCGGGCCGACGTGGGTGGCAGTGCCCCCCGGCTCACCCGCCTTACTGCCTCATCCCCAGGTGGAGTCCTGCCCCGGCGTACAGGGGTGGAGCTGCGGGCAGGCCCTGCGCCATGCTCGGCCAGCGCGGCCGCCAGATGACCACCCTCCTCACCTGCAGCAGCTCCAGGTCGGATGGGTCCTCCTGCCCGGGCACCATCTCCGTTAACATCTCAGACATGACTTTCGTGTTCCCTCGGACAACGTCCAGTTCACTCCGCAGCCTGGCGATCTGTTTGGGGGCCACGGGGAGAGAGGCAGGAAGGGGTCAGTCGCCTGGCACTTGCACTCTCAGCTAGAGCTCGCTCCCCAGGCGATGACAGTCCCATTCCCTGTGAAGTCTAGGTCACCTTGGAACATGTGCTATGGTTATGGGGGCAGGGGGTGAGGCCATCCCGGAGGGCCCTAGTCACCGGCAGTCTGCCCCTGGTGCCTGTCTGCCCACGGCACAACGCAGCGCTGTGCGGTGAAGTCTGGGTCAGGAGTGAACCAAGCGGGTTTCAGCCTCAGCTCTCCCACCATAGGACCTGGAGACAGAACCGAACCTCTTTAAAATCAACGTGTGGAAGGACGGGATCTCCAAGACCCCTCAGAGCTGAGATCCCATTCCACGATCTTACAGGCCGTCCCCGAGCTCGGGACTCTAAACCTGCAGTCCTCCGAGTGGCTGGCCAGCGTGAGCAATACGGCAAGGACGAGGGAGGGCAACGAGGTGGCCGTAGTGATGCCCACCAGCACCCCCAGAGCCTGGACCTGAGCCAGCTCCTCGGGGCGCTGTTCTGAGAAGCCCGCAGCCCCTGCCCTCCACACCCTGGGCTGTGCCCAGTGTCCGCCTAGGGCAGGCCTCACCGTCCCTCACACTATAGGAGCCCACGGCTTCGGAGTGGGGGGCACCAAGCAGCAGCTGGGGGCCCTGGGAGTGACCCTCCACAGGCAGCAAGTGTGTGCCCACAGCAGGGGAGGGTGGCACTCGGGCCTCAGCGAGCACCTTCTCCTCCCGCAGGAGCACCACACCGTCCCTTCATATCAGCTCCTGCACTCTCTGACCCCTCCAGGCCTGCTTCCCACAGTGAGGCTTCAGGAGATATCTGCATAGAAAGGTCGACCTGACTGGGGTCCTGACCTGGCAACTTGCTTTCTCACTTTCTCCCTCTCTCTGTCTCTCTGGCCAAATTAAAAAATAATAATAATAAATAAAATAAAATATTCTTTTTTTTAAGAGAGTTTTTTCAAAGAATTATTTTATTAAACTTTACCTATTTATTTATTTACTCCAAGTTGACCAGAGAGAGAGAGAGTGAAAGAGAGAGAGAAAGTGAGAAAGCAAGCTGCCAGATCCAGCATTTGAACCGTGATCAGCCATGTGGGAGTTCAATACCCTTAATCACCACACCACCTGCTGGCTCCAAGAGAGAGATTTTTGCAATAGGGGGTGCACACTTTCCAGAGAGAACAGAGAGATAAAAAGCAAGAAATCACCCTCCAGGAGGGATGGCTATGCCACAGTCCTTTCTCCTCCATGCTCCTCTCAGAATCTTGGGCACACTCACATGCACCCTGTGTGAGTTTTAAGCCACTGGGTCCAGGGTTCGAACCATGGTCGACTACGTGGGAGTCCAACAACATAATCGTTATGCCACCTGCTGGTCCCTGAATAAATAATTCTTAAGAAACTAAAAAATCTCGGGGCTAGCAGGTAGTGTGCTGGTTGAGGCACTGGACTTCCACACGGCCAACCGTGGCTTGGATCCCTGGCCAAGAGACTTGAAAATCATGCCAGGCATGTGTGCTCAAAGTCCCGAGAGGAGGAGGGAGGAGAAGGGATTATGGCGTGATCACCCCCCAGGGGGTGGTTTCTCGCTTTCTCTCGGTCTCTCCAGCAAGCACATGCACCCTATAGCAAAAACCTTTTTACGCAGCGAGCACAGGGCCTCTACAGCAGCAGCCCTGCCCAGGGAAACCCGCACCTCTCTGAGCCTCAGTCTCCTCACAGGGCTGCTGGGCAGTGCCCACACGGTGCCCGGCACACACATGGTGTGCCCTCTAGCCTACAAGCATAGCTCCCCTCCCTGCTCATGCACCCAAAGAGCTAGACTGTGCTGCTGCTCTTCTGGCACTTCCCAACTCCTCTCCCGGGTAAACCCCCACACAGGCAGGAGCGACCACTCCCTCCAGGCCCCACCCCTCCTTGTCCCCTGGAGCAGCACCTGACCACCCGACCCCGACCCAACCCAACCCGACCCGACCAGACCAGACCAGACCGCAGCCTCCTATGTTGACGGCTCTGAGCTGCCCCTCAGCTCCTGGGGGCGGGGCTGGCTGGTGAGCTCTGCACCCTCAGCACAGGGACAGACTTTCACCAATGGTCAACCAGGGAGATGGGCTGGGTCTGGAGAGGCCCTTGTTGGCCTCTGGTTGTGCCTGGTCCTGGCTAGAAGTTCTCCGGCCAGGGAGGCCCAGGAATGCAGTCAGTGAGCACGTGGCTTAAGGCCCTGCGTGCTCGGGCCAGGCTGAGCACCACCTGCCTGGCTCTGCTCCTGCACGCCCCACAGCCTCCCACCCATCCTGGACCCTCCTCCCGCTGTCCTGCTGCTGGGAGAGCCAGCAGAGGAGCTCAGTGCCAGCCGCCTTCTGGCACAGCCTGCCTTCGCAGGGAGCAGAGGGGCCCACACTGCCCACGGAGCAGCTCTTCCCCGTGGCTCCTCTCCTGGGAGGCCTGGCCGGTATTTGGTATGGGTAAGGAGGAGGGCCGCATGGCCTTACAGCTGTGGGTGTGGCCTTCTCCCCCGGGGCACACAGCGCTCCTGGCTACCATGAGAACCCCTCTGTCTGCCTGGCAGACCCGCTGCCACGTGGGGTCTGAGGGGGGGACTACTGCCCATCCTACTAACAGGAGACTGAGGCTGAGCGTCCTGACTGAAGCCTCCGGCGACAGTGGGGTCAGGGTGGCTCGAGTCCAGTCTGTGCGACTTGCAGTCCTCCTGCTGCTCACACTGCATTCCCACCTCTGAGCCGCAGAGAAGGCAAGGACACAGATGGCCGGCACGACCTCACCACCGCCTGCACGCCACTGCTTCACCCTCTGCTTCAGTGAGTTTCCGCGATAACAATGCCATGGCGAGAAGTCAGCCAGCATTTCAAAATGGAAACACTACATAGATTTTTTTCAAGTCTAACCAGCTTCAAATTTTTTTAACTGCCAGAGGGTGTGTACTTTCCCCAGGGACAGGCAGTGAGAGAAAGCCCCCTCCGGTGGGCGTGGCCACCCCACAATCCCTCCTCACTTCCCCACCCTGCTGGGGTTCTGGGCAGCGAGCACTCACACCCAGCCTGTTGTCCCAGCTGCCAGAGCCAGGTTCGAAAGCAGTCTGTCATGTGGGATCCGACTCCATCAACCACCAGGACACAGGGCCTACGCCCAATTTTCTTTAATTTGCTTTTATTTATTATTATTATTTTCCAATTTGACCAAAGAGAGACAGAGAAAGAGAAGGGGGAAAGTGAGAAAGCCAGCCACCAGGTCCAAGACTTGAACCACAGCTGGCCATGTGGGAGTCCAGTGCCTTTAAGCACCACGCCACCTGCCAGCCTCCCAATTTTCAAATTTTAACTAATGGAAATTCTACAGAAGAATCTAAAGACCAATCTCCACAATATGCTTTAAAAAAATCCAGTTTGGGTTAGAACTGCACTCGTTTATCTGGAAAGAACCCCGGGGAAGGTGGGCAGAATTGGGGTAAAAGCAGGAGGTGCTTCAGGAGCCTCCCTGATTTTGGCCTCTGCCTCCTCAAGCACCTGGGCCACGGGCCATGCTGGCTGAGCCGTGTCCCACGGCAGGGCTGACCTCTGCGTGACGGACAAGGCTGCTCACAACTCAACTGTGCCCCTCTGCTTCTGGCTCAGCTGCGGCCCCCCACGTCCTCCCACCTGGCCCGCACACGCACCTACCAGCCAGGCAGGCCACCTGCTGCTCCCCACCACAGGCACCGTGATTATCCTGCGCCCTCTCCCAGCGACGGGACCTGAGGCTCTGCGCCCTCCCCCCACCCCCACAGCATGGATGAGGGTGAGCAGTGGCTCGCGTGTGGTCCGGAGCGCGCCAGTACCTGTTCTGAATTGGCCGTGATGGGGCCGGTCATGCTCAGAGCCGGGGCCTGTGGAGCGGAGTAGGGAGTAGGAGAAGACGAAGAATAGGAGCCGACACTCGTCCTCTGCTGGGACTGGGGCCTGGGCATGGTCGTGGCTGGATCCACTTCAGGGACACTCTGGCAACAGCAAAGTCCTCTGTTCACTTGGCTGCCTGTGTGGCCGGGCCTGGCACCCGCACCCTCACCGCCACGCCACCAGATCCCGTCAGCACTGCCTGTGCAGGGCCAGAGGCCCAGGCCGACTGCTGTCCTGGGGTGGCTGTGGGCCCTCTGTGCCCAGTCTCTCCATCCTTGTGGGGCTACCACTGATTCCTCCTGTCTGCCGCACAGGGAGTGTGAGACAGACAGACAGACAGAGGCGGCACTGAGTGTGCTCTGAGAGCGTTTTGGTCATGTTCCTATTATCAAGACCACCCCGGGATTTTGTGCAGGGAGGGTTGTTATTAAGTTTTGCTAATCACGAATCCTTATTTGGTTCCGTAAGATTGTATTTTGGCCTTTACAAATAGACTAATATAAATAGTAATTATGCAATTTACCAAATGTTCTTTGTAATTATAGGAGCAACGACACTGCTCTGTGTCATTATTAGGAGAATAAAACAGGTTATGTTTACTCTACAAAGCTTAGTCGTGGTTCGCAGGGACCGTGAGGAGGCTAACGCTCTGGAAAGTGCAATTCCTTATGCCTTCCTTTTCACGAGCTCCCAAACAACGAGCTCGTGTGTGTGCATGGGAAGTACGCACAGGCATGAGGGCCTGCTCCAGACCCCAGCCCAGAGGTGCCGCCCGCAGACCCTGGCGCTTTCCTGGCTCTCCCTATGCCAGAAGAGGGACTAGCTTCCTTGCAGAGCACGGAGGGCACTGCCTGCATGCTTTTTTTTTTGGAGAGGTTTTTTGCTATAGGGCACGTGCGCTCGCCAGACAGACAGGGAGAGACATAGAGACAGAAAGCGAGAAATCACCCCCCAGGGGGGATGGTCACGCCGCAATCCCTTCTCCTCCATTCTCCTCTCGGGATCTTGGGCACGCACGCACACGCGCCCGGCGTGAGTTTTAAGCCACCGGGTCCGGGACGCGAACCGCGGTAGACTATGTGGGAGTCCAGCGACATAGCCATTACGCTAACTGCTGGTTCCTTGGAGAGGTTTTTTTATAGGTGCGTGCGCTTGCCAGAAAGACAGAGACAGAGAGACAGAAAGAGAGAAATCACCCCCCAGGAGGGATGGCCATGCCACAATCCTCCATTCTCCTCTCGGGATCATGGGCACGTGTGCACATGCGCCCGGCGTGAGTTTAAGCCACTGGGTCCGGGACTCAAACCGTGGTCGACTATGTGGGAGTGCAGCAACATAGCCATTACACTAACTGCTGGTCCCTGCCGGTGTGAGTTTAAGTCACCGGGTCCGGGACTCGAACCACGGTTGCCTACATGGAAGTCCAGTGACATAGCCATTAGACCAACTGCTGGTCCCCCCTGCACGCTTTTACTTCTGCAGCGCAGAGGTCCCTCTCCCTAAGAGCTTGAGTGGGATGTCCCTGAAAGGGCCTTCCCTGGGCTTGGAGTCCCAAGGCTGATGGAATTCATGGATGTCCAGATTGATGCTGAACGCTCACGGCTCAAAATAAGTGTTAGATGCATTTGCTTCGTGCAGCTGCAAAAATGGGAAGCTGCTCTGGCGCCTCCCTGAGGGACATGGCCCTCTGTGTGGTGCTCTGAGGGAATGAGGGGCAGAGTCCCCCACCAGATTCCAGGAGCCTCTGAAAGCAGGTGCTAATGACCCTCTCAGGATGGCTCCGCCCAAGCAGCCATTTCCTTGTGCGGCCGAACTGATCCCTCTATTATATTCCTCCACAGTCAGTGTGAAGACGGGGAGACTCTGCTGCCACTTAATCACCAGTCAACCAGCTGTCTCCTCTCGCACTCCCCTTGTTATTAAAAAGAAATGCCCTCAAGCTTTAAGAAAGCATGATGACAAGCTGAATAATTCAAATGGAGCAGCAGAAGGGTGGTGGCAGCGGCTTGGCTCACCCCTTCCGCAGTGGGTCTTTCTAGAAAATGCCAGCTGGAAGCTCACCCGCTGTGGTGTGTGTATGGGAGACAGAGCATCTAAGTCCGCCATGGGGAATTCAACCCCTTTCCTCTTCAGCTCCTCATAGATGTGCACGACGCCGGTGAGGTCGGGGCTGCTGCGGAAGGCATCGGCCCACGCCTGGCAGGACAGAAAGGACCCGTTAAGCATTTCTCACGGCTGTCGGCTGTCACAGTGCCTGAAAGCCCGAAGAAACCATATCCTCTCTGAGGCCAGCACTCTCCTACCCCAGAATGCAAATGGCCCTGGCAAAGCCCCTCCGTTCCTCTCCTGCAAGCGCTGCAGTGACATGGCTGGCCAGACCCTGCTTTTCCTTTATTCCCTCCCCCCACAAGCGATTTTTACTATAGGGTGTGTACACTCGCCGGAGAGACAGAGAGAGACAGAAAGTGAGAAATCAACCCCCAGGAGGGATGACCACGTCATAATTCCTTCTCCATTTTCCTCTCAGGATTTTGGGCACGCACGCACACATGCCCGGCGTGAGTTTTAAGTCGCCAGAGCTGGGATTGGGACTCGAACTGCGGTCGACTGCGTGGGAGTTCAGCGACGTAACCATTACACTATCTGCTGGTCCCCAGACCCTGCTTTTCAATGGTGCTGATGAGTGTGAACAAAAACACAAACCTTAATTCAGCATGTATTTCCTTGGAGAAGAGACAGAGAAATAACACCTAAGCACCGTGGTGCATCCTAAAATGTAGACATTCCCCTAATCGCAAGGAAATCAATTGCCGAGCTGTTTGGCAGAACAGAGTGGGAGGCGGGGCCTTGTGCCTGTGACAGGACTCCCGCCCTCAGTGCAGGAGCAGGCGGGTGTGCACACGTTCATCACACCTGTCCAGAGAGCTTCCGTCAGTGAGGCGGGGCTCACAGGCTAGCTGAGCAGAGAGGAAGATGAAGCTAACGGCACCGCGACATAAAGGCTCACGCTAGGTTTCCCAGTAGGTCAGAGGCCCTGATGCCGAGAATGCCTAGCCCAGCCCAGCCACGTGGCTGGCAGGTGAGCTGACCGTGGCTCACACCGGGGGCCAGCTGGGGGGGCACTCACCCCCCCACACCCCACAGTTCTGCTCCCAGCTCCAAGTCCTTCCTTCCTACGAGGTTAACAAGCAGGTGACCAAATAGAAAAAAAGACAATGTAAAACACAACCACTGTATTCCCTTAAATGAAAGCACCACACGTGGGATCGGCAGGTAGCGTGGTGGTTAGGGGCGCTGGACTCCCACATGGTTGACCATGGTTCTAATCCTAGGCCTGGCGGCTTGCTTTCTCATTTTTCTGTCTCTCTCTCTCTCTCCCTCTCTGATTAAATTAAAAAATAAAGTTAAATAATTTTTTTTTGGAGAGGCTTTTGCTATAGGGCACGTGCGCTCACCAGAAAAACAGAGAGACAGAGAGACAGAAAGCGAGAAATCACCCCCCAGGGAGTATGGCCACGTTGCAATCCCTTCTCCTCCATTCTCCTCTCGGGATCTTGGGCACACACGCACAGGCGTCCGGCGTGAGTTTAAGCCACCGGGTCCAGGATTCGAACCATGGTCGACTACAAGGGAGTCCAGTGACATAGCCATTACACTAACTGCTCATCCCAAAAGTTAAATAATTAAAAAAAAAAAAAAGAAAGAAAGCACCACACACACAAGAAAGAGTAAAAAATCCAATAATTACCATTTCTGTTGACTCGTGACTCTTTCAGAAAAGTTTTAAAAGAATATTCTGTCCTTTAGAAGTTACAGAGTTTACCAGAGGCGGAGCCTAGCTGTTCCCGAGCTGTGCCGGCCACCATATGTACCCGGAGGAGCAGAACCGCTCGTGCCCATAGTTCCATGGCCACGTCTGTGACCTTCACAGTGTTTAACTGCCCCCCAGGCTCGCTCAGTGCGTCCCGGCCAATCCTGAGCAGCTCCAGAAACCCCGTCTCTAGCAGCGATGCGTTCAAAGGTGTAATGTGCTTCCAAAGCCTGCTTGATTACGACCGGTGCGTCTTGCTTACTACAAATAGCACTGTCAGCCCGGTTCCTTCGTGCACGGGTTTAATGTGCGTACTCAGGGCTTTAACGCCAGGGCATCAGGGCTGCCCCTCCTGGCCAGCGCTCCCTTCTGGATTGTGAGCAAGGCTGAAGAGCCTGCAGGGGCTGCCGGGAAGGTCCAGCTGGGCAGCCATGCTGCCATGGGTTGCCCTGTTCCCCCTACCAGGGTGTGCCTGGAGCCCCACCCCATCGACTGCGTTGGCCGTCTCTGCCTGGTTCAGCCTCCAGCTGAGTTCTGCGACTCCAGCTTCAAATGCTACAGCATTTCAGTTTTTCGGTCTCAGCTCGAGTGCAAAGACCAGCTCCAACGCCTGCTGAGGGAGGCCAGGGGAAAGCTTGGCAGTTCTTCTGGTGCCCTCATGCCTCCAAGAATGCCTTCAATGCATCCTGTCTCTCCCCAAGCCAAACCGGAGACAGTAAGGATGGAGACTAAGGGAGCACAGCGATCTCTCCGGTAAGCTAGTACTTCTTGAGGCCCCCCCCCCTTTTTTTTTAAAGTTTACTATTTATTTGCTATATAAGCAAGAGAGACAGAGAAAGACAGCACCTCTAAGCTGATGGGGTGGGCCTTGATGCCACCAACTGCCCTCGCCTCGACCACCAGGGCCATGTGCACACACAGGCCCAGCAACTCAGGGAGGCCTCTGGACACAAACCCAGGACCTCATGTGAGTGAGCCTTACAGACTGTCACACTGACTGCTGCCCTCCTCCCACCCCAGCCCTGTCACCATGTGCACTGAAATGTGCCTGCATCTTGGAGAGCAGAGGGGAACTGAGCCAAGCCATTCTCCTCCCAAGAGCTGGGCCCTGGGCCTTGGGGACAGTGGGCTATTCTCTTCAGGTAGGTGAAAGTGTCTTCTGTAAGTGTGGGCCTGCGAGGCAGGCAGGTACCAGCCCGGGACCAGTGAGCAGAGATAGCCCATGCCCTCAAAGGGGACAGCTGGTGTGCCAAGAGGTGCAGACACACGGGAGGAACTAGAGGCCCTTCCTGATCCGCTGTCTCTGCCCAGGCCCAGTCATACCCCTGGTCTGGGGACCTGGGCTTCCAGGAGGCTCGTCTTATCATGACGAGCCCTCCCCTCTGCCCAGGCAAGCTGGAGCTGGCACCTGTGACCGGCACTGAAGCAGTCTCGGCTAATGCCCCCCTGAGCACCTGCCACAACTCCAGCCGCTGTGAGGGGCCCCCGATAGGTCTGAACACACGTTCCGACGGCCATCTCTACGAGCAGCTCAGTGCCAACAGGAGAACACACAGGGCTTTAGAGGCACACTCACACGTGAGAGGGACGAGAAAAATCCAGAGAAGCTATATGTCCCTAGGACCTCCCTGGGACAGCCCAAATACCTGTGTGCCTGTCTCCCCCCTCGCCAGGTCAGACAGCCCATCTCGTGTCTCTGCACGGAATAGGCAGCCGGCCAGCGTCTGCCAGGCTGAGCTCAGTTCTCATGGTTACTAAGCATCCCTGCTTTCCTACTTCAGAGCACAGAAAAAGATGGCCATTTAAGCTGTCAACGTGAAGTGACAGTGACAAAGGAGGAGTCCCTCTGGATGAATGACCCAGCTGAGAATTCTCCCCTTAGGAGGTCTGGTCCACTCAGAGTCCTGAACCTGAAACCCAGGAGCGGCAGAGGGTGGGGGAAGCTGCCTTATCAGACAGCGAAGTGACACGGCAGCACGGCACCTGCGGAGGGTCCTGTCACCAGAGCCGGCCAGCTAATGACCAAATAGCCACCTTTTCATGTAATTCCCTATTTTCCTGCCTGTGGCTACAGTATCAGGTTGAAAGAGCTAGAAGAAGGCCTAATGGCGGGAAAACAGGACACTGACACTCGTGCCCGTATCTCCTCTATTTTGGATCAACGCTAGATGAAACCTCACACACAAGGGAGCCCTGTCCTGTTCATTTCCGTAGCTCTCCACGTGCTGACAGGTTTTTTTCTTCTTATTATTTTTTTTTACATTCAATCACATATATCTTTACAACATTGAAAATGAATTTTCCCAGCATGAATATGCTATGCGTTAGTCCAGCCGAGGACAGTTCTGAATCATCAAATTTCAGATCAATAGACAATTGCCGGTTTACACTGGGTTTTGGGATGCCTTTAGACAAAAAAAGGCTTATGTTAGCACATGCTTATGCCCCCCGACCCCAGACTTCCTGTTCCCAGAGGCAGGGTCTGCAGGGAGCCATCCACCCACTCCGCGCCTGGCCAGGGAACCACCAGGTCTCTGACGCTGTGAAAGAGCAAGAGACCCCAGCTCCTCCTGACACAGCCCCCACCCACCCAGGGCAGCTCACTGTCCTCAGTGCAATAAAAACCCTTCAGTGGAAAGAGAGTATTTTTAGCCTTTGCTGGGGCACAGGGTGGGGCAGGGAGCATGACCAGACTGAGGTTTCTCTACCTCAGGATGACACCATTTCTGTCCTGAAAACACCTGCAAGGGAAAGGCTGATGGCACAGAGCGGCGCATCCTTGTCGTCCCAACCAGGAAGACCTGCTTTGAGGAAGGGCCAGAAGACCAGCCAAGAGGACTCCGCGGAAGCGGTGAACGCTGAAGCTGCAGAAGCGGAGCCTTTGGCTGTCCCGGGGTGGGAGTGGGCACAGCTGCTGAGCTCCTACGCACACACCTCTCTCCCGCCCCACCAGGGGCCCGGCTCCATCCACGGCAGACGCCTGCAGAGGGTGTCAGCCGAGCCCTGGCACTTGATGAGTAAGTATTCCCAGAGCCCCGCTGCTCCTGATTCACACCCCGGCTGGGTCTCGAGGAAAGCAGAGGCTGTCCAGGGGCCTTCGTAAGGGCAGGGCCTAAGGAGGGGGACAGCTGAGGATGCCCAGGGGGCAGCCAGAAGACAGAACACCCTGACGAGGGGAGCCCGGGGCTGCAGGAGGGGAAGGAGGGACAGACAGTGTGGGATCCTCTGTGGCGGCTCAGGGCTGCTGATGGCAAACATGTGCTACTATTGCGTGCGGCCAATAGGCCGCCCGTGCCTGTGCTCAGCACTCGAGGAAGGAGAGCAGGGGACAGTGGGCTGGGGCAGGCAGGCGAGGACAAGCCACCCCCACCCCCTGCAGGCTCAGGAATTTTGGAGAGCTGCTTGGGAGCCCAAACCTCTCCCCCGGACAGCCCCTCCACAGGGCCGCAAAGAGCTTCTATCTCTGGGGCCAACTGAAGGGGTAGTGGGCTCAGGCCAGTGACTGGTAACCAGGGCCAGGATCCCCGCCCTGCCAGGAGCCCCAACCAGCTGCCTGGGCAGGACGGGGCGGGTGGGACTTTCTCTGCAGCCCCTTCACCGGAAAGCAGTTCAAGGGCCGACATGTTCAATCTGCTTCTCGGAGTGGAAGGCTTAGGGTAGCTTTGAAGACCGCTCCTCGCAATGCCCACACCAGTTCAAGTCCTTCCTGGCTCTGCCCAGCCCTCCATCATCTGCAGACCTTAGTCTGCCCTAGTAAACTGCTGGCTCCCCGCCCTGCCCCGTCCCTGGCAGCTGGGCTCTGAGAAGCACCCAGAAGCGTCCTGGGACAGGTGGCTCTGACGCTCACATGCTTAGCTGAACCTCTTCGTTCTAGCCATGTTTATAACATAGCCTGCTACCTACTCACAGTCGGGCAAGAGATCCAGTGACCTGTCACCCCCAGGCCCCATTCCTGTCGCAGGGTAGGAGCCACAGTTCTTCTTCCAGGGAGAAATGGTAGACTCCCTGGGGTGCTTGTGCAGTTTTTCAAGTACATTCAACATGCACTATAAAATGATTTTTTCTCAAAGGGGTTAAAGAAAAGTCGATAGGACGCAATACCCCTCTACTCCTCAGACAGACTGTAGTGAGGAGACAGAGCACAGGGCATGCTGGGGAGGATGTAAAGCACCTAAAATTCCTGTGCTGCCTTGAGAGAGCACTGAGAACTAGAGGCCAGCCTGTGGCATGGAGGTTAGGGCAGCTGGATCTTATAAAGGATGATATGGTTCAAGTCCCAGGCCCAGTGGACTGCGAAACATGCCAGGCACGTGTGTGTGCGTGCCCCGAATCCTGAGAATGGAGAAGGGACTGCTGCGTAGTCATCCCTCCTGGGGTGCTTTCTCACTTTTCCTCTCTCCCTCTGTCTCTTACTCTCCCTCTCAGGTGAGGGCTGCAGGACTCACCGTAGTATGTGCTAGGAGCACGCCGCCCCGCACGGCAGCCCCACACTGCAAACCCCACGTGCCCGTCAGTGAAAGAGGGATGAATCAGCTCCAGGGCACTCACACACTAGGACGTGGCACAGCCGCAGGGGCAACGAGGACGGAAGACCTACAGTTGCACATGACGACAGGCGTGCCACAGCAGAGGGCAGGGCACTGCTGCAGGAGCCCACATGGGTGGAGCCCGGGAACAGGGGACCTCGTCCACGCTGTGAGTAGTCAGGAGAGTGGTCACCCAGGGCAGGAGCTCTTTGGGTGACGGCCACTAGTTTTTAAATGCTAGAGTGTATGTGTACCCTGAAGGGAGCCCAAGAGCAGGAGAGCACCCACAACAGCCTCACCACGCTGCAGCCTCCTTTGCCCAGCCCTCAGCGGGGCGCGCTGCTCAGGATCCTAGGTGCCCCAGTGCCCAGTGTTTTTTTCTTTTTTCTTTGGAGAGTTTTTTTTTTTTTTTTTTTTTTTTTTTTTTGCTATAGGGTGCGTGCGCTCGCCAGACAGACAGAGACAGAGAGACAGAAAGCGAGAAATCACCCCCCAGGGGGGATGGCCACGCCACAATCCCCTCTCCTCCATTCTCCTCTCGGGATCTTGGGCACGCACGCACACGCGCCCGGCGTGAGTTTTAAGCCACCAGGTCTGGGACGTGAACCGCGGTTGACTTCATGGGAGTCCAGTGACATAGCCATTACGCTAACTGCTGGTCCCCCCAGAGTGTTTTCAAGCCAACCTGGGGATCTGAACTCCTGGTCGTCCAGGGGGCTTCCAGCCTCGCAAGGCACTTGCAGTACTGCTGTGCCACAGTGCCTGAGCCAGTGGCGGTCACGTGTCTAGCGACGCAGAGGCTGGCTACGTGGGCATGCTCAGCTTGTCAACATTCATGGAGTTGTCCACACCTGTGTGTGTGATTTCCTGTATGTGAGGCAATAAGGGGAGGAGGGGGAGGAGAGGGAGGAAGAGGAAGAGAGAAAGGAGAAGGGAGGAAGAGGAAGAAGGGAGGAGGGGAAGGTGAAGAGGAAGAGGAAAGCAGCAGCAGCAGCTGCTCGGCCACCGCCACCGTGGCCCAGGTGCCTGTGCGCTCTCCCGGTCCTTTCCATTACAGAGGCCAGGCCTCTACCAGCTCTGAGTGCCTCCTGTGACCAAAGGTGGAGGCTCTTCAGGAACACTTCGAAACCCCAGGAAGGCAGCAACCTCACCTCAGAGCACGCCTACTTAAAGCCCCTTGCATTTCACAGAGCATCCAGGCCCCACTGTGCGGCACCTCGAGGCCGGGCCCTGTTCAGGCCTCTGTGGGTTAGCACACTCTGCCGGCGCCAAGCCAGCAGTGGGAGGCCTCAGGACGCGGTGCTGTGAGGTGGGGTGATTTTCAGGCTCAGGGCTGAGGGCAGGAAGGCAGAAGCCCCGGGTCCCCATTTCAGAGATGAGGGGTGGAGGCCCAGAGAAGTCTCCACCTGCCCGCAGTGAGCAGTGGTGTCTGTGGAGCTGGTGGAACTGGAACATCGGGAGGCAGCGACCCTGCTGGAAAGCGGCTAGGTCAGGACAGGTGTGCAGGACAGGCACCTCGGGGAAGGAGCCATGGCCCGAAAGCCAGTGCTGAGGCCACGCCTGCCTGTAGCCAGGGTCCCCACATGCTCATCAGGGGCTGTGAAGATCATGAATGTTGCAGGGCCGTTCTTGCCATGGGGTGCGGCCTCAGGGTGAGGATGCCCTCAGCCAGGAAGCGCTTCCGCAGGTCTGCAGTGCTGCAGGCCATCTCTGCACAAGGGGTGCAGGTGGGGACCCACTTTAGTGAGAAGAGGCCACCATTTGTTTTCCTGACACTGATTCCTGGGGGTGTTGAGGCAAGAGAGAGAAGTCCCAGAAGGAAGACTGTGGGGGCCAAGGTGCAGGTGGGGAGGACGGGAGAGGCGGAGCACACGTGTGTGTGTACATGTGGGAGAGGGGGGTGACAGGGAGGTGCTGGGTGGGCAGGACGAAGGGAGAGACAACCCCAGGGATGCAGGGGGAGAGAGCCTGCTGGCAGCACACTCATCGTCTTCCTCAGAGCTTCAGGGAACCCCATCCATCCCCTTGTTTAAAACAGTGCTTGCTAGAGGCCTGCAGGTGGCATGGTGGTTAAGGCGCTGGACTCCCACATAGCTGACTGAGGTTCCAGTCCCAGACCCGGTGGCTTGAAAATTATGCTGGATGCATTTGTGTGCATGCCCAAAATCCTAAGAGGAAAATGGAAAAGGGATGGTGGTATGGCCATCCTTCCTGGGGAGTGCTTTCTCACTTTCCTTCTTACTGTCTCTCTCTGGCAAGCACACATGCCTTATGGAAAAAAAAATTAAAAACAAACAAACAAACAAAAAAACAACAGTGCTTGCTGAACACCCATTCTGCACGTTCAACCGCCAGACCACGGAGACTCCATGTCCTGGGTTCAAGGAACTGAGGATGAGCAGACACCAGAAAAGTGGGCAGCTGTGCACGGAGCCCACAAAAGAGGGTGAGAGAGAGAGTGGTGTGCGCAGTCAGCGGGCGGCCCCTGTGTGAGGAGGAGGCAGTGCCCGCTCGGCACAGGAGATGAGGGCCAAGGAAGCACAGAGGCGTCAGCGTCTCGGCTCTGCCGCACCCTCCTCTCCAGGCTCATGTTCTACCCTGCATTCTCCATGGCTCCTGGCTCACACGCCCACACTTTCCCCCGCCTTCTCAGCACCACTCCTGCCTGGCCGACCCCTCTACCCCACGCCCAGCCCTGAGGGGCTCTCCCTTCTCCGGGTCCAACCTCGGCCACTAATCCCCACGTTAGAAGCACTGGTTGGCTTTCGTGCCTTTCCACCCTCTCACCAGGTGCTCTAAGATCCAGGTCTATGGGGCCCAGCAAGAGGCACGGTGGTTAAGGTGCGGGATTCCCGCATGGCTGAACGTGGCTTGATCCTGGACCAGGCAGCTTGAAAATCATGCTGGCATGTGTGCGTGAATACCCAAAATCTGAAGAAGAGAAAGGAGGAGAAGGGATTGCAGTGTGGCCATTTCCCCTGGAGGGTGATTCTTCACTTTCTCTCTCTCCGTGACTCTCTGGTGGGCACATGAGCCCCATGGCAAAAACCTAAAAAAATCCCAGGTCCATGCACACCCAGCGCAGAAACCTTCAACGGCTCCCCACTGCCTACAGGACCAAGCACTACTCAGCGCTGTGACGCCCGAGCCCCTGCCATCTTCCCAGCCCGTCCCCTGTCGGTCTCCCCTGCCAAGCGTCTGGCTCCAGGCAGCCTTCATTGTGCTCTGGAGAACAGAGTGTAATGAAGGATGTGATGTTTTTTGAAACATGTCTGCAAATTCTTTGTCCTTCCTCTCAACTCCCTCCTAACAAGGGAGCATGGTGGGAAAGCTGGTGGGGAGGACTGGCCATGTGCGCCAGCCTTCCTGGAGGCGGGGCCTGCGGCCCAGGTGGGCCATCAGGTGACAGCTGCCTGAAGAGCCCCTGGGCCAGAGCTGCTGGGTTAAGCAGCTCTGAATTCCTGGCCCCCAGAAACCACGGCATAACAAACATTTGTTGTTTTTCCACTGCCGAGTTTTGGGGTGACTTGTGTTAGCACTATCAGGAATGACCAACCCCAAATGTGTCAACTTTTCAACCCCAAATGTTCTCTTTGATGCTTCCGGGCATTGGCACGTGTTCTCTGCTTGGGACAGAGCTGGCCTGTGATCTTTCCGCCAAGTTCCTCATCGCTCCTCAGGGTTGAACAGAAATGCTACCTCAATGACACATCCCTAACACCGTTCTGATCCCCTCAGCCTCAGCCCACCCCGCTCTACCCCCCAGGGGGGCACCTGCTCCGCAATCCTGCCACCCTGCACCTGGCTCCAACACAGCCCTCCACATGACCTCAGAGGCCCGTTCGGGCACCTTCGCATGCCCCCACGAACACCCAGAAAGCTTCATGAAGGCTCTGTCAACTGGCTGGAGAGCCATCAATTAGGGCTTAATTCCAATGAAAACTGGAAAGTCAGTATTTTACAGTAAGTATTTCAATACAGAAGTTTCCATTTTTTCTCTCAGGAGTAGAAGGTCCTGAGGGCTCATTGGTAAGAGGCCCTGTCTTACTCCCAACAAACCGGACAAGGGACGCCGACCCACCTGGATCAGCGCAAGCACTTTGTCCTGCACGATGGTGGGAGGGTTGTTCTTGGGAGAGATGATCTTGACCAGGACACTGTCGATGAAATCCCGGTTGGCCACGAGGACATGGAAGCGGTGGCCACAGTTCTTCACGCATGTCTCCAGCACCTGATGTGGGGAGAGAAGGAACAGGTCAGGGTCCGGGAGTGGGAGGAAGACACCAGGGGCTGTGGAGGGCAGTTGACCCCCGGTCCGCTCCTCGCTTCCGCTCCCAGATCATCTTTCGGACATTGCTCCTCCAGGGCCAGGCCTGATGGCACCCGCATTCCCACACTCTAATTCAGTCCTTCCTCAGGGATGACAGCAGCCCCTCGCTGACTGAAGTCTCCTGTCTCTGCACAATAATCAGGCAATTAGTTGGTAATTGAGGTACCAGTTTTGCATGAGAAGGATGCTGGTGTTTTAATGGGATCAAAATGACTGAGGGTCCCTGAAAATTAGCATTTTAACTCCTCTCTCTGGGCCTCTGGGTTTGAGGCATTAGCCAATGGGACACGGGCTCTGTCACAGAAGAGGCTGCTGTGACAGCCTGAATTGCCTGGTGAGTTACTGGCCCTTGTATGAGGAGGCGTGCACGTGCGCGCACACACACGCACACACAGCTGGCTTCTGAAACTCAAATGAGCAGTGACAAAGGGTGCTCCACCCTTGGCTCGAGGGCTCGCGTTCCCTTCAGGCCGAGCACACTCCTCCCCGGGAAAGCTCAGGCCTTAGCTGTTCCGGAAAGTGTGGGGTACTGGTGCGGGCTGAGCGAGAAGCGTGGGCTTGACTCAGCTCTGCCTCCTTCTCCATGGATGACTCAGGACAAGGCTCTCGGGCCTCAGTGGACAGTGGGGACGAGGAGTCCTCCCTTACAGGACTGATGGCAAGATTAGGGAAAATCAGATCAACTAAATAAGGCACCTGGCAAAGAACCCTGTGGAGGGCAGGTGACCGATGGCGTTGTGCTGCTAGTGCGTGGGAGGCCGCTGTGCACACGTGAGCGGAGGGATGGCTTTTTACTCCCTCATGCAGCAGGTGAGAGGCCTTTGAATTCAGGGGTATTCACTGGGAGGGCGTCTCCCACTAAGCCCGCCCATAGGGTTCCCTGGGCCTTCCCACGCCACTGCTCCCAGGACCTCAGCCAGCCAGCTGGGGAACGCCTCCTTGGAAGGACGCCACCGGCAACAGGGAACTTTCACAGTGCCTTGGTTATTCTTATTTGCCCAAACTGCCATCACCCATGGCTAACTTGAGCCAGCTGTACAACTGGGCTTCATCTCGGCATGGCACAGCCACCGGAGAGGCCCATCATGGTAACAGGGACTGCATGCCCACTGCAGGGGCTGGGAGAGAGCCTTCATGTAATACGTACTAACACGCACTTCCTTCTTCTTCTCCTTTATTTATTTTTTAAGGAGGATTTTTGCTATAGGATGCATGTGCTCACTGGAGAGACAGAGAGAGACAAAGCAATAAATCACCCCCTGGGTGGATGGCCACGCTGGAATCCTTCTCCTCCATTTTCCTCTTAGGATTTTGGGCATGTACGCACATGCGCCCAGTGTGAGTTTTTAAGCTGCCAGGTCTGGGACTCGAACCATGGTCAATTATGTGGGAGTCCAGTGAAGTAACTAACCATCACTCCACCTGCTGGTCCCTTTGTACTTTTACTTGGTTCTCATAACCAATTACTCCTCCTTAAGAGGATCTTATTACCTCCTTGCCCCATTGCTTAGAGTTAAGCAGCTTAGAAAGGTGAACAGACTGGTCTAGGGACAAACCGTCGGCTGGCTGGTACCGAAGCAGGAGGGAGCTCCAGCCGGCCTTCTCTGGAGCCTGGGCTCCTTGTCTGCCCCAGGCGGGACCCTGGCCACCCTGCCACCCCCTGAAGCTCTCCTTCATGGAGCCCTGTTAGCTGAGTCCTTCAGACACCAGGCAACACGTGCGCGATGTCTCCTCCCCACTCGGTCTTTGAAATGCCTGTAAGGTGGGGATTGCAGCGACGAGGAGGCTGAGGCCCAGCGATGCCATGAAGCTTATCCCAGAAGGCCCGAGCGGGCCCTCCCCAGCCAGAACCGCTCCTCTCCACACCGCTGCCCGCGCAAGGGACGTGCAGGGTTCTGCCCGCTAGCCCAGGCTCCGAGGCGGCCTGCTCTCAAGGTCTCTGGGCAACCGTAGACCGGTTAGACAGAGAAGCATTTCCCTTTCTTAGCCTTTGTGCCTGATTTGGGGGGACCACAAAGTAGCTAGCACTCACTCTCTCTCTCAGTGACCCACATGGGCTACCGAGATGAACCCCAGGGACTGTCCTGTCCTAAGGAGCTACAGCCGTCCTCTCTAGGAGTCTCTAAACCTGCCCCAACTCGGGCGGTGGGCCACTGGGTCTGAGTCAGGGGCAGAGGCCGAAGTCTGCTTTATTCCATGAGAAGCACATGGCAGAGGCAGGGCAGAAGGCTCAGGGAGAGAAGGCTGGGGTGGCGGGAACAACTGGGAAGAGAGGAGCCAGGCTGAGGAGCCTCTGCCCCTACTCTCGGGTGCCAGCAGGCGCGACACACAGCTCACCTCTAGGGGGCACATCCTTTTTCTTCTTTTTCTGTTTTTGGAGAGACTTTTGCTATAGGGCACGTGCGCTCGCCAGACAGAGAGGGACAGAGAGACAGAAAGTGAGAAATCACCCCCCAGGGGGGATGGCCACGCCGCAATCCCTTCTCCTCCATTCTCCTCTCGGGATCTTGGGCACGCACGCACACGCGCCCGGCGTGAGTTTAAGCCACCGGGTCCGGGACTCGAACTGCGGTCGACTATGTGGGAGTCCAGCGACATAGCCATTACACTAACTGCTGGTCCCAAGGGGGCACATCCTTCTGCAGTCCTGGAAGCAGACCTCAGGGTCAGGGTGTCCCAACCTGGCCTTGCAAATGCCCTGAACAGAGCTGCACGTGCCGTAGAGCAGGAGATGCAGGAAATCCTCCAGGCCTGGGCAGGCAAGGGCCACTTCAGGCCACCTTGTCAAAAACTCCCCTAGCATATCTGTCACTACGGGCTGTAGGCATGAAACACACAATGGTGATTTCCCAGAACACAGCCAAAACCCACTGAGTAAGGATACTCAGGATAGATCCCTCCAGGCCCAGCTGCAAAGGTCACAGGTTCAGCTCCCAGGCCGACGTGAACTGGGTGAACATATGGGTGTGGTTGCGTGACCTGTTGTCCTGGTTAATTGAAGGCTGGGATGGGGCATCAAGACAAGGCAACCCTGTCAAGGATAGCTCTCCCCACCCCCACCCCACCCCGGTCTCTCTTTCCCTCTCTCGTTTTCATAAAGGGGAGGAAAAATAAAAAAGAAAGAAAGAAAGAGACCCTTAAGTCCACCACTCAGGCAGCGAGCCCTCAGGACCTCTCACTAACTTTCGCTCTGGGTAAATGCGAACAATTTGGAGGAGACATGGATGGCTATGACATTAGGCAGGAGGAGCAAGGGCGACGAATCGGGTAAGCGAAGCCATGGAAGCAGACCTTGGATGTGAGCCCATGCAAAGGTGCCTGTCTGGGCCTTCCGAGGGCGGACAGTGGCTCTGCCCTTTCACAAGCCTCCCGAAGGCATCGGCGGGTGTGTGGCAGAGACCCGGCCATCTGGGAAGGTCAAGTGGTGTCCGGCACGCCCCGCTGCAGGAAGGCGCGCACGGTCCACTTCGGCAGATCTCACCTCATACAACTACCGTGAGGTCGGGTGCATAAAAGGGCAGTCTCAGGTACTAGGAAAATGCCCCGAGGAACCAGAGCTCATTCTCTAGTGACCAGGGTGACTGAAAAGAACTCATCTGGGGCCTCATTCTGGATTTGGTGAATGTTGTAGCTCAAATCCTGAGGGGATGAAAAAAGCTTTTCACTCCTTATTTCTCAGCTGGTCTTCTCTCCTTTATAATTCAAATCCCAATTTCCTGGCAGGGAATATTCTCCTAATAAGTTTTTGTTGTTGTTGTTTTTTAGGCTTTTTTGTTGTAGGGTGCGTGTGCTTGCTAGAGAAGAGAGAGACAGAAGGAAGGAAAGTGAGAAATCACCCTCCAGCAGGGATGACCAAGCCACAATCCCTTCTCCATTTTAATTTTTTTTTTTTTCGTTTTTCTTTTTTTTTTTTTTTGGAGAGGTTTTTGCTATAGGGCGCGTGCGCTCGCCAGACAGACAGAGAGAGACAGAGAGATAGAAAGCGAGAAATCACCCCCCAGGGGGGATGGCCACGCCGCAATCCCTTCTCCTCCATTCTCCTCTCGGGATCTTGGGCACGCACGCACACGCGCCCGGCGTGAGTTTAAGCCACCGGGTCCGGGACTCGAACCGCGGTCGACTACGTGGGAATCCAGCGACATAGCCATTACGCTAACTGCTGGTCCCCTTAATTTTTTTTTTAAGTTTTATTTTTAAACCTGTATTTATTTATTTATCTATTTATTTGTTGTGATTTTTTTAGGCCACTGGAAAGCAGACAAACTGGAACTTGAACCCCAGCTGGCCATGTGGCAGTCCAGCACCTCAGCCACACCACCACCTGCCAGCCCAGTCCTTCTCCATTTTCCTCTCAGGATTTTGGGCACGCACATGTGTCTGGTGTGACCTTTAAGCTACTGGGTCCAAGACTAGAACTGCAGTCAGCCACGTGGGAGTCCGGTGCCTTAACCACTACACCACCTGCTGGCCCTAAGTTTTGGGTTTTTACTTGGACAAAAAAATCTTAACAGTTTGTCTGTTTTAGAAGGAAACCTGGGGACCAGCAGACGGCATAATAGTTAAATCGCTGGACTCCCACATCGTTCAAGGACCCAGTGGCATCAAACTCACGCCAAGTGCGCACGCAAGTGTCCCCAAAGTCCCTAGAGGAGCATGGAGGAGAAGGGACTATGGCATGGCCAGCCCCCTGGGGGTGATTGCTCACTTTTTGTGTCTCTGTCTTTCTCTGTCTGTCCGGTGAGCGTATGTACCCTATAGCAAAAATCCCTCTAAAAATAAATAATAAAACAAAAGGAATCATTGGCTAAACCCAAGGTCTCTAACCTGCAGAGAAGCCCACAGGATGACCTGCTACAGTTTCTATTACAGGAACTCGCTGTGGCCCAGATTTGGCCACATCTGAAGAACTGTTAGCTTTCAGGATGGAAATAACCCCAGAACTTGTCCTTTTCTTTCTTTGACATCTTAAGGAAGGGCAAATATCTGGTCTTTTCCTTCCTGAAAACAGTTCCGTGGTGGCTTTCTGGAGAAACTCTGCAGCTCTTTTCCATTTCTACCCCATACAGAAGACCACCTTAGGGTGGCAATCCAGAGCTCAGTGCCCCGTCAGCCGCGAAGGCTGGCAAGCCTCTGGACCTCTCTGGCCTCACCCTTCCTCATCTGGATAAGGGGGACAGTGAACATATTTTGGAAAGAGGTTATAAACATCTGCGTGAACATCTGACAAGCTTAGCATAATAGCTGGGGGTTAATGCTTTTCTAAGGAAACTGGTGCCTGGCTTGAGAAGCAGGCTTAAGTCTCAGAGCAGGCTAGTAGCAGAAAGGGGATGCCTGCTCCAGGCCTCGCTCCCACGCGCTGTGCTTCTGTGCCCAACAGTGCTGTCCTCGCCTCGTCTCTGCTGGTACATGCTACGAAGATGAAGCGCACCCTGTTTCAGAGGTGGGCACTACCAGAAGGCCCTGCTCAGGCTGGGCCTCTGGACAGAGGAGGCCCTGTGTGGGGCGGGGCATGCTGGGAGCTGGCCTTTCCCGATGCTTCCCCCCCAGGGCAGCACTCACTGTTAATGCCAGCATCACCTCTCTGTAGTTCCGGTTCCCATTGAGCCGCTTCTTCAGGGCTCGGATAGCATCCTTCGGCCTGGAGAGAAAGGCAGACACAGTAAGACCCTGGCAGGGGAACCTGCCGTGGTGCAGGGCCAGCACGATGCCCCATGGGGCTGGACGCGTGGGAGGGCCCCAGGTTTGCACGGCAGAATATCCTGACGTGCTCCGGACGCGCTGCCATGTGGATATACTCTAGATCCTGGCTGAAGCAGGAGGTGGATCATGACGTGAGGACTCTGTTGGGGGGTCTTGTCTCCACCCCTCCCAAGGGAAGAAATAAATAAACTTAAAAAAAAAAAAGATTCTGGGCTAGCCAGGTGGTATAGCAGTTAACCGGCTGGATCCCATATGACCCACTATACCGTTCAAGTCTCAGACCCAGTGGCTTGGAAAACACACCTGGCTCGTGTGCGTGCGTGCCCAAAATCCCAAAAGGAGAGTGGAGGAGAAGGGACTGCCATCTTCCCTGGGGAGTGCTTTCTCACTTTCCCTCTCTCTTTCTCTCCAGTGAGTACATACACTCCATAGCAAATTAAAAGAAAAAAAAAAAAGATCCTTGCAGATCCCAGTCTGGGGTAATATCCTACACTTGCTCCTGTTTGTGCAAGGTTTAAGTCTCGGACCTGGCAGCTTGCTCTCTCACTTTCTCTTTCTCTCTCTCTCTCCCTCCCTCTCTCGCTCCCCTTCTCTCATCAAATTAGAACATAATTATAACAAAATAAATAAATACATATTTTTAAAAAAGATACTGGACTCCCTCCCACATGGCGGACCACAGTTAAGAGTCCTGGAACTGGAGGCTTGCTTTCTCACTTTCTCTTTCCCTCTCTTTCTTGTTCTCTAGTGAGCACACACGCTCTATGGAAAAAAATTGTAAATGATAATAATAAATAAAATTAAGTCATTAAAAAAAAAAAAAAGAGTACAGCAACTCCTGTGCAGCAGCACAGCCCAAGGGCACGGATGCGCGAGGAGGCGCTGCTGTGCCAGGGACCTGCAGACCCTCGGAAGTGTGATAGGACAGCGAGCACGGTCACAGCACGCGGCAGTGCAGGGAGAGGGGCTCAGGAAGGAGCCCTGGGAACCGCACTGTGGCTGCCCGAGGAGACAGCGAGCACAGTCACAGCGCAGCAGTGCAGGGAGAGGGGCTCAGGAGGGAGCCCCCGCAGGAACCGCACTGTGCAGCTCAGGAGGGAGCCCCAGGAACCGCACTGAGGAGACAGGAGCACGGTCACAGCACGCAGCAGTGCAGGGGGCGGGGCTCAGGAGGGAGCCCCGGGAACCGCACTGTGGCTGCCCCAGGAAAGGAACTGCGTGGCAGGGGGAGGGAGGTTCTCCCTGGTGGCCTTTTGGATTCTGCATCACCTGCACATATCATTTCAAAATGGTGATGAGCCCACCGCTGTGTGGGTACATGGAGGGGAGTTTTCCCAAAGAAACCAGGAGAGAGACAGAGAAGGGGTGGCTAGGCCTTGGTTCGGCCCCTAGAGTCCACGGAATTCCCTTTCTCAGAGAAAACTTGAGTAAGTCCCCTCAAAACCCAAGGCAAGGTGTTTTTAGGTAATAGATCTGATGTGGATTCCCACAGGGGATCTTGCAGAAATACAGGCGGTCCACGATTTATAAACAGGCCATGTTCAAACGCTTGTTAAAACATTTATTATTCTAGCTTTCTCACTTTCCCTCTCTCTCTCTGTGTCTCTCTCTGGTCAAATTAAAATAAATGAATGAATAAATAAAGTTAAATAAAAACATTTTTTTTTTAAAAAAAGGGACCAGCAAGAGGCATGGTGGTTAAAGCACTGGACACTCCCACATGGCCGACCGCGGTTTGAGTCCTAGACCTGGTGGCTTGCTTTTTCACTTTCCCTCTCTCTCTCTCTGTGTCTCTCTCTCTGGTCAAATTAAAATAAATGAATGAATAAATAAAGTTAAATAAAATATTAAACAAAACAAAACATTTATTGTTGGCCCAGCTAGTGGTGTGGTGGTTAGGGTGTCTAGATTCCACAAGGCCTACAGCATGGTTCAAGTCCCAGACCTGGCAGCTTAGAAAATATGCTGGGTGTGTGCCCAGATCCCAGCAGGATGGAGAAACTAAGGAGAAAGGATTGCAGTGTACCCCTCCTTCTCCATCTCTCTGTCTCTTCCTGGCAAGCACATAGGCCTCCAACAAATTGAAAACAAAAAAGTGAATGTATGAAACTTGGAATAAGTCCTTCCTTAAATTACGGGGGGGTGGGGGGGAGCAGGTGGCGTGGTGGTTAAGGCACTGGACTCCCACATGGCTGACTGCTTGCTTTCTCACTTTCTCACCTTCCCTTTCTCTTACTCTTTCTTTGTCTCTCTCTGGTCAAATTTAAAAATAAATAAATAATAATAACAAACAAAATTAAACAAATATAAAAAATTACTATGCAGCATCTTCAAAAAGGTCATGGAGGAGCCAGCAGGTGTTGTTGTGGTTAAGGTGCTGGACTCCCACATGGCTGACTATGGTTCAAGTCCTGGACCCAGCAGCTTAAAACTCATGCCGGGCACATGTGCGTACATGCCCAAAATCCCATGAGGAGAGTGGAAAAGGAATTGTGGCGTGGCCATTCTCCCAGGGATGATTTCTCACTTTCTGGCTCTCTCTCTCTGACAAGCACATACATCCTACAGCAAAAATCTCTCTCAAAACAAACAAAAAGTGGAAGGGGGTTATAAACACAAAAAACAAACAAACAAACAAACAAACAAGTCATGGGAAATGTATATTATGAAAAAATTATGCATAGATTTCAAAATGTATTCCACCAAAATAAACTTATTAAAAATAATAAACTCAGAGTCTTGGGCCCAGTCTGGGCAGGGCTTTAGGGTGAGTCTGTGCTCGGGGCCTGGGAGACACTTCAGAACTTTTGGGCCCACTGCCCACTGCCCCAGCAGCCTGGGTTCACCTTGCCCACCCGCCCACCAGGAGTCTTGAGCCTGGTCTGGGCAGGGTGGGTCCAAGCTCGGGGCCTGGGAGACACTTCGGAACCTTTGGCTCACCGGCCCGCACACCGCACTTGCACAGTGCACGACTGGATCCTTCACCAAGTTCCATCTCCTTAGCTTGATCCCATCTCCTCAAGAGCTGAACGTTCAGTAGAGGAGCCAAGCACCTGACGGCACCCATAACTGCTCTGACCTGGGAGACACAGCTCACCTATAGGCACGCCTGGGAACTCAAGCTGAAATTTCCTCCGCCGGGACTATAGGACCTACTCCAATAAATAGAAAACAGTGAATAGCGCATCAGGTGACTAGAAACCAGCACAGACCTTGAAGAAACATGAGAAAACAAGGTGAAAGCCCCTCATCAGCAGCGGATAGCACTGAGAAATACACCGAAATGTCAGAAAAAGAATTCCGAATATTCACAGTGACGAAACACAATGAGATACAATAGAAAAGAGATCATCGGTTCCAGGAAATGAGAAAATCATTTCAGTGCATGAAAGAGGAATTTCATAAAGAAATAGACACCCTAATAAAAACCAAACGGAACTGGGACCAGCAATTGGCATAATAGCTGTGTCAGTGGGCTCCCATGTAGTCAACCGCAGTTCGAGTCCCAGACCTGGTGGCTTAAACTCACGCCAAGTACGTGTGCGTGTGTGCCCGAGATCCTGAGAGAAGAATGGAGGAGGAAGGATTGCAGTGTGGCCATCCCCCCTGGGGGATGATTTCTCGCCTTCTGTCTCTCTGTCTCTTTCTGGCGAGCTCATGTGCCCTTTAGCAAAAACCTCTCCAAAAAAAAATCAAACAGTACTTCTGGAACTGAAGAATACAATACAATAAATTAAAATCTTCCTAGGAAGTATTAGCAGCAGATTGGACCATGCAGAAGAAAGAATTTCTGACCTCAAAGACAAAATCTCCAGCATAGACCAAATCACCAAAGAGAAAGATAACATAAAAAAAAAAAAAAAACAAAAAAAAAAACCCACGAGGACAACATACAGGAAGTTCTAAACACCATGAAACATTAAAATATCCATGTAATGAGTATTCCAGAAGGTGAAGAATCTGCTAAAGATACGGAAAACCTCTTTCATGAAATACTATCTGGGGGACCAGGGGGTTGCATGGTGGTTAAGGTGCTGGACACTCCCACATGGCCGACCACGGTTTGAGTCCCTGATCTGGTGGCTTGCTTTCTCATCTTCTCTGTCTCTCTGTGGTCAAATTAAAAAAAAAAAAAAAAAAAAAAAAAAAAAAGAATAAATAAAGTTAAATAATTCTTTAAAAAATAAAAAAGAATCTTCCTAAAAAAATAAAAAGAAATACTGTCTGAAAATTTTCAAAATATAGAAAAACATGGAGAAATTCAGACCCAAGAAATAAAAAGGACCCCCCAATAGAATCAACACAAAAAGATCCTCCCCCCCGGCACATCATATCCAGATTGGTAAAAATTAAGGACAAAGACAATGTTCTAAAAATGGCCAGGGAGAGACGTCAAGTTCCTTAAAAGACGATCTCATTAGGCTAATGTTGGACTTCTCAACTGAAACAATGCAGGCTACGAAGGAATGGGAAGATGTATCTAAAACATTAAAAGAAAAACTATTTCAACCAAGAATGCTATACCCAGCAAGACTGTCCTTCACATGGGAAGAGCAAATAAAAGTGTTCTCAGATAAACAAACACTGAACGGATTCACCAATAACCGACCAGCTCTACAGGAAGTACTGAGGGGAGTGCTGTATCAGGTTAACTAAAGAGAGATGAACAGAAATAGGAGAACAAGAAACAACTGAGAAAATGGCTAACAAAATGAAAGGGCTAAATCTGCAAATATCAATAATAACCTTGAAAATTAACGGAATCAATTCTTCCATTAAAGGAAACCCGACCCACGCAAGTAGAGCGGTTGGCCATAAGATCCCGGCTTAAACAGGGGTATCTGCTTCAGTACAACGACCCCAACCGCCGAGGGCTCATCGAAGATCCTGCCTTGATTCATTGGACCCATGCAAGATCAGCAAATATCTATCGCAATTTCAGACCCACTCCTAAGAACTCACTCTTAGGAGCTCTGCTTGGACTTGGGCCCTCTTCCTCTGGTATTATGTTTTCAAAAAGGACAGGGATACAAAAGAAAAACTTATCCAGGAAGGAAAATTGGATCGAACATTTAACATCACATACTAACTTTGGCAATGATGACTATATAAATCTTCTATTAATCATTAAAAAAAAAAGACTGGCGGGCCCAGTTGATGGTGTAACGGTTATATCACTGGACTCCCACGTAGTTGACTGCAGTTCAACCCGGTGGCTTAAACTCATGGCTGCAGTGTGGCCATCTCCTCTAGGGGGGTGATTTCTCACTTTCTGTCTCTCTGTCTCTCTGTGTCTCCAGCAAGTGCCTGCACTCTACAGCAAAAAAAAAAAAAAAAAAAAAAAAAAAAAAAAAAAAAACCAACAACAACAAAAAAAACTCTCTTAAAAAACAAGAAAAGGACAAAGACTGGCTGAACAGAAACAAAAGCAGAAGCCATCCATATGCTGCTTACAAGAACCATACCTCACTGGTAAGGACATACAAAGACTGAAAGTGAAGGGCTGGAGAAAGATATTCCATACAAGTGGAAATCAAAAAAAAAAGGCTGGAGTAGTAGTGATACTGATCTCAGACAAAGTAGACTTTAAGATGAAAGATGTCAGAGGAGACAAAGAAGGACATTATATAGTGCTAAAAGGACTTGCTCACCAAGAAGACATAACACTTGTCAATATCTACGCATCCAACACTGGAGCACCTAAATACGTCAAAGAGAGAGACTGTTAGATCTCACGGGGGGAGACGGCAACACAGTAATTGTAGGAGATCCCAGCACCCCACTGACTCTTCCGGACAGATCATCTAGACAAAAGAGAAAGAGATACAAGATCTAAATGATACCATACATGAAATGGACTTGACAGACATCTCTATAGAATTTCACCAACTACCACAAAAGATACATTTTTCTCACCCCCACATGGAACATTTTGGAAGACTGGCCACATGATAGAGCACAAAACACGCCTTTACAAATTCAAAGGTATAAAAACTATATCTAGCATCTTTTCTGACCACGATGCAAACTTGAAATCAACTACAGAAAGAGCCCTCAAAAATTCACAAACACATGGAAACTAAACAACCTCCTCCTAAACGACTTAAAGACAACAGAAGAAATTAAGACTGAAATCAAAAGGTTCATAGAAACCAATAATAATGAATAAACACATGTTTATAATCTATGGGACACAGCAAAAGCAGTTATAAGAGGGAGGCTCATAGCAATTAGTGCCCATAAGAAAAAAAGCAGAAAGGTGGCAAACAACCTAATGGCACAACTTAGGGAACTTGAAACACAACAAACAACTCAAAAAAATTCCAGAGAAAAGAAATAATAAAGATTCGGGCAGAAATAACGAAATAGAGAATAAAAGAACTACACAGAAAATTAAAAAAACCAAAAGCTGGTTCTTTGAGAAGATAAACAAAATTGACACACCATTAGCTAGATTACTCAAGAAGAACAGAGAAAGGAACCAGATAAATCAAATCAGCAAGGAAACAGGCGTTATTGCAGCGGATATAACAGAAATACAAAATGTCAACAGAGAGTACAATGAGCAACTGTATGCCAACAAACAAGAAAATCTAGATGAGATGGACAAATTTTTGGACACGTATAACTTACCCAAATTGAACTAGGAAGAAACAGAAAGTCTGAATAGACCCATAACAAGCAATGAGATTGAATCAGTAATAGTCTCCCAACAAGGAAGAGCCCAGGTCCCAATGGCTTTACTTGTGATTTCGACAAACTTTTAAGGGAGAACTAACCTCAATTCTTCTTAAACTATTTCTAAAAATTCAAAAGGAAGGAAACCTTCCAAATTCATTCAATGGCCTCCATCATCTTAATTCCAAAACTAAACAAGGATATGACAAAAACAACAACAACAACAACAACAAAAACTTCAGACCCATATCCCTGATGAATACGGATGTGAAAATTCTCAACAAGATACTAGCAAATTGGGACCAGCAATTAGCGTAATGGCTATGTCGCTGAACTCCCATGTAGTCAACTGCGGTTCGAGTCCTGGACCCGGTGGCTTAAACTCACGCCAGGCATGTGTGCGTGCGTGCACAAGATTCCAAGAGGAGAATGGAGGAGAAGGGATTGCGGCGTGGCCATCCCCGTGGGAGGTGATTTCTTGCTTTCTATCTCTCTGTCTTTCTGGCGAGCGCACGTACCCTATAGCAAAAACCTCTCAAAAAAAAAAAAAAGATACTAGCAAATTATATTCAACAACATATTAAAAAGGTTATACACCATGACCAAGTAGGATTTATTCTAGGGATGCAAGGATGGTTCAACATACACAAAACAATAGTATTACATTTTATATTACATTTAATACATCACATTAACAAAAGGAAAGATAACAGTCAGTAGGTGACGTGGTGGTTAAGGGCACTGTATCCCACATGGCAAACCGTGGTTCAAGTCCTGGACCCAGCAGCTTGCTTTTTCACTTTCCCTCCCTCTCTCTGTCTCTCTCTGGTCATATTAAAATAATAATAATAATAAATAAAATTAAATAAAAAATTACTTAAAAAAGAAAACAAAAGGAAAGAGAAAAACCATATGATAATATCAGTTGATGCAGAAAAAGCATTTGATAAAATACAACATGATTTAATAAAATACAACATCCTTTCAAGACTCAGCAAAATTGGCACAGAAAGGATTTCCCTTAACACAATAAAAGCCATCTATAAAAAAACTAAAATCTAAACTAAAATAGCTAAAATCATACTGAATGAGGAAAAGCTGAAAGCCTTCCCACTAAAAGCTAACACAAGACAAAGCTGCCCACTGTGCCCACGTTTTGGACATAGTGCTGGAAGTCCTAGTTAGATAAAGGCACCCAGAGAGAGGAAGAGGGAGTGAGGTTATCTCTGCCTGCAGGTGATATGATGCTGGGTGCAAAAATCCAAAACATCCCCCATGAATAAACTCCGGGAAGTGAGAAACAAATATACAAAGTGCAGGATACAAAGTCAATGTACAAAGACCTACAGCATTTTAACCTACCAACAAAGGACAAACTGAGACAGAATTGAAGAAATCCCACAAAACCAATAAGATATCTAGGAATAAACCTTATCAAAGACGTCAAAGATCTCTATGAGGAAAACTCTTTAAACACTAGAGAAGTTAAGTAAAATGATACAAAAAAGTGAAAAAAGTCCTATATTCCTGGATTATAAGAATTAATATAATCAAGATGACAATCATACCCAAATAAATCTACAAATTCAATGCAATCCCCATCAACCTACCGGAGATATTCCTCACAGAAATAGAAAAAAAATCATAAAATTTGTCTGGAAGCATAAAAGGCCGCATATTGCCAAAGTAATACTCTGCAAGGGGAATAAAGTAGGAGGCATCTCACTTCCTAATCTCAAAGCATATTACAAAGCATGGTATAGGCACAAAAACAGACAGGTAGACCAATGGAACAGAATTGAGAACTCCCAAATAAACCCCAAAACATACAGCCAACTGATCTTTGACAAAGGGCATAAGACAATCCAGTGGGAAAAAGAAAATCTCTTTAGCAAATGGCAAGAACTGGATATCCACCTGTAGAAGAATGAAACTAGATCCTTACTTCTCACCACTAACAAAAATTAACTCAAAATGGATTGATCTAAACATAAAACCTCAAACTATAAAAACACTGGTGGAGGGGCTGGCAGGTGGTACAGTGGCTGGGATCCTGGACTCCCACTATGGCTGACCATGGTTTGAGTCCCGGACCTGGTGGCTTGCTTTCTCACTTTCTCTTTCTCTCTCTCTCTATTCAAATATATATTAAAAAAATAACAAAATTAAATTAAATAATTCCTAAAAAAAAAAAAAAAAAAAAAAAAAAAAAAAACTGTGGAAAACACAGGAAAAACTGTTAGAGACCCTGGAGTAGGCAAAGACTTCTTAAAGAAGATCTCCAAAGCATAGGCAATAGTCCTAAACGTGGACAAATGGGACTATATTAGGCTCAGAAGCTTCTGCACAGCCCAAGAAACAATAAGTAGAGTGAGAAGCCAACCCTTGGAGTGGGAGAATATATCTGCAGACTATACCTCACATAAGGGACTGATAACTCATACACAGCTTACCCACAAAAAAATAATCAATTCAAGATGTGAAAAGATGTGAAAATTAGCTGAATAGACAATTCTCTGAAGAAGACATATGAAAACATGCATGACATCTCTTATCATAAGGGAAATGCAAATCAAAACCACAATGAGATGCCACTAAACCCCAGTCAGAATTAAGAAAAGAAATAATGATAAGTGCTGGTGAGGCTGTGGTGAAAAGGGAACTCTCCTACACTGTTGGTGGGATGTAAATTAGTACACCACTTTAGAGAATGATATGGAGATTCCTTAGAAACCTACAAATAGAACTACTGTACAGGCCAGTCATTCCACTCTTAGGTATTTATCTAAAGAATAGAAAAACCCTCAGCCAGAAAAACACGTGTGCATGTTTATTGCAGCATTATTATAATCACTAGGACATGGAATTAAGCCAAATGTCCAAAAATAGATGACTGGGTTGAAAAATGTGGCATGTGTACTCTATGGAATACTAGTCGGCCATAATAAAATAATGAAGCCCTGACATTCGATATAAGGTGGGCCAACATGGAAGACTTAATGCTCAGTGAAGCCAGCCAGACTATGAGAGAGAGACTTCGTACGTCACTGCTCAGTATATACGGGCTATCTGCCCTGTAGGGTGAGAACTAAGCGTCTGGAAGGCAATGACAGATACTGGAGACAGTAAGGACAGAGGTAGTATGGGGGTGGGTAGCGGAGGAAGGGAGGGAGGGAGGGGAACAGGGGAAAAAGAAAAAAAAAGATATGTTTAATTGACCAAAAACTGAAAAGCTATTTGCTGCTGCTGCTGTGTATAGTAAGGTCTTTATCTTGATTGATATACATGGCAATTGTGTTGAAAAAAGAAATGCTATTCACTATAAAGATATATGTGACTAAATGTAATATAAAATAAATTAATTAAAAATAATAAACTCATACTTTAATTTTTCTATTAATTTTTGGAAGTCCTCTCATATTACACCTATGGGGGAAAAATTTCAAGAGCTTTCTGTCCCAGAATGGGCCTGAGAAAGAGCTGGGGAAATGGACACAGGCCCTGAAGGTGGCTGCCCTGCAACTCAGCTCCGATCCTGCACTGTCAGCCTGTAGACTTAAACCTGCAAGGAACAGCTGCCTTCAGTCCTCCCTGGGGTTTAGTCAGTGCATACGGCAGGGAGACTGAAGAAGGCCAGCTCCCCTGGACACGTGTCAGGGACTCCTGCCCGCCTCCCACGCCCGTCGTGCTCCCAGGCAATACCTGCTCACCGCCACCTATGAAGTCCGTCTTCCTCCCTTTAAACCACTTCACAGTATCCGCTCGCAAGCTGTCCCCAAACAGCTGTGACATCTTTCCCCTCCCTACGGTGGAGTTCAGCCAACCACTGCTGTGCATGGAACCTTGTTACAACTTTTGACCAACAGAAGATTTTTATTAATTTCCCTCCCCATTTGCAACTTTTCACTTTTCAAATTACCCTGAAAACCATAGGACCTCAGCACGCATTATTCAAGACTTCTTGGATGCCGCATGTTGGGCAATCATCCTCACATTCTGCCCGAATACGACTCCTTTCTCACTTACTTTCCCCCTGCCTTCTCTTAGGTTCATATACCCGAGAGTTAGGTCCCCAGCCTGCCCTCCAAGCCCTTCCATGCAGGTCTGTGTCTAACATGTACTTAATTTATCCTAGCCCAGGACTCAGCAAAGGATGGGGCTAAGAGCTGCCCTGGCAAGGGCCTGTCCCCCGAGCTCTGTCACTCTGTGCCCTGGGGATCCCCAGTCCAGCTGCGTGGCTCTCACAGGTATGCTCTAGCCCTCCACCCATCAGTGTGTTCTAACCTTGGTCTTTCCTAGGCCAAGGTCTTGTAAGTCAAGACCCTCTTAGTCCCATAGTTGTAAAATAGGTATGTTTACCACTTGCCGAATGGAAAGGTCCCTTCCCGTGTGTGTGAGGAAGTCAGGGAGGGTGGATGCTCTGCTGATCAGCCTAACCGAGAGAAGGCACAGGAGCAAGGCAAGCCAGGCTTCCGGAAGACAAGTCCCCCGCCCAGTCACCCTTTCCCATTTTCAGCCTGAAGCACAGTGGCCCTGCAGCAATTTGTGGCTCCTGAGGCAACAGCTGATGGGACCAGGCTCCCTGGGATCGAGCCCCCTGAGTGTGTGAGTGCAGCTGCCGTTCCAGCAGGGTGCTGACCTCTGCAAACCTGGCACGGGACCAGCTCTCTGCTTCGCGGAACCTTCGCGGCCCAGCTGCTGAAAGGCAATGGCTACCAGCCAGGGGCACAGGCTCGTTTCCTCTCTCCAAGGTCTACCAGATGACGGCTACCCCGAGCCAGCTGCCATCTCTCTCAGCCAGGTTCTTCCCTCTCCTCTTGAATTGTCGAAGCAGACAAATGGGCATGGTCTCAACCAATGGCCACTGCAATCACCATTTTTGTTTTTTTAATAGAAATTTTTGCTTTAGGGTATGTGTGTGTTCACCAGAAAGACAGACAGAAAGTGAGAAATCACCCCCAAGGGAGGATGACCATGCCACAATCCCTTCTCCTCTAGTCTCCTCTCAGGATTTGGGGAATGCATGCACACGTGTTGGCATGAGTTTTAAGTCACCGGTTCTGAGACTCGAACCATAGTTGACCATGTGGGAGTCCAGTGCCTTAACCACCACGCCATCCGTTGGCTCCTGCAATCATTTCTGGTTGCTGAGCCCCAGCACTCTCGGAGCTCTCCGGGGTGGGAAATCAGATAGTCAGCAGGCTTCTGGGTTAGACGGAAAATGAAACCATATCCACAGGGTGTGAGAAGCACGCCTGAGAGTGACTGTGACTGGGTGAGCACAAAAGCAAGTATTTATCTCTCTCTCCCGGGGAGAAGCTTCAGAGAGGAGGATCAAAGCCATGTCAGAGGAGTTGCAAAGTTTCGAGGAGCTGCAGCAGATTAAACAGCGGGAAGCTAGGAATTGGGAGAAGGGAGAGGAGTCAAGAGCCACGATGGAGCAGCAGCATAGGGAACGGTGGCACGCATGCGGTCGCACCAAGGCCTGCAGCTTTCAGCAGAGGTCAGTCCTTCGGGGCAGTCTCCCGGGCTCAGGATCGGGCCTTTGGGCCCAGTCTCTTGGGAACCTTCTCCAGCCGCAGACTCACAGGAGCCCTTCCTTCCAGTCTCACTGAACTCTTCCCTGGTCCCTGAACAAGCAGCCTGTTATGCCTCCGGCCACGGTTTTTAGGCCTCTTTGTCCTTCGGTCCAGAACTGCTGTCTGAGAAGGTTCTCATTGCTCCCCAGGAGGACAGGCTGCCCCTCCTCCATCATCCTGACCCAGACCCCTCTCGCTCAGCTGCATTTAACAGTTCTTCCTCTGTGCTCCTTAGCTAGAGGCTGGAGCATAAACAGACTCAGGACTGGGGAAGATCCAGCCGGTCATGAAAACAACCAGGTCAGTGGATTCTCATCTGAGCCACATATCAGAATTATCTGGGGAGCGATTCCCAAATCCACATGCTTGTGCTCTAATTAGGAAGGTTTAGAGGGAGGCCTGAAAAACGGGTGGGATATTCGGCCAGAAGTCCTGGTTAATGGCTGAGGGGCTGCACATGAGGCCTTAGGCTCTAGCACGCTGTAGGCTGAGTGCAACCTCACCCTGGGAAGGTGCAGGGAGAGGCCGGTGGGGTGTTCACGTCCGTCCCACCAGGACCACAGCCTCCCGGGGGCCAAGCGCTGCACAGCACAGGAAGTGCAGGCAGGGCTACAGCGGCTGGAGCAGGCAGGCTGAGCTTGCCCCTGCCTGTGCCTCCACCTGTGCTGTGAGGTCCTCGGTAAGGGACTGAAACACGCTGGGCCTCAGTCCCCAGGTGGCCCAGTATTAGGCCAGGCAGCCCCTACTTTATAGGGCTGTGTTTGGGACTGGGGTGTGTGTAGGGGAGCTGCATGCGATGTCGCAGGTGAGGACTGGACCTGGGGCCTGGCACATTCTCAGGTAAGTGCCCAGAGAAGAGCAGACAGGGTAAGGGCAGTGAACCCACAGAGATCACCCCCAAAGACCAAATAAAAGTGGTGACGAAAGTCATGGGCAGTGGATGCCTTCCAAGGAGAAACAGCACACCCACACACATAACAGATATAAGGATACCGCAAGGGCCTGAAAAAGTTCATGGAAAATGCGATTAAAATACATGCTTATTTTGGAGCATAAACAATTAAAATCCATGCATCATTTTTCATAATACACAGTTCCATCAACTTTTTTTTTTTTCTTTTTTTGCTTCTGGGCATGTGTGCTTGCAGGAGAAAAACAGAGAGAGAGAGAAAATGAGAAAGAACCCCCCGGGGAGAGAGGGGTGACCACACCACAGTCACTTCTCCATTCTCCTCTTGGACTTTCGAGAGGAAAGTCCCGTGTGTTTTGCAAGCTGCTGGGTCTGGGACTTGAATCAAACAGCTGGCCATGTGGGATCCAGCTGCCTTAACCACCACGCCACCTGCTGGCCCTTCCATGAACTTTTTTTTTTTTTTTTTTTGGAGAGGTTTTCGCTATAGGGCACGTGCGCTCGCCAGAAAGACAGAGAGAGACAGAGAGATAGAAACCGAGAAATCACCCCCCAGGGGGGATGGCCACGCCACAATCCCTTCTCCTCCATTCTCCTCTCGGGATCTTGGGCACGCATGCACACGCGCCCGGCGTGAGTTTAAGCTGCCGGGTTCGGGACTCAAACCACGGTCGACTACATGGGAGTCCAGCGACATAGTCATTACACTAAGTGATGGTCCCATCCATGAACTTTTTGAAGAGCTCACATATATACATACAGCCAGAGACTGTATATTTTCTTCTTTAAGTCTGACAACAGCCCTGGAGATCAGTACTGCTCTAACCCTGCTTGTTAGAGGAGGAAGCGGACACAGGGAGGTGAAATCATTCACCTAGGGTCATGCACGGATGGGTGCTGACCTGGGATTCCAGCCCAGATGGACAGCTCCCAGGCTCCCCACCTCCACCGCCCCCACCCCCACACCAAGTTTCCCATGCAGATGCCACACATACAGCCCTCCAGCCTTGGGGTGTCCACCCTCCTCCTCTGTCATCCATCTGCCTCGCCTGGCTGATGCCCCAGCATCCTGTAAGACTCGGTCTGCTGTCACCTCCTCCAAGAAGCCTTTCCACTGACAGCCTCGAGGCGGTCGCTGCCGCTGCGCTTGTCTCTCTGTAGCTATATATAGCTCCTCTCCTTGAGCCCGTCACGCGTGTCATGCTCGTGTTTACACGCCTGCACTCACATCACACTGCGAGTGCCTCGGGGACTTCGTTTATTCCCGTATTGAACAAGTATTTATCACGAGCCAATTATGCGCATGCCGAGCTAGGCGCTGGGATCAGATGACGAGGGTAGGGGATGGAGGCTGCCCGCATAACGCTCACTGTCTGCAGGGGTTGTGGGGCACAGCAGGCAAGGGCAGCCTTCACACAGACATACCATTTTACTAGACAAAAAAATAAATCCATTTATTTACTTCTTCCGTGAATGACACAGAGAGAGAAAGAGGAAGAGAGAGACAGATCCCCACAGAGTTCTGAATCCATGATCCACCCTAATCCCAGGCAGACACAGACCATGGGCATGGCCACGCCTGGAACACTCAGGGAGGCCCCTGGATGCAAACTTGGGCCCTGTCGTGTCGGCCTGGCAGAGCGTCGTGTCGCTGCCCTGCTGTCTGCCCAGGACACACCACTTTAAACCGATGAGCACAAGAGTGACAGAGGCATCATGACTCCGCACCAGGGGGACTTATCCAGGCAGGGCTGCGAAAGAGGAGATTCGAACCGATGTTCAGTGAATGATGAGTGACCTAGCAAAAGAGAGGGGTGAGGGGGCATCACCAGGTGGTGGCACAGCAGTGAAAGCAGCACTCTGCAAGGCTGACCCACACGGGGAGGTTCCAGGTTCACATCCAGATACCTCCCCGTGCATATCAGGCCCATACGCGCAGCCCAGGCCGGCTGTCGCTGAGAGGCTGGGGTCAATCAGTGTCAAGACCCTGCTGGGGGTAGTCCCTTTCTCTCTATCTCCCTCCCCCCCACCTCCTGGATAAAGTAGATACATAAATATGGAACAAACGTAGGGTTAGGAGCTTGGATCACGTTAGGAGGAGGGTGTGACCAGCCCTCCTTGTGAGCTGAGGACTTGAAGAAGCTAAGCAGCCCGGCAGCTGGAAAGGAAGCTTCAGCTCCTTCGGAATGAGGAGGCTCCTGGGCTCCTGGGCTTCAGGCCCGCAAGCCGTGCAGGTGTTTGAACAGTTTGCTGGTAGGTAAGGACTGCAAACATATTGGTGCGCTGCTCAGATTGTGGAGACGTCCAAACGGGGCACAGGAACACGCACGACCCAAGGAGCTCAAAGATCAGCGGGGCTGACGGGCCCACAGCGGAGCTGCAGAGGGGCCAGACTGGTGAGGGCCTCTGCTCACATCTCTTAGCTGAAGGCCAGGCCAGAGTCACCTTGGTGCCTACGGGGCTCTTATGTCTGGACCCCACCCTCGTCTCCAGGCACCTCCGTCCTGGATCACTCTCACCCACTAGGCACCTTGCTATTCCTCATACACACGAGACACCCTCTGTCTCAGGGCTGCTGTGCTCGTTGTTCCCTCTGCCTTGACAGCTCTTCCCTGGTGTAATCCTTGCGTCTCACTCCTTCCTCACCTTTGGGTCTTGGATCAATTTCACCTTCCCAGGAAGATTTTCCTGACCACTCTATTTAAAATGGACAATTCCTGGCCCATCCTTAGTCTTCCCAGCTGATTAGGGATATGTTTTAATTACAGTGCGGTGGCCTGCCTCCTTCCTCTGGACTGGCAACTACCCAAGGGGAAGGAGTCTGTCCTACTCACTGCTGTGACCTCAGTACGTACAGCAGGGCCCAGCACAAGGTAGCCATTCAGTCGATACCTGTTGAATGAAACCAGGGCCGGTCTGGGGCCAATCCACGGTCCATAATGGCGAGAGGTGACAGCATGAGACACAAGCCCAGGCCTGCCTGAGCCCAGTGCTCGCCTTGTTACTCTAGAGCTGGTTTAAGAGGCCATGGTGACAGTGCAGCAGGTGTTCATGGGGACAGAGGGCTGAATACAGCCCGATGTGGAAGACACACACAGAGTGTGGCTCCAGAGTACACAGGGACGCGGCCGGCAACAGCAGCAAGGTCAGAGCAGGGAGCGCAGGAACAGCGCGGGCCCAGTCCAGCCATGCCCGAAGCACGAGGCCGCTCGGTGTGTGCGTGTCCCTCTCTCCCTCCCTGCCTTGCCTGACCCATGCACTGGGCCTCCCTCCATGGACACTCGCTGACTCCTGGGCTCATGTCCAGTAAACCAGGGCAGGCACAGCCCCACATCTGCAGAGGAGAGGCAGGGACCAGGGAGGAGGGACAGGAAGAGGCGACAATGTAGCTGCAGAGAGTAAGGGCCACTGGGGACCAAGTCACCAAGCAGCTTCATTTCCACTTGTGATTAAAAGAGACCGTCACTGCCCTAACGCCTGCACTGCCCTTGGCAAAGAGGAGGGAGGGATGAACGGAAAAGGACAAATCTTTAAGAGTGTCAGCTTACTAAATGCCAGAGCGAACCGGCTGTAAGCAAAACAAAAAGTCAAACTGGCTACCATTAAGCCCTGACAGGTTTTGGCTGACCCCCTCGGCCCACGAGAGCTGAGCGAGACTCCACAGCAGTGAAGGTGGGCCCACATACCCTTCCTCCGTCTCATTGATGATGTCGCAGATTTCCATGTTCAGCGTCCAGTCCTCGCTCTGCAGGGAGCCATCTGTGGCCTTCTCTGTGAAATCAGAGAGAACACTGGTTTATATTTCTCCCAGAACAAGGGGGTAGAAATCCCAATCACCACACTGTCCTCCCAAGCAGAAGGGTGGAGCCAATGGAGCCCTTCACTCCCCAAACTCCAACGGAAAAGTTTAGGAGAGGGGCCAGCAGGTGGCGTGGTGGCAAAGGTGCTCGACTCCCACAAGGCTGACTGTGGTTTGAGTCCTGGAACTGGTGGCTAGGTTTCTCACTTTCTCTCTCTCTTTCTCTCTCTCTGTCTCTCTTTTGTGAGTGCATATGTCCTATAGCAAATTAAAGGATAATAATAATGGGGCTGGCAGGTGGCATGTTGATTACAGTGCTGGACTCCCACATGGCCAATCACAGTTCAAGTACCAGACCTGGCTGCTTGCTTTCTCTCTCTCTCTCTCTTTCTCTCTTTCTGGTCAAATTAAATAATAATAATAATAAACACATAAAATTATTCTTAAAATACCATAATAATGATAATAAATAAACTTGAATAAATTATCCTTTTTTAAAAAAGAAGGAAACGCATAGGAGAGGCCACCAAAATCACCCCAAACACCAGGATGTTGTTTATCTGCCCACAGATTCTGAAGCCAAATCACCCAAGTTAAACACAGGCCCCACCACTTATTAGTCGTCTGACCTCGGGCAAATGACTTAGCCTCTAGATGCCAAACCTAGTGGAAACAGTAGCACCCACCTCACAGAGGAGGGGTACGTATGTGTAAAACACTTCACAGTAGGGCCTGGCACACACGCAGCACCACATAGGTATTTGATTTTCAAAATAAAAAACTAAATAAGTAATTATTTAAACATCAGCTACGGTAGTTTAAAATTACACCTTGGATAAAAAGGAAGGAGAAGGGACCATCAGCTGTCAAGCTGCTGTAGGCACAGCGTTAAGTACTCTGTGGAGATTGTTTATTTCATCCATAAAATGACCCTTGACCAGTGGGGAGGGCAGTTTTTTTTAACAGAGCTAGGAAAACTGGGAGAAAATAAAGTTTAGCCCTACCCTTACACCATACAAAAAAATGAACTCTAAGTAGATTAAAGACAGAAGTATAAGAGCTAAAACTACAAACTCCTAGAAGAAAACACAGGGGCAATCTTCCTGACATTGAATCCGGCGATGATTTCACGGGTATGACATCAAAAGCACAGGTAACAAAAGAAAAAATGTAGGGACCAGCAGATGGCGGAACGGTTATATCGCTAGACTCTCACATGGCCAACCACGGTTCGAGACCTGGACCCTCCGGCTTGAAACTCACGCTAGGCATGTGTGCATGTGTGCCCCAAATCCCAAGGGACTGCGGTGTGGCCATCCCCCCTGGGGTGGTGATTTCTCACTTTCTGTCTCTCTGGTGAGCACACACACCCTATAAGCAAAACAACTTTTTTTTTTTTTTTTTTTTTAAAGGACTACATTAAAATGTAAAACTTCTGTGCATCTTGGGGCTAGCAGGTAGTGTAGTGACCGGGGTGCTGGACTCCCACATGGCTGACTGTATTTTGAGTGCCGGACCTGGTGGCTTGAAAATCACACCAAGTGCATGTGCATGATGCCTAAAATCCCAGGAGGAAAACAGAAGAGAAGGTATTGTGGTGTGGCCATCCCTCCAGGGCGGTGATTTCTCACTTTCTCTCTCTCTCTCTCTCTTTTTCTCTCTGGTGAGTGCACATGCCTTATGGCAAAAACCTTAAAAAAAAAAAAAAAAAAAAAAAAAAAAAAAAAGCCTGTGCATCCAAGGATACAATCAACAGGGTAAAAATGCAACCTGGAGAATGCAAGATAGAATTTGTAAATCATAAGTATAATAAGGGCTAATATCCAGAATATATAAAGAATGCCTATAACTCAACAACGACAAAAAACCCACGCTACCCAATTTAAAAAATGGGGAAACGATTTGAACGGACATTTCTCCAAAGAAATATACAAATGGCAGTAAGCATGTACAAAGACGCTTACCATGAGTGAGCAAATGGGGAATGCAAATCAAACCACACCTTACATCCACGAGGACGGTTACTATCGAAAACATGCTGCCAGGGTGCCGTGCTCTACAGGCCAGGACTATGTAGGAGCTAGAGTTCGATTCCCAGTCCAACCTCAAGTTCAGGTGCAGTGATGTGCACCTGCCATCCCAGTGTCACAGAGAGGCTGAGGCAGGAGGGTCACAAACTCAAGGCTGGCCTGGGCAACAAAGCCCTCCCCAGTGGCACATGTCTGCAGTCCCATCTGGAAGGCTAAGGGAGGAGCCTCATGACAGCAAAACCCTGGCTTGAAAAACAACAGCAATGGGGCCGGCAGGTAGCATGGTAGTTAAGGTGCTGGACCCACACGGCTGACCATGGTTTGAGTCCCGGAACTGGCAGCTTGCTTTCTCATATTTCCTCCCTCTCTCTCTGGTCAAATTAAAAGATAATAAGAAGAAATTTAAATAATTTTTAAAAACAGCAACAAAAACAGAAAATAACAAGTACTGGTGAGAATGCAGGCAAATTGGAACCCTTGTGTACTGTTGTGGGAATGTAAAACATACAGCCACTATGGAAAACAATGTGGCAGTTCCTCAATAGATTAAACAAGAACTACCCTGTCATCCAGCAATTTCACTTCTGAGTATAGCCCCAAAGAACCAAAAACAAGGTCTTGAGGAGACCTCTGTATACTCATGTTCACAGCAGCATGATTTGCAATGGCCCAAAGGTGGAAACACCCAAGTGTCTATCAATGGATGAATTGATAAATAAAATGTGGTATAACTGAGTCTTAAAAAGGAAGGAAATTTGGGGCCAGCAGATGGCATAATGGCCTCCAATGTAGTTGACCGCAGTTCAAGTCCCAGAACTGGTGGCTTAAAACTCACGCCTGGTGCGTGTGCCCAAAATCCCAAGAGGAGAATGAAGGAGAAAGGATTGCAATGTGGCCATCCCCCCTGGGGGTGATTTCTCGCTTTCTGTCTCTCTAGCAAGTACATATGCCCTATAGCAAAAAAATCTCTCTCTCAAAAAAAAAAAAAAGGATGGAAATTTTGTCACATGCTACACCACAGCTGAACCTTGAGGACATTATACGAAGTAAAATAAGTCATTAACTAAAAGACAAATATCACTCTATCAAGTAGCTAGAGTAGTCACATTTATAAAGAAAGTAAGTGGAATAGTCAAAGAGGCTGCAGGGGTGGGGAGCTACTGTTTCGTGGGTACAGAGCTTCAGTTTGGAGAGAATGCAGGAGTTCTGGAGATGTAGGGTGGGACTGTACTTAATGCCACTGAACTGCACATTTAAGAATAGTTAGAGGGCCCAACAGATGGCGTAATGGTTACGTCACTGGACTCCCATGTAGTCAACTGTGGTTCAAGTCCCAGACCCAGCGGCATAAAACTCACATGATGCACATGTGCATGCGTGCCCAAAATCCTGAGAGGAGAATGGAGGAGAGGGGACTGTGGCATGGCCATCCCCCCTGGGGGGGGGGTGATTTCTCGCTTTTTGTCTTTCTGTTTCTCTCTGTGTGTCTCTGGTAGAGGCACACAGCAAAATTCTCTCTCTCTCAAAAAAAAAAAAAGTTAGAAGGAGGGTCCAGCCGGTGGTGTAGTGGTTATGGTGCCGGACTCCCTCCCACATGACTGACTGCAGTTTGAGTCCCAGACCCAGGAGCTTGAAACTCACGTTGGGTGCATATGTGTGATGCCAAAAATCCTATGAGGAAAATGGCAAAGGGACTGTCATGTGCCCATCCCCCTGGGCAGTGATTTCTCACTTTTTCTGTGTCTCTGGTGAGTGCATGTGCCCTATAGCAAAAAGCTCTTTAAAAAATTAATTAAAACAGGGAACCAGCAGTTAGCGTAATGGCTATGTCTCTGGACTCCCACGTAGTCGACCGCAGTTCGCGTCCCGGACCCGGTGGCTTAAAACTCACGCCGGGCACGTGTGCGTGCGTGCCCAAGATCCCGAGAGGAGAATGGAGGAGAAGGGATTGCAGCGTGACCATCCCCCCGGGGGGTGATTTCTCGCTTTCTGTCTCTATGTCTCTCTCTGTCTGGCGAGTGCACACGCACTATAGCAAAAATCTCTCAAAAAAAAATTAATTAAAGCAAATAAAAAGTTAGAATGTTAAATTTTTTGTCACATGTGTTTTACCACAATGGAAAGTAATTTCCAAAAAAAGAAAACAAGTATGTATAGGCCAACAAACAGTTGGCTGGGGGACAGGTGGTGGGGACTGGAGGTCCCTGAAGCCTGGAGCCTCATCTGACAGGACCCAGGGCCTGGGAGAAGCAGGAAAGGTCCGAGAGCTCAGGATCATCAGGCAGGGACAGAACTAGACACAGGGTCACCTGACTGTGAGCCCCGTAAGGGTGGGCTGGGTCTGTGTGCCTTCCACTGTGTCCCAGGGGCCAGCACACAGTAGTTATGCAACACAGTCAGAAGGGGAGGGGCTGTGTCCCTCCCTTGAAGTGAGTGACCCCAGCCCCGACTGCCCATGAGAACCGCCCGGGAACTTCTGGAGCATATGCCCACCCTGCGCCGCTGGCCCCAGAGGTTCTCACTTGAATGGTCTGGGCAGGACCAATGCAGGCATTTATTCCAGGTTGTTGCTATAGGGCACATGCACTTGTTGCAAAGAGACAGAGAGGGAAAATGAGATGCCACCCCCTACTTCCAAGGGCATGGCCGCGCCACAATCCTTTCTCCTCCGTTTTCTCCTCAAGAGTTTGGGCACACGTGCACAAGCTGCCACGTCTAGGACTCAAACCATGATAGACCATGTGGGAGTCCAGCGCCTCAACCACCAAGCCATCGGCTAGACTCAGACTCAGTAATTTTTTTAAAAAATAATTTTTAAAGTTTTTTTATTTATTTTGTCCTCGACAGAGTGAAATAAAATAAAGTTTATTTATGTATTTTGTCCATGACAGAGTGCTATCTCCCCGTAGGAGATAGCACCCCCAACAGGGTCCTGACACCACCATGCGCCCACAGTCTCACTGGCCCCAGATCACAGGAACACATGTGCCCAGTGTGTTCGGGTCTCTGGAGGCGAACCCAGGACCTCCCCATGTGAGTCAGGCTGGCAGAGCATCGTGGTTTACGGTACACCGCCATCTAGCCCTGGGCAGGGATACTTGTGAGGAGCTGTCTGGGGATTCTAACATGTAGCCAAGGCTAGGAACTTCTGTTCTATTTCTATTTTTTTTTTTTTTTTTTTTTTTTTGTCATAGGGCACATACACTCACCAGAGAGAGAAAGACGGAGAGAGGGGAAAGTGAGAAAACACCTCCCAGGGAGATGGTTATGCCACAATCCCTTCTCCTCCATTCTCCTTTCAGGATTTTGGGTATGCACTCATACGCATTCAGCATGATTTTTTTTTGGGTGGGGAGGTTTTTGCTATAGGGCGTGTGCGCTCACCAGACAGACAGAGACCGAGAGATAGAAAGTGAGAAATCACCCCTTGGGGGGATGGCCATGCCACAATCCCTTCTCCTCCATTCTCCTCTCGGGATCTTGGGCACGCACGCACAGGCGCCCAGCGTGAGTTTTAAGCCACCAGGTCCGGGACGCGAACTGTGGTCAACTACATGGGAGTCCAGTGACATAGCCATTACTCTAACTGCTGGTTCCAACATTCAGCATGATTTTCAAGCTGCCGGATCTGGGACTCGAACCACAGTTGGCTATGTGGAAGTCCAGTGCCTTAACTATACAAGTGGTATAGTGAGATCACTTACTGGCCCTGAGAACCTCTGTTCTGTATCACGCCCTCCTCTGTGGCACTGTCTAGCTGGGGAGCGAAGAGCCAGGGACCTGGTCGTCTCCTCTGGGAGATCAGTCTCTGGCTTGCCTCACGGCCCTGTGTGCTCTGCTTAGACAGGCATGCTGCTGATTCCTCCACAGCTCCTGGGCCCCAGTGTTGGGGAACCGAAGCTTCCAGTGATGCAGTGTCCTCTGTGACAGCTCAGGCTGGCCTGTACACTGCTACCGCCCTTCCTCAATGCCAAGGACAGTACCCAGCACATCTCAGGTCCTTGTCGATCTCACATATCTGGCTCCAAGACCACGTGGTTTTACTCTGCCTTAAAGTTACAGAGAGAGCAGCCTCCGAGTAGCCTGTAGGCTGCTCAGAGGGTCCTGCGAGTAACTTCTTCCGGCCCTGTTATCTTCATTTTAAGAAGGGCGGAGAAGAAGTGGGGACAGCTATCACAGAAAAGGACATCGAATGAAGGAGGGACGAGTACTTGGCATTCATTCTCTTGACTCTCCCGCGGAAGGGGGAGCATCTGCAGTGAACGCTCACAAAACATGTTAGGATTCTGAAGCAAAAGCAATGCTTCTGTGTAGAACGCTGGGACTGATTTTTCTTTCCGCCCAATGTGTGGATGCCAGCTTGCCTCACTAGCATACAATAATCCAGAAGGTTCAAATCATATTACTGGGGCACATGAATTGCTCTAAACCTCTTTCTCCACACCTGGCATGGAACACTCTGGAATGCTGTTCATGGTGCCAGTACCTCTGGGCTCTACCCACACTCTTGACTATTAGAGATGCAGAAAACTTGGCTGTTTTCTTCTCCATTCTCACCAAAAGGATGTTGCTGAATGCCAAATGCTAAACCCAGCCCCCCTTTGCCTTCTGGTATTGGCTGCTCCCAAAGTCACTATATTTAACACCAAAGTGTCGAAGGCAGCAGTCCAAAACCTGAGCCACTGGACTGCAAGGCTCCTCCCAGCAAAAGCGCCCTAGGCTTCAGACTGCACGGGCAGGGTAGAAGGACAGGCAGAAAACCACGCTTGAGAGCATTCACACTCTCGCTGCTGTCAGGGTAAGGCTTCAGGCATCCTGGCCCAGGTCCTACACCAGGCGAGAGGTGGCCTTTCTGAATGGAGAAAACGCCATGGCAACAGCATCCGGAGGATATGCTGCTCTTACGCTGAAGGTTTAATGGAGTTGTTATCTGACTGCTCCAGCCCAGCCCCACCCAGCTCTGCACAGCCCTGCCTCACACCGTCCTGCCCTGCCCAGCCCTGCCTCACACCATCCTGCCCTGCCCAGCCCAGCCTGGCTCTGCACAGCCCTGCCTCACACCGTCTTGCCCTGCCCAGCCCCACCCGGCTCTGCACAGCCCTGCCTCACACCATCCTGCTCTGCCCAGCCCTGCCTCACACCATCCTGCCCTGCCCAGCCCCACCCGGCTCTGCACAGCCCTGCCTCACACCGTCCTGCCCTGCCCAGCCTAGCCTGGCTCTGCACAGCCCTGCCTCACACCATCCTGCCCTGCCCAGCCCCACCCGACTCTGCACAGCCCTGCCTCACACCGTCCTGCCCTGCCCAGCCCTGCCTCACACCATCCTGCCCTGCCCAGCCCAGCCCAGCCCAGCCCAGCCTGGCTCTGCCCACTCCTGCCTCACACTGTCCTGCCCTGCCCAGCCCAGCCCAGCTCTGCACAGCCCTGTCTCACACTGTCTTGCCCTGCCCAGCCCAGCCCTGCCGAGCCCCACCCAGTTCTGCACAGCCCTGTCTCACACCATCCTGCCCTGCCCAGCCTAGCCCAGTCCAGTCCAGCCTGGCTCTGCACAGCCCAGCCCCGCCTGGCTCTGCACAGCCCTTCCTCACATCATCCTGCCCTGCCCAGCCCAGCCCAGCCCAGCCCTGCTGAGCCCCACCCAGCTCTGCACAGCCCTGCCTCACATCATCTGCCCTGCCCAGCCCAGCCCAGTCCAGTTCAGCCTGGTTCTGCACAGCCCTGTCTCACATCATCCTGCCCAGCCCAGCCCAGCCCAGCCCAGCCCAGCCGGGCTCTGCACAGCCCTGTCTCACACCATCCTGCCCTGCCCAGCCCAGCCCAGCCCCCAGCTCTTAGCACGTCACCACGCCGCCGTCACCACGCCGTCAGCACTTTGCAACAGGAGTCAGTGGTACCATGATCTTTATCCATCCTGAGGGCTGGCTGCTGGGAATGGCTCGGCCCAAGGCTCCCTGGAGTACTGTGCTTCTGTGCAGCCAGGTTTTATTTTAGGTTTTGACGATTTACATGACAAAAGAAATGAAACTGAACTTTGCTTTTCTCTGGCTTGGGGACAGGACCTGGAGCAGGAGCCCACACTGAATGGCCTCAGTGCCAGCGACAATCAGATACAACTTTGTTCCCGTTTGCTGGGAATTCTTTCAAAAAGAGAAAAATAATAACTAACCGGGGCTCCTTTGTAAGCCTTGCTTCCCTTGTCTGTTTCGCACAGTCGAACACGCGCGGCTGTGTTTGTGTGGCATTTCCAGCTAAATGAAAAGGAGGGCTCTTTTGGGCTGGTTCTTTATAATCAAAACGTGAATATATCTCTTAGCTTGAAAACCCGGAATCCTGGTAATTAAACAGAGGAATGCGCTGACCCTGAGGAGAAGTTATCATGCCTTTGAACCCCTTCCCGGTATTATTAGAGGAAGGGAGAGGGTGAATATAAGGTTAATGGATTCTACTGCTAAACCGAACTTGGAAATGAGGTTTCATTGATTTAATATTTCCTCTATTAAGCCTCGCAAGACCGTGTCCCTTGTGTCCCTACCAAAGTGCAATCTCGGTACTTTCTTCCCTTGAGAGTCTGCTGCAGCCCGAGATCTGTGGAGCAGCGGATGGCCAGCTGGAGGGCGCGTGGCTGGCTGGCCTCTCCTCCCGCTGGCTCAGGAGGGTGGCAGCCCAGGCCCCGGGCGGAGCTGCTGCCTTCAGGGTGCGCCTCCTCCTGAGGAGGCTGCAGGATTAGGGCCGCAGACACGCCTACTATGCGTGACCCCAGTAGTGAGTCCTGTCTCCTGGGAGGGGAGGGGTGTCCTGAGACTGCTGAGCGGGGGCAGGAAGAGCTGGAGCTGGGGCTGGGGCTGGAGCTGGAGCTGGGGCTGGGGCTGGGGCTGAGCTGGGGCTGGGGCTGGGGCTGGGGCTGGGGCTGGGGCTGGGGCTGGGCTGAGCTGGGGCTGGGGCTGAGCTGGGGCTGGGGCTGGGGCTGAGCTGGGGCTGGGGCTGGAGCTGGGGCTGGGGCTGGGGCTGGGGCTGGGGCTGGGGCTGAGCTGGGGCTGGGGCTGGGGCTGGGGCTGGGGCTGGGGCTGGAGCTGGAGCTGGAGCTGGGGCTGGGGCTGGGGCTGGGGCTGAGCTGGGGCTGGGGCTGGGGCTGGGGCTGGGGCTGGGGCTGAGCTGGGGCTGGGGCTGAGCTGGGGCTGGGGCTGAGGCTGGGGCTGGGGCGCCGTCACCTCCGTGCTGCACCTCCCACCCCCACAGACGCCCTTCTTCCACCTCACGTGGGCGACGGAAGGCGGCGCCCAGCCCTGGCTCCCTGTGCCCACGCCCTCGTCACTCCCAGAACCTCTGCCCTCGGTCTTTTCTTCTCCAGATGGAACTGACTGGTGACTTGAGCCACTCTTCTGGGGCGCCGGCCACCACCCCGCCCTTCCCAGCCTTGCTGCCCACCCCCTTGGCTGTCTGTCCCTGGAGGCTCTGATCTCCCCAACAGGCCTGGTGTCCTGCATGCCAGCTTCATGTGGGCTCTTTTCCACATGCATGAAATGGGCGGGGCGGAGGGGAGGGCGGGGCAGGGCTAAGTGCCTCTGGGGCCTATCTGGCCCAAAACCGTCACTTTCTCACCCCTGCCACCCCTTACAGGTGAGGATCAAATGCTGCCTCCACCCCTGCCAGACTGGCATCCTCTGAGGACGCTGGCCCCACATTCACCCGGAGGCGGATTCTCACCACTTACGGGTGGGTTTGCTCTTTCAGGGTGGGCAAAGGTCTACGGGTGCCAAGAATGATGAAGAGAGAGGTGGAAAAGTTGAGGATACATCCTTTGGTAGAAAACGAGCGAAAATGAAAACAATGAGGCTTTCTTCCGCAGAGCAAAGACTGCTGCAGAAACGTCTGGGCAACAGCTGTATTTCTGGGGTGTGCCGTCACCGCCTGCGAGTGAGGCTCTTGCTTGGATGTGAGTCCTAGTGTGTTACGTAAACAGCAAGCGTCACTTCTCCACAGCTGCGGCCAGAGAGACAGGGACGCTTCCAGCTCACACAGAGGGCACCTATTCCGTCATTTCACTATCAGCGGAAGTGTGGCGTCCTGAGCTTTTGTTCAAATGGTAGTGACAGTCTCCCCCTCGTGAACTGAGAGTTAGGACAGGCGGTTTCAGATCCGTGAGATACACCAACCCGAGATGTGAATGCATGCCAGCAGGCGGGACAATACCATGTACATGCCCAGGCTCTAGAGACAGCCAGACCTGAGATCGAATGCTGATCGTACCACCGATCAACCGTGTGATCCTGGCCTACGGCGTGTGAAGTGATATCTCGCTGTGGTTTGATGTGCGTCCCCCTAACAGCCAGCGATGTGGAGCACGTTTTCACGTGCTCACTGGCCATCTGCACATCTCTACGGAGAAATGTCTATCGAAGTGCTTTGCCTGCTCTGAGGTATTCTTAAACTTTATTTAATTTCTTCCATGAGAGAGAGAGAGAGACAGGCACCCTCAGCAGGGTCTTCACACTGCAATCCCCCCACCCCCGGCCTCAGCTGGTCAGGATCATGGGTGCATGGGCGCACCTGGCAAGACTTCAAGAGGCAAAATCCTGACCTTCCCACAGGGCTTCCGCATCATGGAGAACTCATGATTACTGTGCCTGCCCATTTTTAAATCAGGTAGTTTGTTTTTGTCATTGAGATGTAAAGTTTTTTTGTTGTCAGAGGGCACATGTGCTTGCCAGAGAGAGAGAAAGAGTACTCCCCACTGAGGCATGGCCACTCTGCAATTTCTTCTCCTCCATTTCTCCACTCTGTGGCGACTTGGAGGCATGGAAGTGTATGCACCCAGTGTGTTTTTCAAGCTGCCAGGGCCAGGATTCCAAGCATGCAGTTGGCCATGTGGGATCCAGCTCCTTTAACCACTAGGCCATGGGGCTGGCCCTAGGAGTTCTTTATATATTTTGGATATCAATCTCTTACCAGATATATACTTTGAAAATAGTTTCTCCTATGGGCTGCTTTTTTACTCTCTTGATAGTACCCTTTGATGCACAAAAGTTCTTCATTTTTGATTAAGTTCTATTTTCTCTTTTGGTGTCATATCTAAGAAATCATTGCTAAATTCATTATTATGAAGATTTTTCTGCTTTATTCTGAAACATTTATAGGTTTTGTTCTTATGTTTAGGTCTTTGATCCATTAGGAATTCATTTTTGCATATGATGTAAGATAGATCAACTTTATTATTTTGCATGTGAATACCCAATTTTCCTACTACCATTTGTTGAAAAACACTGTCCTTTCTCCACTAAATGGTCTTGGCACCCTTACTAAAAATCAACTGACCATTGAGAGGAGGGTTTATTTCTGAGCTCTCTCTGTTATTCCATTGGTCTACATGATAGTACCAAATTGTTTTAATTACCTTAGGATTTTCTTTTTAAGAATTACTTAATTAAAAATTTGCTATAGGGCACATGTACTCCCAGAGAGAGAAAGGAAAGAAAAAGCTGAGAAAGCAAGGCACCAGGTCTGGGACTTGGACCGCAGTCAGCCATATGGGAGTCCAGTATATCAACCTCCATGCTACCTGCTGGCCCCGATTACCTTAATTTTACAGTAAGTTTTGAAATCAAGAAGTGTGAATTCACTAATTCTGTTCTTTTTCAAGGTTGTTTTGGCTATTTGGGTCTCTTGAGATTCCATGTGGATTGTAGGATCAGTTTTTCTATTTTTTGCAAAAAAATGCCATTGAGATGTTGCTTGGTATTTGCATTGTACCAGCACCTCATCTTGAGTAGTGCTGTTTTGTTTTTGTTTTTGTTGTTTGTTTGTTTGTTTTTTAGCAGACAGCACCCTCCCAATGGGTTGTGGTCATGGCACAATTCTTTTTCCTCCATTTATGCATTTATTCCGTGGGCATGCGTGCACAAGCCTACTGTGTTTTCAAGCTGCCAGGCCAGGATTTAAACCACAGTCAGCTATGTGGAATCCAGTTCCCTTAACCCCTGCACTACAGGGCCAGCCCTAGTGCTGTCATTTAAAAGATATAAGTCTTCCCTTCCATGAACACAGGATGTCTTTTCATTTATATATGTCTTCTTTAATTTCTTTCAGCAATGTTTGTGGTTTTAACTGCAAGAGTGTTTGATGTCTTAGTTAATTCCTAGATTTTGTTTTAAAGTTTGCTACAGGGCCTGTGGGCTTGCTGGAGAGAGACACACAGAGAGAGAGAGGGAAAGTGAGAAATCACCCCCTGGGGGTATGGCCACACTGCAATCCCCCTTCTCCTCCATTCTCCTTTTGGACTTTTGGGTATGTACGCACACGTGCCCAGAGTGATTTTCAAGCTGCCAGGTCTGGACTGGAGCTGCGCAGTTGGCCACAAGGGATTCAGCTGCCTTAACCTCTGTGCCACCTACTGACCCAATATTTTGTTCTTTTAGATGATATTGTATATAGGACTGTTTTCTTAATTTCCTTTACAGATTGTCCATTGCTAATATATGGGAACACAGTTGGAACCAGTCTTGGCGTGGTGGTTAAGGTGACCGGTTCCCACATGGCTGACTGCACAGTTCAAGTGCTGGATCCAGGGGCTTGAGAAACATGCCAAGTGCTTGTGTGTGTGTGCCTAAAATCCTGAAAGAAAGGAGAAATGGTGAAGGGATTGTAGTGTGACCATTGCCCCTGGCGGGGTGCTTCCTTACTCCTATCCCCCACCAAGCACACATGCCCTTCTGCAAAATTTTAAAAAAGAAAAAGAAGGGGCTGGTGGGTGGCGTGGTGATTAAGGGCGCTAGACTCTCACATGGCCAACCACAGTTCGGGTCCTGGACCTGGTGGCTTGCTTTCTCACTCCCCCCACCTCTTGCTCCTTCCCTCTCTGGTCAAAATAAAATAGATAAATAGATAAATAAGGTTCAATAAAATTATTCTTAAAAAAAAAAAAGAAAAAGAAGAAGTAAGAAAAATTGCCGATTTTTTAGTGTTGATTTTGTATATTGAAATGTGACAACTAATGCTGTTTGTTCTGTGAGTTCTTCATCTCTCTTTTTTTATTTTTAAGTTTTTTTCATAGGGCACATGTGTTCACAGGAGAGACAGAGATAGTGAGAAGGAAAGTGAGAAATTACTCACCGGGGGGATAGCCACACTGCAACCCCTTCCCCTCCATTTTCCTCCCAGGATTTTGGGCATGCACACACACACACACCCAGCATGATTTTTTTAAAAAAAGAATTATTTATTTATTTATTTATTCGTTTATTTTAATTTGACAGAGAGAGAGACACACACACACACACACACACTTATACAGAGAGAGAGAGAGAGATGAGAGGGCGGGGGCGTGAGAACGTAAGCCACCAGGTCCAGGAACTGTGACCAGTGGCCAGCCATGTGGAGTGTCCAGCCTTAACCACCATGCCACCTGCTGGTTCCCTACCCAGCATGATTTTCAAGCCAGGACTTGAACCACAGTTGGTCACATGGGAGTCTAGAGCCTTAACCACCATACCACCTGCTGGCCTCGAATTCTTCAACTCCTTCTTTCTTATTTTTTAAAAAGTATTTATTTGTTTTATTTATTATTATTTTCTTTAAGTTTGCTATAGGGCACATGCGCTCACCAGAGAGAAAGGGAAAGTGAGAAAGCAAGCTTCCAGGTCTGAAACTCAAACCATGGTGGGCCACGTGGGAGTCTAGCACCTTACTCACCATGCCACTTGCTGGCCCCCTTCAACTGGCTCTTTACTGGCTCAATGAGCCAGGACTGGAGCTGCTTGGAGGGAGGACACGTTTGTGTCTGAAGATGGGGCCTTGTGTTGGCAAGGGCCCCTCGGAACTAAAATGATGGCTGCAAGCCCTTCAGAGGCCCCCGGATGACAGGCCCTAGGCAATTTGGTGAGAAGAGAACAGGGCTCCAGGCTGTCACTGCGTTGTCCCTTTGGACTTAAAAGCAGGAGGCATGCATGTCATTGCGGAGGCTGAGCTGCACTGGGACGTCGGGCAGGAACTTGACCTCCCACGCGCTAATGACAGTGCGTCTCACACAGATGTGAAAACGCCTGGCAGAGCCTCTCACGCAGAGCGCCGGTCCTCCCCAGGCCAAGCGGTCACCGCTGCTACTTCTGTTATTTTACAGCTTTTCTGAAGGGGCTCTGCCAGCACCCTCCCCTGTGCTCCGCCTTCAGCATTCCCGTGTCACCACTGCCACCTACAGGTAGAAGGCTATCCTCGAGCTGTGCCTGCCGGAGTGGCTGGCTTGAATGCCCCAGCTCTGACCGGCTCCAAGCCTTGAGGATTTCTGGTGTCTGAGCTGACAGAGCGACGTGTCTAGAAGCCACGACGGGTTCCTCCTATGGAAGGAAGCCCCCTAAGTTGGTGTGGCCCCCTGTCAGGTGAAGGAGCAGCCAGGGCACAAATTCCTTAAGAACCCAAATGTTAAAACTCCAAGAGGTATTAGAGCCATCCAGTACAAAGATCCCCTCCATCACCTTTCCTGGGCCCTCGGGAAGCGGGGCCTGTGGGGAGCAGAAGGCACTGCGCTGTTGCTCGCCCCCACGGGCAGCAGTGTGTCCTCAAGCTCCCACGGAACCTCTGACCTCCAGTGTTCAAGAGCATGCACCCCGTTCACAAAAAAGCACAGCAACAGAGGGGGAGTGAAAGCGCCGTCTACCAAGCACACGGCAGTCAGGGAGCTGTGCTCTCTACGTACAGTACGCTACCCCGCCGAGCCCGCCTTTCCCCTTCCAGGTGGCATCTCTTTCTTTTTTAAAGGTTTTTGCCATAGGGTATGTGTGCTTGGGGATAGACAAAGAGAGAGTGTGAAAAGAAAAGTGAGAAAACCCTCTCCCCCTAGGGACAATGGCCACACCACAATCCCTTCTCCTCCATCCCCCTCCTGGGATTTTAGGTATGCACACACACTCGCCTGGTGTGATTTAAGATAACAGCTCTGGGATTTGAACCATGGTCAGCTATGTGGAAATCCAGTGACTTAACCATCATGTCACCTGCTGGGCCCAGGGGAAGAACAGGAAGCCTAGCGAGGTGGCTGGCCCCGCAGTACACTGCTAGAAGAGCAGCACTGACAACCACAGGACCCAGGTCTCCTTGGTAGATCTGACTTTGGACCCCAACTTGTCCCCAGACAGAGGGAGAAGAAGACAGAAGACCCTGCCCCTACAGTGCCTCCACGTGGCCTACCCTCCTGACTGGGTGACGGCGAAGTGTGAAGACAGTACCCACGAAGGGTCAAGTGTTAATTGAGATGCAGGATCGCCTTTTTTCATCATCTTCTTCTTTTTTATTTATTTATTTAAACAAACTTTCTATTTTGGAACGATTTTAAATTTCCTGAAAAGTTGCTAAGCGAGTACAGAGTTGCCGTGAGCTCTTATAGCTCCCTCTCATGCTTACGTAACCATTATATACTTGTCAAAGCTAAAAGTCGCCCTTGGCCCAGACTGTGAACTAAACTCCAGCCGCTCCGCGGTTTCTCATTTTCCCACCAGTGTCTGTTTTCATGATCCAATCCAAAATACCACGTGGCATTTAGCTGCCCCCTCGTTTTAATCTTCTGTTTTCTCTAAAGACTGACTAACTTGCAAACTCACCAACTTGCTCTCCTCTCTCAAGAGCTTGGTTCTGAAGGGCAGCTGTGTGTGAGCCACAACTCCACACTCCGGCCTCATTAGGGCACCACATCCTCCCACTCCCCAAACAAAGGAGCCCTTCAGGCCGGCCAAACAACAGAGAGAACAGAGGCTTGTTAGCCACACAGGCCCGTACAGGCCCGAGGCTGCTGACCCACGTTCTGCTCCAGCTGGAATTCCCTTGAGGGGCTCCACAGATGTAAACGCACTTGGGGTGTGTTCTCCAGCAGGGCCACTGCTGCGTTCCCATCTCTGAGCTTCATGGAGTATCTTACATGTGGAGGGCGTGAGTGTGAGAGGGTCTGGAGGGAGAGGCTGACTTAGGGATGGGATGGAAATGGGCTTTGGGGGAGGAGGAGCCTCTGCAACCCAACGGGCAGGCTGCTTTCTTTCTTTTATTCTTTAAATTTTATTTAGTATCATTTGCTGTAGGACATGTGTGCTCCCCAGAGAGAGACAAGGGAGAGAGGGAAAGGGAGAAAACAAGCTGCCAGGTCCGGGACTCAAACCGTGGTCGATCATGTGGGAATCCAGTGCCTCAACCACCATGCCACCTGCTGGCAGGCTGCTTTCTAAAGGTCTGAGACCTGGTGTTCAGGTTAGAGCAGAGTAGATGAGCAGGGGCCGTCCCCGTGCTGTATCCCCCTGTACCCCCATGCTGTCTGCTCGGCACAGGCCCCTCAGCTGCCAGCCTCTTCTCTCCCAGATGGCCTCTCAGGGCCTGTCCCCTTACTCTAAGGACTCCACTGCAGGCTGTGTGGGACAGCCTTGTTCTAACTGCACTGACTCTCAGGCCTCAGGAGGGAGAGTATACAAGGCCATCTGAGACTTCCCAGTTCAACTAAAGACTTTAACTGAGAAGCCTCTCCCTGCCAGACACTGCACTAGGCTGAGACAGAAATAAAAAGATAGGGGGACCGGCCATGGCACAGCAGAATGTGACACTGTGAGGCCGACGCACAGCGGAAGGTTCCGGTTTGCCTCCAGCGTCCTCCCTGAGGACACCAGGTATGAGTGCCCTTGATTCCAAACTGGCTGGGGCTGGGCGTGGATCGCAGCATCAAGACGCTGTTGGGGATGCTGTCTGTCTGTCACTCATGGAAGAAATAAACAAACTTTAAGAGAAAAAAAGAAGCAAGACAAAGTCCAGGGGTCTGAGGTAGCTAGCACCGCGTGGGCAAAAGAAGACGGGTGGGGGGGGGGGGCTACAGACAAGAACTCATCGCGCTGTGGGGGGGGCGGGGAGGGGCCTGTGAAAGGCTCGGGAGGGCCGGGAGACACGGCGGTGCGGGGTGCGCAGGCTGCGTCAGGGGCCTGCCAGGGCAGGGGCTGTGCAGAGGGGGGCTCAGGAGAGTCCTTTCATTTTCTGTAAGGAGTCTGGGCTTTCCGCAGGAGGCAACGGATGGGGCTTTTCAACAGGGGCGACAAGAATATTTGTGTTGAGACAGATCGCTCTGGTGACAGCGTGGGGGCTGTGCTGGAGTGGAGAGACTGCAGGCAGGAAGCAGGGGCAGGTCAGGGAACAAAAGAGCCAGGACAGCGCGCTGGCCCAGGGAACGGTTTTGAACCTGATGGACCGGGAGTTGGTCCTGGCACTCTGTGACCGGGGCACATTTCTTAGACTCTCTGAACTCAATTTAGTATCCGTAAAACAGGCAAAAGAGCTGTACCTCCTCACAGGTACAGTGAGATGAATGAGTTCATGATGTCAGACTCAAAGCCGGAGACCTGGAACACAGTGAGGGCGCAATGAATATGAACTAAAATTCTTTTTTCCCGTAAAGATCATTAATTCCTTCTGTGAGAGAAACAGAGAGTGAAAACCAGAGACAGGCATCCCCAACACCGTCTTCACGCAACCATCCACCCCAGTCTCAGCCAGCCGGGATCGCTGGCATGCACGAACCCTGGCACACTCAGGGCGTGAACCCAGGCCCTCTCCCCCGTGGGGCCAGCTGCATTACCACTGCAGCACTGCCTGGCCCCTAAACTACAATTCCTAAGGTGTATTGCGTGAACTGGACACTGGAAAAGAAGGAATTGAGGAAGGGAAGGCAGAAGGGGAGGGCGACTGTCTCTAAGGCTTTGACTGCGGCCTCCAGGTGGAGGGTCCAAGTGGCCCCTGATGCCCTGCTGGAGTGTGGGCAGAAAGGACCATGCCAGGGCTACGTTCTGACAGGGGGCACCAACCAGCCTGTGAGGGCAGCCGGGGGCTGCAGACGTGATGTCTGCAGCCATGAACAAGGCTAGAGAAGGTCTTTTCCACCTGCAAGAGGGATTAGGAAAAAGATTCCCCAGTGTTCCCCAGGGCTCGGACCTGCTGCGCTCTTTAAAGCCAGAGTGTTTTGACTGCCTCTTGCAAAGAGCTGTTTTTCAGAACTAGGCAACAAGAAACACTCTCTTCGCCACCAATACAGCATTTATGGTATTCAAAGGCGTTTGTGGGGAGTAGCAGAAAGCAACCCCTCAGAAAAGAGTCAAAGAATAGCAGTTTTTCCCATATAGAGGCTTAGTCACAGAAAGGAATCGCAGCTAATCATCAAAAACGCCCATGTTAAAACACTTGACGCTAAAACCAACGTGTGTGTGTGTGTGTGTGTGTTTGTATGTGTGTGCAATTTTTTTTATAGGGAGTGTGTACTTGCCAGAGAGCGAGAAAGTGACCAAGTACCCTGGGATGCCCACACTGCAGTCCCTTCATTGTCCTCTCAGAATTTTGGGCATGCACCCACAGGCGCCCGGCGTGACTTTCAAGCCGCCAGGTCTAGGACATAAACCGCGCGTTTGGCCATGTGGGGTCTAGCCACCCTGCCACCTGGTTGGCCCAAAATGAACAAGCACCTTTGAAAGGATAGTGCCCACTGCTGGAGAGGTTACAGAAACCACAGCCCGCACTACTGAGTGGCATCCATTTACATGCTCTCTGCAAGAAGAATTTGGGCAGTAGACATCGAGGGACATGCTTAGAAAGTTCTTGCCATTTGACCTAACAATCTCTTTAGGACTCTCAGTGGAAAGAAATTTGTAAAGAAAAAGTCACACACAACCCCACAATCCCACTCCTTGGACAGAAGCATAAGTCCACGCAAAAAGTGGCTCACGTATGTTCCTGGTAGCTGGCATGCGTGACATCCAAACAGTGGAAACAGCCCAAATGTCCATCAGCCTGACGGACAGACACACAACCACAGTATACCCACACAACGGCATATTATTCAGCCTTTGAAAAGTAATGACATTCCAGGGGATGGAGGGTGGCGTGGTGGCTAAGGGCACTGGACTCCAACATGGCCAACTGTGGTTCAAGTCCTCAAGTCCTGGGCCTGGCGGCTTGCTTTCTCTTGCTCTCTCTCTTTCTCTCTCTCTCTGTCCTTCTCTGATCAAATTAAAATAAATAAAGTTAAATGAAATAATTATTTTAAAAAAAAAGTAATGACATTCTGATATATGTTATAACATGAATTAACCTTGAGGATGTTACGTAGGTGAAAAGCCAGTCACAAAAGAACAAATGCTGAGAGATTGCTTTTACACCAGGTACCTAGTGTAGTTAAATTGACAAACAGAGAGTAGAATGGTGATTCTACTTTCTACCTCAAGGCTGGGGTGTTATACGTTTCGTCTGGGAGATGAAAGAGTTCTGAGTTGGAAGGTGGCGATGGTTGCACTACAATGTAAACATGTTTAATGACACTGAACGGTAAATTTAAAAATTGTAAATTTTATGTTCTGTAAATTTTTGCTTTTTTAATTGTCAATGGGTGCGTCCATTTGCCACAGAAATCAGGAGAAAGGAAGTGCCCTCAGTGCCCGGTCACACTGCAGCACTCTCTCCTCCATCTCCCCATGCCATCGGATTTGGGATATGCATATGCACTTGCTGGTGTGTTTTTCAAGTCACTGAGCTGGGACTTGAACCACTGTAAGACATGTGGGACCTGGTCCCTAGGTCAGTGCCTAACCACTGTGCCACATGCCAGCCCTTACCACGATTTTTTAAATGGGAAAAGACCACACATTGTACAATTTTCTTTATAAGAACTGTCCAGAACAGGCAAGTCTACAGAGATGGAATGCAGATTGGTTGTTGCCTAGGGTTGAGGGAAATGGGAATGACTGCTAACGGGCATGGAATGATGAAAATGTTGTAAAATTGATCGTGGTGATAGTTGTACAACTCACAGAATATATTAAAAATCATTGACTTGTACACTCTAAATGGGTGAACTGAATGGTATGTGAATTGTATCTTAATAAGACTATTGAGAAAAGGGGGGGAAAGCTACCAGGACTATATTCAATGCAGTATTACTGAGAACTTCTCATGTATATAATAGAAGAATGATGGTTAAATTATGATATATTGAGAGACCAGCAGTTAGCATAATGGCTATGTGGCTGGACTTCCATGTAGCTGACCGCGGTTCAAGTTCCAGACCCAGTGGCTTAAACTCACACCAGGTGCGTGTGCATGCGTGCCCAAGATCCTGAGAGGAGAATGGAGGAGAAGGGATTGTGGCGTGGCCATCCCCCCGGGGGTGATTTCTCGCTTTCTGTCTCTCTGTCTCTCTCTGGCTTTCTGGCGAGCGCACGTGCCCTATAGCAAAAAGCCTCTCCAAAAAAAAAAATTATGATATATTGACACAATGAATATTACATAGCCATTGTACATAATAATTACTAAAACCATACAGAATATTTTGTAATGGTGTAAAGAAGACAAGACATAATTTTTTTAACGGATGCATATGGATAATGCTAGAAGAAAAATGAGAAAAAGTGAAAATAATCAATGTGTTGGAAATACTTGGCTTAGAAACAAACCTTTAAAAATATTTTCTGGTATTGTTATGAAAAGAAAGAAGGTATTATACTGCAAAGGATTAAGAATTAAAACGCCAAACTCATAACCAAAACTAAAAGCCAGTTATTTGATTCTTCCATCAAAAGTAGCTAGGCAAGGGGCCAGCAGGTGGCATAGTGGGTAAGGTCATAGATTTCCACATGGCCAGCTGTGTTTGAGTCCCAGACCCAGCAGCTTGAAAACCATACCAGGTGTATATGCATGTGTGCCTGAAGTCCTAAGAGGAGAATGGGGGTGAAGGGATTGTGGCATGGCCATCCACTGGGGGAGTAATTTCTTACTTTCCTTCTCTCTCTCTCTCTTCTTGGCAAGCACACATGCCCCATGGCAAAAAGCTAAAAGACAAACAAACAAAAAGTAGCTAGACAAGGGGCTAGAGTAGGCACAGTGCTAATACAACTAGACTCACATGAGAAGGTCCCTGGTTCAGGTCTTAGAACCTCCCTCTACATGCTGTGTGCACACATAGCCCATGACCTGGGCTGACTGAGATTCCACCTGTAGACCCTACTGGGGGTATATGTCTATTGTTTCTGTCTCTTTTTCTCTCTCTCATGGGAGAAAGCAATACTTTTAAAAAATATTTATTTATTTAATTCCATTTGTTACTATTATTATTTTTTTAATTATTTATTTTATTTCATTTATTCATTCATTTATTTTTTAATTTAACCAGAGAGAAACAGAGGTAGAGAGTGAGAGAGAGAGGAAATGAGAAAGCAGGCCACCAGATTCAGGACTCGAAACCTGGTCGGCCATGTGGGCGTATCCAGTGCCTTAACCACCATACCACCTGCTGGTCCCCATTGTTACTATTATTCTTTAATTTGACTAGAGAGAGAGAGAGAGAGAGAGAGAGAGAGAGAGAGAACGAAGGGGAAAATTAGAAAGCAAGCTGCCAGATCCGTGACTCGAACAATGGTTGGCCATGTGCGAATCCAGCATCTTCATCCACCACATCACTTGCCGGCCCTGAGAAATAATTTTTTTAATAATAATAATAAAAAAAGCTGGGCACAAGGCATAAATCTGGCCTTGAACACAAGTATACCTTTTTATTGAATATATGTGAAAACTCTGTCCAAAGATCAAAGCTCTCTAAGCCCAATGCCCCTCAAAAGGCATTTCATCCTGACCAGGCCTCCCTATTAACTTTCCCTTTTCCCAGAGAGGTTCCCTCAGATACCAGGTAGTTGAGGAGGACCAAACAGAGAGAGATGCAGACATATTATACACACGTGCTTTATATTCCAAAGCCAAACACAACAGGGTTCTGAATCATCTGGGAAATTGCTCCTATCCATCAACGCCGAAAAATCAAGAATATCAACAGTGAGAGTGAGCAGGGGAGATTACATGTAAATGCAACCATATTTAAATACGAAGAAGAGACCCGACACAAGCATGTATATTCCTGCTTGTACAATATTCAGAGCCAACAGACTTATCACACACAGGTTGTGTAACTTATTAACGACAATGTGACTTTAAACAGCAGCTGTAACTGGGTCACCTTGAATAATACAAAACAAAGCTTGCAGAGGGAAACATGCAAATAAAATCATGGAAATTCAGGGGCTTGGGGTGGGGGAGGACAGGCATTTTCCTAGGTTTTCAGACTTGTTACTATAGAAAAAGAAATGTAATATCTATCTAACTTCTCCAACACTGAATAAAACAGCAGCGTGATACTGTAACCGTCAGTGGGGTGGAGTCCCAGGGGATGGGCCTTACATTTTTTTCCCATACATCATACCAAGTCGAGCTGGTACCTGGATAAAGTGGCACAGCCAGGTTTACCAGTGAGTGAGAGCACACAGTACCCACCCCGGGCAGTGCATACCACACAGAGAAGCAGCAGAGAGGCCTCCTTCTTTCTTTCCACCCCTCTCTGAGGCCAGGACCTGCAGACAGAGCACTCGCCGATAAGGAACTGCCACCCTCCATGGGATATGTCAAGTGAAACCTTCCTTTAAGAAGGTGCTGGAGCAAACAGCCATCTGGCCTCCCCAGAATGACCACAAAAAACACTGGGTCATCTTAAACTTTCAGTTGGATGACAAGGCATTTTATCACATTAAGAATTATGGAGGGAAAGAGCGGCCCTGTAGCTAGTGGTTAAGGGAGTCTGGATTCCATGTGGCCCACTGCGGTTCAAATCTTGGCCCCGGTGGTTTGAAAATCATGCAAGGTGAGTGTACATGTGTGTCCAAAATCCCAACAGGATGGAGAAATGAAGGAGAAAGGATTATAGTGTGGCCACGCCCATTGGGGGTTGCTTTCTCCCTCTCCCTCTCCCTCTGTCTCTAGTCTCTCTCTGGCAAAGCGCACATGCCCTCTGGCATTCACAAAAAAGAATGATGGTGATCAGATGGCGGCACAGAAGTAGCACAACCGGCCCTGCATGGGCGAGTGCCGCGTTCCTGACACGAGGCCGGGCGTGCCTGTATGCGCACGCCTGTGATCGAGGCTGGCTGAGACTGGGGTCAAGCTCAATGTGAAGACCCTGCTTGGGGTATCCCGCTTTCCCTTCCTTTCTCTCTATCAGAAGAAATAAATAAATTGAAAAAAAGAATTACAGTTATTTTAGAGCCCTTACCTTTTATAAATATTGGGCCATTGGAAAAGTCATAACGTATTTTTGTTTCCTATGCAAAAATGCATCCTGACTTTTCCAACCACCCAATACACATGTAGGTACAGAGATGAAATGATACGATGTTGAGGGTTTACTGCAAAACAACCCCACACGTGTGGGGGCTGTGGACGAGCCAACACGGCCAAGAGCTGAGAGTGTGGATGCTCGGTGGTAAGTAGGTGGGGGTTCATGATGGAGTCTGCTTCCTTTGGTAGACGTTGGAAATCGTCCATAAAGAAGAGGAGAAAACTTCAGTAGGAAAGGCACAGAACCATTCATAACTGACCCAGAGGAGCAAGTGAGGGGGAGGGGAGAGCTGATTCTGCAAAGATGCATAATTGAGAAAGACTCGGCTGTTCCCAACAAATGAGAGGATGGCTAAGCAACGAGGGGACATCAATAAGGCAAAAATGCTACGTGGCTTTTAAAAATGATAAATACTTCGGCCTAGTCGCTAAGTGGAAATCGGTATAGGAATGCTAAGTGGAAAACAGGCAGCGTAAAATATTATGTGCATACTAATCACCACAAGGTAAAGACGCGTGCTTGCATGATGGGAAGGGTCAGCGAGAACACAGGAGGCCGCGTCCCCCCTTCACCGCCGGCCCCCACCGCCTCCTGCCCCCACGTGCACACGCACACTCCAACTGGATTAATTGCGCTCTTCTGGGACCCTCGTTTGCTGGCTCCGGCACAGCCCCTACTGCGTACGTCATGGCTCCCGGAGGACCTGCCCTCCCTGACAGAAGGTGAATTCTAGCTGCACACAGTAGGTATCCAATAATGTCGGTCCAGCAGAGCACAGAGACATTAGTAGCTGCTGCCTCCATTTTGGCTTTCTTTCCCCCCCTTTAGAGCTATTCACGCCCACAGTAACCATTCAGGAAAAGCATTCCTCAGTGATTATCAGAGAACAATGCTTCCATTTCTGATTCACAAAGTGCTTCTGCTACCATGGGCTTGGGACCCAGCAAGGCAAAACAAACTCCAGCTGACTTCCTGTCCAGATCCTTGCAGGACCACAGAGAAAAATCCCATTTTGTTTTGCAAGCTTGTAAGGAGTCTCATTGCTATGGTTTCTACCACCGAGTCTGAAGATATTCGCCAAGGGCAGCTCAGAGAATGGGCCTTTCCTCTGCCACTCAGGAGGGCTGGTGAGCAGCTGGGAAGGGCTGCTCAGCAGAGCCGTCTGTCTGTCCAGACTGGAGACGGCATTCGAGTTTAAAGGGGTTATTACCTGTTGATGATAACATGTATAGCATCTAAGAAATGTATTCATGTTAGAAAATTCACTTTACAAGCTAAGTGACATATAGTGATTAAATGTATAAAAGAAATTAAAACAAATTATTTTTTTAAAAAAAGTTTCTGCGGCAACAGTACAGCCCAGCCAGCACCACGGACCTCCAGCTGCGGCTCTGGTCCTCCACCCAGTCTGTATCCCCGGCTTAGAGCTGCAGGCTTTGTGGGGAGTGGTTTGATGCAGATACTCAGGAGTGTCAGGAAATCCCAAGATGGTTTCTTTCTTTTTTTTTTTTTTTGAGAGGTTTTTTGCTATAGGGCACGTGCACTCACCAGACAGACAGAGACATAGAGAAAGAAAGTGAGAAATGACCCCCCAGGGGGGATGGTCACGCCGCAATCCCTTCTCCTCCATTCTCCTCTCGGGATCTTGGGCACGCACGCACACGCACCCGGCATGAGTTTAAGCCACCGGGTCCGGGACGCGAACCGCGGTCGACTACATGGGAGTCCAGCGACATAGCCATTACACTAACTGCTGGTTCCCAAGATGGTTATTTTTCAGAGCAGTAGTTTTTAACATTTTTTGGATACGATGTTAAAGGAAGAGTTGCTTTCCAGAATCTGGAAAGACTTTTCCAGAAAAGGGCACGCGCGCACGTACACACACACACACACACACACACACAGAGTTCTGCATACTCTTTCAGGACCCCCCTAGCCTGAATCACACACTCCTATCCTAGTGCCTTTCAGGAGCTTTGACTGTGGCTGTCAATATGAACACTTAGAAACCAAATGCAACACGTATCTCCACAACAGCAAGGGCCACCGTGAGCTACCAGAGAAAGAGACATGCGACAGCTCTCGGGGGGGAGGGGGGGAGCTTCATGGGTCTGTGTCTTCGTGAAGACCACCAGGAGAGAGGCACGGGACCCGAGCCTGGGCACGCAGAGGAAGGTCAGTGCACCAGCGCTAAGATCCACCATTCCAGGTCTTCCGAAATGAGACTGCCAAGCCTGTCGTCCTCATGGCCGTCAGACCACGCCAGCCTCTATTGGCTGGACTGGAACGCTGACATGCCACTCAGTGTGCTGAGACAGTCCACAGAGGGCTCCGCTAGCACTCCAGAAAGTGGAGTATAGAGAACTGCCAACACGCAAACTTCCATCATTCTCCTAACGAAAGCCAAAAACTGTTCCAGGTGGGCATAGGGAATGACCAAATCAGAGACTCTTGTAAAAATGGCAGAAAAGGAAGTCTGGGCTCGTGTAAGACGGGACTTCTAACCTGGCAGGGAGAGGAAGACGTGCCTGGTAGGCCCCGGGGCTCCCAGGTCTAATGAATGCCACCCCTTCCTTGTCCAGGAGCTCTTCCCAGCATTTGCCCCCGCGAGCAGCTCATCTACATGCCTGGAAACGTTCTGCAGCTTTGATCACATCATTGCCGTCCCGGCCCTTTACTGTCTTTCCTGGTGACGGTGCAAGAGGGTATATCCTACCTGCTTCCAAAAGGGACTTCGGGCAGTTTTTGACAATGATTTACACAGAAGACAAATAAATGAAAAACTGGAAACCATGTAGGCTAAATGAAGAAATGTTTTACCGAGAACCGGAGAGATAAAGAAGTTACTGCAGGTAGGGGTTGTTGGAAAAATCATGACATGCTTTCTATGCAAAAATGCGCCATGACTTTTCCAACAACTCCTAGAGAGATGAAAACAGGCCCAGGCTTTCTGGTACCTGGGCAAAAAGGGAGAAGATGAATTTCAGAGTCCTCCCTTTCTGATTAAGGGCAGGATAAAAGGCATCCCTCTAGGAGGGGAGTTTTTTCCTCAAGAGAAGTTTTGCGATGAATTTACAGCAGTGGTTCATATATTATGGAATAATGGGCAGCATATACCAATGTCTTCATCTGTTTCACACGAACTACAAAATGCTCTTCCTATAACTTAGCCTGGCATTCACTACCCTTCATGATTTATCCCAGTTACCTTTTTTAAAGTTTATTTATTTCAGGGGCCAACAGGTGGCATGGTGGTTAAGGCACTAGACTCCCACATGGCCAGCCACAGTTCAAATCCTGGATCTACTGGCTTGAAAATCACGCCGGGTACATGTGCATGTGTGTTCAAAACCTCAAGAGAAAAATGGAGAGGAGGTTGCAGCATGGTTATGGGGGATAAGTTCTCACTTTCCCTCTCTCTCTGTCTCTCTCCGGTGAGTGCATAGCTATAACAAAACTAAAAGCAAAGCAGAAAGTCCTGGCTCAGAGAAGTCCTCAGGATGGTAATAGCAGCCCATGTGGAGACCTGAGTATCTTTCTTCCACCAGAAAAGGAGTTCCAAAGGCAAATAATAAAGTCCCCCCTAGAAGACCTTACACACAGGGAGACCTCTGTTTCAGAGATGTCTGAAAGTCTGACCATTTCAAATTGCATCTGGGATCCTTTTTTTCCTTAAAGTTTATTTATTTATCTCTTGCATGAGAAAGACAGAGACAAAGAGGCACACCCAACAGGATCTTTGTGCTATGATCCAGCCCAGGACTCAGCCAGCCCAGATCATAGGCACACACACCACACGCCTGTCATCTGTGCTCAGGGACGTCGTGGGATGTGAACCCAGGACCATGAGAATGTGGATCCAGTGTGCTACAGCTGTGCCACCCCCTGGCTCTCCATCAGAGACCCTAACATGCAGCCCAGTCATACCAGAGCCAGATCTGGAACGCAAAGCTCCGACCTCGGGGGCCACGCTGTAGCCCTGCAGTGCCGCTAGCCCCGTGTCAAGCACACTGACCTCCTGACCACACAGAGAAGCTCCTCTTCCCCATCAGAAAACCATCCTTGTCATACCGATGTCCAAATACCTCTGCACGCCACGTTATTACCACCCAAGGTGGCCACCCTACCCAAAGATCCCATTTGAGGGGAGCTGGTGTGTATTTAATTGTTATGAATGTACATCACTGACCAGTGCCTTGATGAACTACAGAGAAGATCTATCAGCCTTTGATGGCTAATTTGGTATAACATGAACAGCGCAAGTTCTAATAACTCACAGGAGACTACTCTAGCACTTACCGGCTGTATGTCTTCCACACTCATAAAACAACCATAATTACCTTTCATGGGCGAGATGTTCTAGTAATGCTTAAGTGACTTAACCCCAGAAAGTTTATGCAAAAAGCTAATTTCAAAGAATTTTTGTTTCAAAAGTCGAAGATAAGACTATGACCTTCTAAGTCCACTTTTGTAACAAACATGCCGGGAAACATACACCCCTTTACTGCCTGGGATCTGTGCATTTCACGATGCTGTGTGAAATTGTCTCACAAACAGCTGAATCATCCACCTGAGGAGTTCCCTTCCAAGTCCCGTGTCTGTATCCCCTAGGGTGGGAAATCTAGGCCTCCCCAGGTAGGCAGAAGAGGGGCCTATAAAGAGTAGGCATATAATAGATGCAAGCTTCACTTTAAAATATTTGGAGAAGCTGTGCAGCCTCCTTGGGCCTCAGTGCTACCATCTACAAAAGGGGACAATACTATAAATGAATATGGAAGTGAGTCCCGTTTCACAGAACATCATAATCACCTGGAGAGTTCGTTAAAAACACAGGTACGTGAGCCCCATCCCCTCAGAGTCTGTGTCAGTGTGTCTGATGTGGGGCGCAGAAATCTGTGGGGATTTAAATTATTTCTCACTTTTAATTACACAATATGTAAATACGTTTCCCCCTTGTAAAATATTAAACGTTACCTTATCAGTTATGATTGCATTCAGCTGCAAGCAATTAAAAAACTAACAGTCGCTTAAACAGATGGGGGTTATTTTTCTCATGGAACGAGAAGAAATCTAGAAGCAGGCAGTAGAGAGCCAGGCGGCCGCTCAGGGATCCCACGACAAGCCAGGATCTTGTTTCTTTGTTCTGCTGTCACTGGCCTGGAGCTCCTGTCCCTGCAGCTCCCAGGTGGCCGCCGCTCCACCGGGCAGCGTCTGTGAAGCAGGCAGGACGCCAGCAAGGGCCCAAGGACTGCCATTCCACTCGTGAAGGGTGCTCTGCTCTTGCCCTCAGCCGGCAGGCCAGAAGCGGGTCGTGCAGCCACCCCGGACTCTAAGGAACACTGGGCCAGGACAGTTTTTAGCTGGCCACACAGCCGCTCCGGACAAAATCAAGGGCCTGTCAGTAAGGAAATGCGGGCAGGCAGTGGGTACCTGCTGGGCAGTGTCTGCACAATCACAGGTGAGCTTCATGTACCTTGTGGCCCTCCTTCAGGCTTCTGGTCCCCATGAATCCTGGCCTCATGCTTTTTCTTTCTTTCTTTCTCTTTTTCTTCTTCTTTTTTTTAATGTTGTAGAGCATGTGTGCCAGAAAGAGACGAAGAGAAAGAGAAAGTGAGAAATCATTTCCCGGGGAGATGGCCATCTCACAGCACCTTCTCCACTCTCCTGGGGTTTGGGGCAGGCATACACACGCACACAGGGTCTGGGACTAGAACACCTGAGTCAGCCCTGAGGGATTCAGCTGCCTAACCTCCACAGCACCTGGTGGCCCACTTCATGGGTTTTGTTTTATTTTTAGAGAGGGATTTTTGCTATAGGGTGCATGCACTTGCCAGAGTGACACCCCCAGGGGTGATGGCCACATCGCAATCCCTTCTCCTCCAGTCTCCTCTTGGGAATTTTTGAGGCATGCATGCACATGCACCCAGTGTGAGTTTTAAGTCACTGGGTCCGGGACTCCAAGTGCCATTGACTACATGGGAGTTCAGCGACATAACCATTACGCCATCTGCTGGTTCCACACGTCACAGGTTTTTTTATTTTTATTTATTTATTTTTTTGAGAGGCTTTTGCTATAGGGCCCGTGTACTCGCCAAAAAGACAGAGAGAGATAGAGAGACAGAAAGTGATAAATCACCCCCCGGGGGATAGCCACGCTGCAATCCCCTTCTCCTCCATTCTCCTCTTGGGATCTTGGGCACACACACACACACGCCCAGCGTGAGTTTAAGCCACCGGGTCCGGGACTCAAACCGCGGTCGATTACGTGGGAGTCCAGTGAGGTAGCCATTACGCTAACTGCTGGTCCCCGTCACAGGTATTTTTAACAAGCTCCTGGAGATTCTGTTGCTTTTCCCCCATGAGCATTATTTTGAGGACCACCACCACACATATGTACTTACGCAGAGATTCAGATCTGGCTTTCCTGGGGTCAGCTCAGTGGGGACATAACAGGTATCTAATGAATATATACATTTTATTTTTTTAGGTTTATGCTTTAGGGTGCATGCACTCCCTGGAAAGAAGGACAGAGAGAGGGAAAGTGAGAAATCACTCTTTGGAGAAGAGGCCTATGCCACAATGCCTTCTCTTCCAGTCTCTTCTCAGGATTTTGGGCATGCACGCACACGTACCCGGTGTGATTCTCAAGCCGTGAGTCTGGGACTTGAACCATGATCTGCCATGTGGGAGCCCAGCACCTTAATCACCACAAAACCTGCTGTCCCTTTGATGAATATTTACTTGTATCTTTCTTCCCCGACACGTCACCCCGAAAACCATGTGCAGGAGCCACAGCTCAAGTGTGGCCTGAGATGGCCTCACTCATCACATGACGCTGGTCTGGGAAATTACGGCTTGTTTTAAAAACCAAATCCACCCTTTAAAGGACGATGGTCTGCCAACAAGGCCATATTCAAAGAATGTGACCTGGGCCCAAAATGTGGCTGCACGTGAGCCCCTGACGAAGACGCCGCATCACCCCACATGGGGACGTGCGGCCTGGGGAGGCATGCTTTCACCCACAGGCATGTTTGGCTCTCAGGCTAGACCAAAACCCAAGAGTAGGCAAAGGTGCATCTCACACTAAGTGGTGGGAATCAAGATAGAAAATGGTATTTATAGTGTTAAACGAGAAGGAACCCAAGCAAAGAAAACAGCCTGGAAGTTTCCCCGGGATGGTAACGGGGTAAGCGCCTTGGTCACGGGAAAAGTTACGTCTTTTTTTTGGAGAAGTTTTTGCTATAGGGCGCGTGTGCTATCCAGAAAGACAGAGAGACAGAGAGAAAGCGAGAAATCACCCCCCAGGGGGATGGCCACGCCACAGTGCCTTCTCCTCCAGTCTCCTCTCGGGATCTTGGGCACGCACGCACACGCGCCCAGCGTGAGCTTAAGTCACCGGGTCCGGGACTTGAACCATAGTCGACTACGTGGGAGTCCAGCGACATAGCCATTACGCTAACTGCTGGTCCCAGTAGTTATGTCTTACTCTGCTTTGCTGTGTTGTGCTTTGTTTTGTTCTTGGTTTGGGATGCTTGTGAGTGTGGTGCTTGCCAGAAAGGGAGAGTAAGAGGGAGGAGAAACCACCCCCAATGGGACATGATCCTGCTGCAGTCTCTTCTCCCCCTCTCCCCATCCTGTCAGGATTCGGGGTATACATATACATGCACCCAGTGTGTTTTCCAAGTGCCAGAGTCAGGATTTGGAGCACAGTCAGCCATGCGGGGTCCAGCTCCCTTAACTAACAGACTATAAGGCCAGCCCTCCTAGTTTTACTCTTTGCTTATTTTTTTTAAAGTTTTATTCACTTATTCTGTAAGCGAGAGACAGACAGATGGGCACTCTCCATAGTCTTCATGAGGTGATCCATGCCCAGATATGGACATGCGTGCATGCCCGGTGCTCGGGGAACGTCCTGGAACGTGAACCCAGGACCTTTCCCACGTGAGCCCAGGGCATTACTGCTGCACCACCGCCTGGCCCCCATGATTTCTTTCATAGCCAGATTTATGATTTTTAAAAACGTGTCAACCTATACAGTCATCAAGAATAAGTCCTTTTGGGGAGGCCCTCAGTGGGTCAGCTCATCCAACTCTATGCCTTACTCGCCTTATCTGGTCTTTGTGGAAAATTAAATGGCGAATAAAGAGTTCCACAGTCAAAGCAAGAGCATGACCGTGCATGTAGGGCACCCCGACAAGGCCGCCGCCTACAATGGCAGTGTTTGAACAATCTGAGCCTGTTCGGATTTAACAGGGGAAAACACTCCAGATGAAACGCAGGCTCAAGGTCCCTGTGATTTCCTAATCAAGAAACCGCGAAGAGAAAGGCAGGTTCATTACCCAGCCCCCGGGCTGCACTCGGCCAGCCTGCGCATCGCAATTAGGGCGGAACGCGGGCGCATGCACACCGCATACAGAGCCAGCCGCCCTCTGTGGGGAACCCAAATGCACAAGACCCCGCAGCACGGCAAGCAGCCCGTTACTAAGAAAAGTTTTTCCAATCAGGGCCCGTCCTCGGCAAACCCCTGCCTGCAGTTTCCTCAGGAAGCCTCCATGGCTATCAAACAAGCAAACTAATAAATATATTAACAGGCAAGAGCTACAACTTGGAGGCTGTTGACTTTGGAGAGGCGGCTCGCTGTGAGTGGGGTCTGGGGAGGCACCTTCGTACCTAGCGCTCTATTCTCTATGCATCCTTCCCTCTAACAGATGCTTACGCTCCCCTGGCAACGAACAGCCTTGGCGGAGATGCTCCTAAAACAAAGCTGGCCCCGGTCGCTGAGGACCCCTGATTTACATTGGGCTTGCCACACTCGAAGCCACTGCCAAATCTGAATGGCAGCAAAGTGACCTTCTCCATGTCTGCTCTTCCTGCTCTCTCCGTTCAGAAGCCCCTGGGCTTCCTGAGCTGTGTTTCCCAAGCCTGCTCAGTGGCGTTTGGGGAGGCAGCGGAGAGGATGGAGAAAGAAGATGGCCCACCTGGAAGCCTCGTTCCTGGTCCCAGGGACCCAGGGCAAGTCGGCGCCCCTCCTGGGCCACCCCCAGGGCTATGAGGTTGTAAAGACATTGTCCTAATGTTCCAAGAGCCTTCAAGATGTACAGAGTCGAGTCACCAGTGAGGAAAAACAGTTGGCACGTCAACATAGAAATATGAGACCTCAACAGGAACTAGAAATGAAAATTCAAGTGAAATGTACTTTCACCCATCAATTTAGCAAACTCAGATGAGAGTCACTGCTGGTGGAGCCTGTCTTGGTGACAGCCCTAACTGGTCTCCCAGGAGGGAGGCCACGCCCTCCTGCCCTGCCCACTCCACCCTTCCGCTCCCATCATGTCACCAGCCTGCTTCGAGCCCCTCTGGGATGTCCTGCACTGTTAGGACAAAGTCCGCCTCCTGCCAGGGCCTCGCTTGCTCCTGCCCTGCCTTCCTCCCAGCCCGTTTCACTCCACCCTCCATCGTCCCCGATCTCGGCCCTCCTCCTCGGAGCTCTGGACCTGTGGACATTCTGTTCCCTCCGTCTGTACATCTAGGACAGTCTCTCCCCACCACCCTACCCGCTTCCTTCTCAGTTCACGGTGACACCCGTACAGCGTGGCTGGAAAAACCTCCTTCCAGGAGCACGTCCCCAGCCCTGCTCCACATACCAGTGCCACCCTAAGCCAGGTTAGACGGGGCCCCCATAAAGGCTCAGCAAATATAAAGCAGTACAATTTTTGGATAAAGTAAGATTCTTAAAAATGAGTATACACGGGACCAGCAGATGGTGTAAGCAGATGGTTACATTGTTGGACTCCCATGTAGTCAACTGCGGTATGAGTCTCGGATCTGGCAGCTTAACTCACACCGGGTGCATGTACATGTGTGCCCAAAATCCCGAAAGGAGAATGGAGAAGAAGGGACTGTGGTGTGGCCATCCTTCTTAGGGGGGTGGGGGTTCCTTGCTTTCTGTTTCTCTCTGTCTCTCCAGCATGCCCACACACATTATAGGAAAAATCTCTCTTAAAAAAAAATGAGTATACACTTTGATGTGGTAATCCTATTTCAAGGAATTTATTATAATAATCCAAAATGCAGACAAATATATAGGCCCTAAGATGCTTATCACTGCACTAATTATAATGATGACAGCAGGGATGCAGCAGGGATGCAGCTGGACCCACGGGAAAGGTCCTGAGTTTGCACCCTGGGACCTCCCTGAGCACACCGCGGGCACGTGTGCGTGTCTGGGATACTGGCCGGGTGGGACTGGAGCATAGAACCTGTTGGGGGTGCCTGTGTCTCTGTCTCTATCTCTGCTTCTGGCTATTTCTCATGGAAGAAATAAACATAAAAAAAAGAAACAACTGTCTAACCTTAAAGGAATGGTAACATTGGGAACCAGCAGTTAGCGTAATGGCTATGTCGCTGGACTCCCATGTAGTGGACCGCGGTTCGCGTCTCGGACCCGGTGGCTTACAACTCACGCCGGGCGCATGTGCGTGCGTGCCCAAGATCCCGAGAGGAGAATGGAGGAGAAGGGATTGCAGCATGACCATCCCCCCTGGGGGGTGATTTCTCGCTTTCTGTCTCTATGTCTCTCTCTGTCTGGCGAGCGCACGCGCCCTATAGCGAAAAACCTCTCCAAAAACAAAACAAAAAAACAAACAAAAGGAATGGTAACATGAACTGCAATATATCCACCTGAAGGAACATTATGTAGTCATTTAATAAGATGTTTATAAGCTGTTTTTTAAATTTAAAATGCTTATTACATATTAAGGGGGGAAAAACACAGGGTACAAAATTCTATCTACAGCATTATCTCTGTAAGGAAAAATGCATTAATAATACAAAAAGGATGGACCGGTCCTGTAGCCTCATGGTTAGGGAGTTGGACTCCCCCACCAACACCCATAGTTCAAATCCCAGCCCCACCAGCTTCAAAAATAAGCCTGGAAGATGTGTGTGTCCAAAATCCTGACAGGATGGAGAGATGGAGGATAAAATGTTGTGATGTGACCAGCCCCCACTCTGACAATTAAAAAAATAATAATACAGGAAAGAAATAAGCTAAAATGTTCATAGTGTAATATTGGAATAGACCATCGATTTGTCTCTACTTCTCTATGTTTCTTCATGCTTCTAAATCTTCAGGGGGGATAAAAGGCCTCTTAGAGCCCAAATTCAACTCCCTCAATTCTTCCACCTTGTTCCAAAGCGGCCTCATATCCCGACGGGTCAGAGTCGAACGGGCTTCTCCCACCCCTGCAGCACCAAGCTCCCACTGGTCCTTCCACTCAGGGTCTCGTGACCCATGACATGTTGTGACAAACACCAGAGAAACAGAGAGGAGGGCTGAGGCCAGCTGTGCCCACAGCCTGAAGGATCAATACGAGGCCCGGCCAACTGCCCCCCAGCACCCCCATGGATGCGGTCCCAGAGTTACTAGCTACCTGCGGCAGCTGTCCGACACGACCCCTTCTTCCCACGGCAGCGTCATGGAAGCCTAGCAAATCCGTGCCCCTGGTTTGCTGACAGGCATTCCACCATAAATAATCCCATTCGAGGAACACTAACACGGTTACTTTTATCTTTGGTAGGACTCAACCAGTAAGGAAATGGCAGCCTGCGTGTCAATATCCACGTGATGGACAACCAACCACGTTCAGCGTCTCACATCTGGTCCTGCTGGGTTCGGATTAGGGGAATTTCACAGGTATGGAAGGGGAGGGCAGGCGAGCCGCAGCAAACAGGCTAGTACACAATGACCAGAGAAACAAAGGTTCCTCCCAGCTCTGTGTCACCATGGGGGAGGCCCTGCCCAGTGATTGAGGGCCCTGTGTCAGCCAGGCTCTGCATCACCCGTGGTATCGTGGCTCCTGGCTCACCAGCAGCTTTCTAAGGCTGACAAAGTGCCCAGTGCTGACACGCAGCCCACACGCCGTAGTCTCTTCCTGCAGGCTGCAGGAGCGAGGGGAACGAGGATAAATGGCACTAAATAATGCAGGGGTGAGCACCACTCACGCGGGAGCCTAACAAAGGACATTTGAGAGTGCTGCACAGTGGAAGGGGCACTTGGAAAGGTTAGCGCCCCACACCAGGCTCCAAATCATAGCTCCGAAGCGTAAAGGCAGCTCCTGACCGGCCTCCATCCTGCTCCCAGCCCACCTGCATCCGACGCTGCTTAATAGAAAATGACATGCCATTCCTGCGGTTCATGGAAATCTCTGCTGACGGCCACATGGCAGCAGTGCCACCGACTTGGCTGGGATCTTGCCACACAGCACATCTGCTTTGGAGGGCTCTCTGCAGGACACACTGCCACTAAGAGCAGAGCCCGCTCCCGGTGTTACTCCCTCACATCCAGGGAGGTACACTGGAGAGAGTACCCAGGCCTGGCAGGTGGAAATGAGCGGGAGGCACGCTCCAGAGGAAACTAAAAAAGCCTTTGTGTTTAATTGGAGAAGGGGCCAACGGTGGGATTAGCTGCCTGCGGGACAATGGGCTTCTCATCACTGGCGGTGTCCAAGCCCGGGCCGGAGTCCCTTGGCAGGATGCTGTGGCAGGGATGACCACTGTGCCGTAGATGTTGCCCTAGGCAACCCACAGGGCTCCTGCCACCTCTGAGACCCTGGGAGCCTTTGATTACACAGCCAAAGCTGCCTTCTTCATGGTGACATGGTGCTGACAGCAGTCCTGCCCCTGACTGGGACGTTCTGCAGAATAAATGGCTGCCAGGAGAGGCGCTGGGGGGAAATAACGGAACCACTCAATCCTCCGTCAGAGAACAGAGAGATGGGACGCTCCGGAGGAAGCCAGTGGGACACGAGGTAGCCACGAGGCTGCAAACGTCTCCGGACTTCGCTTCCACCCCGCATGCATACATACAGGGCTCATGCCAGGGGCAGACCACATAAACCAACACCGTCCTGCCTCACTGACGTCTCAGCCTAGACGCCTCACCTCACCATTTAATCCTCGCCATCAGCCCAAGATGGAAACATTTTCCTTAACTGCCAGAGGGCGTGTGTGCTCGCAGAGAAAGAGAGCGACCCCCCACCCCGATGGTCACACACCACACTCCTTTTTCCTCCGTATCTCCATCCTATCAGCATTTGGGGCATGCACGCACATGCACCTGGTGCCTTCTCAAGCTGCTGGGGCTGAGATTTGAACCGTGGCCGGTCATGTGGGATCCAGCTCCCTATGCACAGCAGTTAACTGCACTGCAGGGCTGGCCCTAAGGGAGAAATGTTTTCCTCCTTTTATATTCCAGGCAGGTGAGGCTCAGAGAAGCTAAACCACTCACCCAGACACACACAGCAAACAGGAGCACACCCAGACGAGAACTCCACTCTGTGACTTCCGAATCAGAGCGCATCAGAGCGCGTTAGCCAGTAAGCCACAATGTAGCTACTCCGTCACGGGAGGAAAACAATAAACTTCAGAGCCCTGATATGCAGACTCTAAATGATCGTTTCCACCCAATCCTGAAGTACTGTCCACAAAACCAAACCTCTCGCAAGGCTTGCCAGGTGGGCCAGGCCTCTCTGGTGAGACATTCCCCTCCCTCAGCAGCTGCCCACCTTTTGCAAAAACACCCAGCAAAAAGGTGGCAGCTGGCTTCTGAGTGGAAAAGAACTCTCATCCGGTTGGAGGCCTCCCAGAAGAGCTCTGGCTGGCCACTGCCTTTGGGGCAGACCCCTGTCCACTGCCCAGATTACCGACACCCTCTCGGTGCTCCTCCCATCACGCCATACACGGAGTGCCCGAAGAACCCACGACAACAGTGTGAGCGTCTGAACGGTGTGAGTCGAAGGAAAGGACACAAGGGTGCTGAGCTTGCAGTGGGGCCTCCAGGTCAAAGGGGCAGTTTAGTTCCTCTTCCCAGGGAAGGCTTTTCTCAATGACCAATCAGGGAGCAAGTATGTTTAAGATGGGGGCAAGTATTCACTAATTAATACTAATATTTATTGATACCTTCCCGCCCCCCCCAGGTTTTTGCCATGGGGTATGTGTGCTTGCAGGAGAAAGACAGAAAGTGAGAAATCACCCCCCGGGGGGAAGGCCACACCGCAGTCCTTTCTCCTCTACTCTCCTCTTGGGATTTTGGGCATGTACACACGTGCACCCAATGTGATTTTCAAGTCACCAGGTCTGGGGCTTAAACTGCCATCGGCCATGTGTGAGTCCAGTGCATTAACTACCACATCAAAAGCTGGTCCCTATTGAAGCCTTTGTGTGTGTGTGTGTGTGTGTGTGTGTGTGTGCACACGCGTGAGTTGCGTGTGTGCCTAGCCTGAGAGAGGCATCATGAAAAATAAGACCTCACGGTGATTATATTAAAATCCAGTTTGGAATCCACTTTACAACCCCTGAAGAACCAATGGATGCAGGCTCGTGACACAGAGAGACAAGCAGACGTGCCGTGCTTCTAGGAGAGGTACCACCTCTGAGAGTCTTCTCAGAAAACTGAACGCGGGTCTGATCAAACTCCAGGTGCAACTGGAAACTCATACAGAGGACAGAGGGACATGTAAACGTGTTAAATGACCTCACGGAGACCCAGTCAGCAAAATCCATGCTGTGGGAGACAGTAAAGGACAAGTGGCAAGGAAAACACTTTGGAGGGAGAGCTACAGATGAAAAGAGATGTAAGACACATATCAACCAAATGCCCTGTTAGACATTATTGGATCCCACTCAAAAAAACAAACTTAAAAAACAGATGACGGGGCCAGCAGGTAGTATGGTGGTAAAAGGCACTGGATTTCCACATGGCCGACCGCAGTTTGAGTCCTGGGCCTGGCGGCTTACTTTCTCACTTTCCCTTTCTCTCTCTCTCTGTCTCTGAGTGATAAAATTTAAAAAGTAATAATAGTAACAAGTGGAATTAAATATATTTTTTTAAATAGATGACATTGTGAGACAATGAGAATTTTAAACACTAACTAAATGTATAGCATTAGGGCATTGCTTTTTTTTTTTTGGAGAGGTTTTTGCTATAGGGCCCATGCGTTCGCCAGAAAGACAGAGAGAGACAGAGAGACAGAAAGCGAGAAATCACCCCCCAGGGGGGATGGCCACGCTGCAGTCCCTTCTCCTCCATTCTCCTCTCAGGATCCTGGGCACGCACGCACACACACCTGGCGTGAGTTTAAGCCACCGGGTCCGGGACTTGAACCGCAGTCGACTACATGGGAATTCAGCGATATAGCCATTACGCTAGCTGATGGTACCACTGTAATTGTTTTTAAAAGTCTCAGTTTTCTTTTAGATATACATACTCACATAAGAGGTCATCTGGAAAGTTGTGACCTATTTTTCTGTTTTTCTAGGCAAAAATGTGTCATGACTTTCCTGAAGACCCAATAATATGATTTTGGAGATTTACCTCAAAATAATGCAGGTGGGAAGGGGAACAGGCAGGCATATTGACGAAATATAACAGGCAATCAGTTGATCGTTGTCAAGTTATATAAACGGTATATTCATTACACTTTGCTCCCTATTTTTGAAGACATTTAAAGTTTTCTGTAACACAAAGTTTCAAAAGTGAAACCAGATTTGGAGATAAGATTGATCTATTATTCCCAGAGAAGGGCTGGTTCCATGGCCTGGTGGTTAAGGCAGCCAGACCTCACATGGCCAGCCCCACGGTCTGAGTCCTGGACACGGAGGCTTGGGGCACGGCCCAAATCCTGACAGGATGATGAAGCGGAGCCAGAACTGAAGTGGGTCATGTCTGCTGGAGGGTGCTTTGTCCTCCTTCTCTCTCTGTCCACCCCAGTAGGGTACAGAGCTTGGATTTCAGGACCAGTCCCCCCAGCCCCAGGGCTGGACTCTACTGAGGTGGCCCGGCCAGGAGAGAGCCCCGTGACTGGAGGGCGTGGGAGCAGACTGCTGTCAGGGAGGAAACGAGCTGTGACTCCTCGCATAGAGAGCAGGAATCAGGGAAGATGGAAGTTAGGGAAGAAGGCACCCAAGGCCCTCAGAAAGGCCACACTGATGAAGTTCAAGGCAAATTCTCCTCCTAATTAAAGACTGGCTTCCTCAGCTGTCATTAGGGTGACCTCACTAATTCAAATAAATAGCCACAGGGTTTCAGAGGGAACAATTTTAACTCTGCTTTCCATAATAAGGATTCTGGATTACAGCCCAAAGCTTTAGCTAGTTAAGTGCGTGAGTCAGTCTCATAAATTGTTTTCTTGGCTGGATCCCAAGAAAGCTGGGCTGTCATTCCAGCAATGAGGTGATCGCTTTCGCATTCCTACCCAAAAAGGAGGCTTCTCCACGGAGCTTGCAAGCCATACTTGTAAGATGTACACCGCTGGGATCCTCGGACTTCCACTAAAATCTGTTCTGGTGTTTCGTTTGGGGAAAACTACACCACTGAAGGTGGCTGTCCAGAGTTGGCACCCGGAACACACCCACACCACAGAGGAGATCACTTCTCCAATAAACAGGGAGACAGAGGCCATCTCAGTGACTGCCACTTCTCTGAGCAGCTCGGAGTTGGGCTACTGGCCCCTGCAGCTCCTGCTCCATCCGGCACTTCTGCTCTTCACATGGCAGAGGGGCGCCCTGACGAGTAAGTTCCAGAGGCCTGTGGGGTGCAGGAAGAGGACTGCCCACAGCCTAAAGATGCCATTCATGAGCCAGCAAGTGGTACAGAAGTTAAGGCTGCTGGATCCCAAAAGCCAACCTTGTAGTTCGAGTCCTGGACCCAGAGGCTTGAAAAACAAGCCAGGTGCATGGGAGTGTATGCCCAAAATCCCAAAAGAATGCAAGAAAAGGGATGGAGGCACAGTCATACCCCCTGGGGTGTGACTTCTCATTTTCCTTCTCTCTCTTTATCTCTCTGTGTGTCTCTCTCTGGTGAGCGCAAGTACCCTACAGCAAAACTGAATAAAGAGAGAGAGAGAGAGAGAAAGATGCCATTCATGTTCTTGCTCTGCCCTCAGATGACGACAGACATCTGTCTGGCTTCCCGTTTGCTAAGCTGGATAACAGAGAACCTCACTGCACCACAGAAACAAAACATGCGAAAAGTCAGGCGAAAAGCTAAGTAAGCTAGGTTGATAATGCCAGCTCCCAGTAAGCCAGAACCAGATCAGGTGGTTCTGAAGAGGGACTCGGAGCCAGCAGGTTACATTCGGGGTTAGCTCCCCAAGCCTTTTCCTGGGGCTCTCCAGCCTGGCCCGGCTCGCCCTACAACGCAACGTGCACTGATAGAGCCAGCGCGGGGGAAGTCGGTCAGGTCTGCCACGTTCCTTATCTTCACGTTTCCTAGTCCTAGCAATTTTACAGCTGAAATGGATAAATAAGCCCTGTCCACTCTGCACTATCTCAGCTGACTGAGGAAACAAAATCCATAGATAAGCTAGGAATCTCATTTTGCCTTAAGGCTGTTAGCTCTTTCCCTGAAAAACTTAACACAAAAGGGCTGAAGTGGACTTTATAATACTTTTTAAATTTATTTCTTCCATAAGCAAGAGAGAGAAAGAGACAGTACTCCCAACAGAGTCTTGGCACCATGGTCCACACCCAAGCCTGAGCAATCCCGCACCTGGTGCACCAGGGAGGCCTCCGGAAGCAGCCCTGGAACCTTTCCACGCGGGTCAGCCTCTCAGAGCGTCACATCTTACCACTGCACTGCCATCTGTGCTATGGACTTTTTACATTTAAATTTTCTTCCTCATCCTGCTCTCTACTTCTTCCCATTACAGGTGCTGATGAGCACTGAGGAGCTCCTAAAACAAAAGGCAGGAGAAGGGTAGGAGATGCTGACAAGGCAAATCTGCGGAAAAACCAGCACTGGCTTAAAACAGCAGACAGAGGTAGGGCACAGACTAGCCGGAGCTGCCTGACCCACGACCACCGTGTTCTTTTTCACAGGGTCACACAGCAAGGTTCAATAAATAATAGCAGCAATAAAGGGGGGATCTGGGGACCAGTCATACCTGGGCTCAAACCCCTCGCTCTGTAATTTATGAGCCCCAAGACCTCAGGCAAGTTCATCAATCTTGGTTTTAAGTCTCAGTTATTTCACGTGTTCAATGGGGACAACAACTACGTAGCTGGCAGGGTTGCCATGAGAATCGGAAAGAATAGAAATTTAATAGACTTTTATAAGAACAGCTACCATGTTATCAGCTTATGAAGTGCTGATACTGTCCCATTTAAACCTTAAAACAACCCTGTAAGGGAGCTATTATACCCCCTCTTTTTTAGGCTCTTGCCATTGAGCATGTGCACTCGCCAGAGGGGGGGAGGGATGACAAATCACTCCCCAGTAGGGATAGCCACGCTGTAATCCCCTCTCCTCTATTCTCTCGGGATTTTGGATATGCACACACACATGCCCAGAGTGATTTTCATACCAGGTCCAGGACTCGAACCATAGTTGGCCATGTGAGATCCATTATTTTAACCACCATACCACCTGCTGGTCCATGCCTCTCCGCCTTTTTAAAAAACTTTTGCTATAGGGTGCATGCACTTGCTGGAGAGAGAGAGGCATGAAAGCGCAAGTGAGAAAGCCCCCTTCAAGGGATGGCCACAGTCCCTTCTCCTCCATTCTCCTCTCGGGATTCTGGGCACACATGCACAACACCCTGTGTATTTCTCAAGTTTCTGGGTCCGACACTCAAATGATGCAGTCAGCCATGTGGAATCCTGATGCCTTAACCTCCTTGCCACTGGCTAGCCCATGTCCTCCTTTTTTTTTTTTTTCTTTTTTTGGAGAGGTTTTTGCTATAGGGTACGTACGCTCACCAGAAAGACAGAGAGAGACATAGAGACAGAAAGTGAGAAATCACCCCTTGGGAGGATGGCCACGCCACAATCCCTTCTCCTCCATTCTCCTCTCAGGATCTCGGGTGCGCACGCACACGCGCCCGGCGTGAGTTTAAGCCGCTGGGTCTGGGACTCGAACCGCAGTCAACTACATGGGAGTTCAGCAACATAGTCATTACGCTAACTGCTGGTCCTGATGTCCTCCATTTTTAAAGACAAAGTTGCTGTGGCTCAAACTGAGCAATCTGCCCCAAAGAACACGTGTTGGTGAGTGCTGGGGCTGAGATGGGACCTGTCGCAGAGGCTGTTTTAGTGCCATTCCGTTGCCTGCTGCACAGCAGGTGGGAAAGAACGGGTGGCTATTAGAACTCCTGTTCACTCAGCAGCTCCGTGATGGGGCATCCTCATTCCTCTTTTACAGGTGAGACCCTGGGGCTCAGCTACATTAAGGCTCCTAGAGCCAACAGAAAGCTTTTATCTTGGAGAGAGAGAGATTTAGTACTATGGATAAAATTACAGCATGTCTGGAACTGGCTTCAAAATAATGCAGGGGAGTGGGGAGGATGATGCAATGAAACAAGATCGGCCTGGCCAGATGCTGCGAGCTGTGGAAACTGGTCATGGCTACATCGAGGTTCACTATTGCCATCCTCCCTATTCATGTTTATGTTTGAAACTTTCCATAGTAAAAAGATAAAAAGTAAAACCAAAACCTTCCCTCCTTCCTGGAGAATGTGTAGGTCAGAAGTGGTTCTCAAATGGAGATGTGTCCTGTCCCCAATTCTGAGTCCTGTCCGACCGCTCTGGCACCCGCTGTAGAGCACCCCTCCTTCCTTCCTTCTCTGTCTGAAGTGCTGCTGGTCACAGCTGGGTAGTCTCACTGACAGCCAAGAGGTGGCCGAGCAGTCAGATGCAGGAGTGCAGGGGAGGGCTGCACCTGCAGCCTGAGACCCAGAAAAGGCCTCAGAAAGACGGCGGCACTTGGACAAGGACAGGCTTAGTGTGATCTGAAGGGGGATTAAGGAATGGAGGAGCAGAGGCGGGACGGATGGGAGCACAGAGGCTGGGCTGTCTCCTCGGCTCTCCTGGGGGCTGCTGCTGCAGCCTCCCCATGGGCCTCTCTTCCCCCAGGCTCTCCTCCATAGCCTACCCCCACATGGCTGCAGATGGTCTTTCCCAAACAGAAATCAGATCTGATCTTCCCCCAGTGCATAAAAAACCTCCCCGAGCTCCCCACTCAACTCCAGAGCAACCCGATCCTCAGGGTGACTGTCACTAACCAGCCCTCACCGTCCCACGTGAACACCCAGAGCCTGAGGTCTAGCGGCCTCAAACACACACAGGCCCTTTCCCGAATGTCCTCGCGTCCCAGCACCTCCCCCACACACTCATGATAACCTCCTGCAGGAGACCAGCTCAGATGTCACCTTCGTGAAGGTGGCCCTCACTCTGTCCCAGCCCCACGCATGCTGCTCTGTCATCAGCTGTGGGTGTGCTCTCGAGGAGAAGGTGGGCTCCGGGACAGGCAGAGGCAGCGGACAGGTGACCGATACAAAGTGCCTGTGACCACTCTGAGTGACATAAGTAACGCGGCCCCTGGGTGGGCAGGCAGGGGCTGTGCAGCATCACTGTGTCTGGCGCTAAGCGCTGCTGGGAGTGGCTGCCCAGTGAGACAGGTGAGGGCGGCAGGTCGCTGAGCAGAGGGCTTCCTCCCGACCTTGACCAAGGCAGCCTTGCTGCGGCGTCCTTCACGTGTCTGTAAGCCCACCGCTGCAGGAGGCTAACTCAGCGCCTGAAAATGCTGCGACCGTTCCCTTCAAAGGTTCCAGACAAATGGAAAATGATAACAGCAGCCTGATGCTCCCCTCACCTCTACGGCTACAAACCTAAAGAATATTTATGATCTGTGGGATCAGAGATTTGGTGTCTTAGAAGCAAAGAAAGGTCACAAGACGAACTAATGCAGACCATCTGCTCTTGGGTGGGGAAAGAGATTCCTGTATTCAGTTATTCTCCCCAATGCACCGGGCACCTGCTTCTCTTGCAAAAATCTACAAGCCAACACGACGGATTCTATTTAACTTAGAATAAAGCCAAGGTCCTACAAGGAGGGTGAAAAGCTGAACACAAACACGCCGACTGACAGAAAGCTCAGGAAGCTCTGGCAGGGAGGCAGGAGGCCCTGAAACAGGGCTGCAGACCTCTCAGGAAAGGGACACTTGTGCTCTCCATACTAAATGCTTAGCCACCAGGCTTAGCGGAGGGGAACAACTGCCCGCAGATGTCTGCATGACTGCAGCGGAGAGACTCGTCAGGTGCTAGCGCCGGAGGAGCCCCCCGCCCCCCGTTTTTCATAGGCCTGCTGCTCCTGCAATTCCCAGCACCACGCTGCTGACATTCCAGCAGATGCTGCGCTGCCGCTGCCACACTAATCCTTCATCCTCCGGGGCCAATGGAAATGTAGGATTTCCCATTAATCAGGGCCATGGACACCAAAATAGCTCATCTGACCTTTGCAAATACCAAAGGGTGGATTTAAAGCAGAAACTGGCAAAAGGTAATACAAAAGTCTTTAGCTCTCCTTCCAGAGATGATTGTATGCAGTCGTTAGCCAAGAAACAGACAGCGATGGGACCAACAAGGTTAAACACTGGGTAGGGAGAGCCAAATGAGAAGTGAGGTAGCCACTAACATTTCAACACACGCACGCACACACGCACGCATGCACGCACACACGCACGCTCCTTGATGAATCATTTAACATACATTAAAAATATATGTGGGTCAGAAATGTCCCGGCATTGTACTGAAAACAATGTCAAACGGGGAACTAATGTCCTGGGAGGGCACTTACATGGAAATCAGCCTGGATTCCCACAGCAGTACCTACTGGACACTATCAGCCAGAGACCGCAGATCTGCCGTGGTGGGCACCCACACCGTGTCTCTGGAGACCCCATCACGGCATCACACATGCACCCTTCCCCTCTCCTCACACCCTATGCATCCCAGTCAATTGCTGATACGTTAGGAGCAAAACCGACCCCCTTAATATTTCGTGGAAATTTTCTTTTCATGGCTAAGAAAACAACACACACACAGACAAAACTGGATTCTAAGCAGTCTTCATGAAACTCTGTTTTTTTTTCCCATTTAAAAAAAAATAATTACAGAAAACTTGAGGGAGAGAGGAGGAAAGCCCCTCATATAAGCCTGCCATGGCCCTAACTCCATTTTCTAAAATAATTATTTATCTAACTTTATTTGTCATTATTATTTTTTAATTTGACTAGAAAAAGAGAGAAAGAAAAGGAAAGTGAGAAAGCAAGTCACCAGGTCCGGGACGCAAACCGTGGTCAACCATGTGGGAGTCCAGCACCTTAACCACCATGCCACCTGTTGGCCCCATTTTTTAAAAGTTTATTTCTCCCAGGCCAGAAGGTGGCATGGAAGTTAAGGAGCTGAATCTCAAATAGTCGACTCCAATTCAAGTGCCAAGCCCATTGGCTTGAAAAATCACACAGGAAGCATGTGTGTGCCCAAGATCATGGAGAATGGAGAAGGGACTGCAGTGTGGCCATCCCCCCGGGTAGTGATCTCTCCCCCCCACCCCGGTGAGAATACATGTAAAGTAAAAAAGAAAGAAAAAAGTTTGTTTCTCCCATGAGAGGGAAAGAGAGACAGAGACAGAGATACCTCCAGCAGAGTCCCAACGCTGTAAACTACCCCAGGCTCAGTCAGTCAGTATCATGACGTGTGCCCATGGGAGCGTCAGGGAGGCTTCCGAATGTGAATCTGGAACCTATACATGTGGCTTTGGCATCACAGAGTGCTGCATTGCCACTGTGCCATCACAGCTGACCTCATTTTTTGTTTGTTTCTTGAGACAGATGTTTGCTATAGGGTGCATGTGCTCACTGGAGAGACAGAGAGAGACAGATAGAAAGCGAGAAATTGCCCCCCAAGGGGATGGCCATGCTGCAATCCCTTCTCCTTCATTCTCCTCTTGGGACTTTGGGCACACACACACGCGCCCAGCGTGTTTCAAGCTGCTGGGTCTGGGACTCGAACCGCAGTTTGTCATGTAGGAGTCTAGCAATGTAACCATTACGCCATCTGCTGGTCCCAGACCTCAACTTTTTAATAACAGCTTTACTGAGATACAATTCACATACCATAAAATTCACTCTTTTGAGGTGTACAATTTAGGGGTCTTTAGTATATTCACAGACTTACAGAACCATCATCACTATCTAACTGCAGAATCGTCTCAAAAAAAAAAAAAAAAACATTCCCATTAGTAGTCGCTCCCCCTCTCCCCTCCTCTCCGCCTCCTCCAATCACTAAGCTGCCTTCTCTGTGTGGGACATGCTTATTCTGGACATTTCATACAGATACAAATGGAGCCTTTTGTGTCTGGCTTCCCCCATGAGCATAATGTTTTTACCTAATTCAATTTTTAGTAGCACTTCCTTAGGTTTCCTTCGCATCTCGAGTCTTCTCCTTTTTTACATTTTATTTATTTGCCAGAGAGCACTAGACAGACAGAGGGAAAGGGAGAAAGCACCCCCCAGTAGGGTGTGGTCACGCCTCCATCTTTCCTTCCCGTGGGGATTTGGGCATGCATGCACACAGTGAGATTTTTACACAGTTGGAGCTGGGACTCAAACTGTGTGGTCAGCCACGTGGGATCTGCTTCCCTTAACCAGGCTGTGGGCCAGTCCCTCATCGTGATGCTTACTTACATTGTAATCCTTTGCCGAGATGATGAAGTCAAGCCTGGTTTTTCCCTGAACGAGCTTCCGACCTGAAACTGGCACTACAGTTCTAGAGCTGAAGGAGGTCGGCGTTCTCTAAATGCCAGCCTAACATATTGGTCTAACTTTGTTCAGTTTTATGTTCTGATAGAGTGTGTGGAGCTCACTGAAGAGAGACAGAGAAAAGGAAAGTGAAAAGTCACCCTGGGCGGATTAGCACGCTGCAAACCCATCTCTTCTAGTCTTCTCGGGATTTTGCACATGCACTCACACACACCTGGTGATTCTCAAGCCACGGGGTCAGGGCCATGTGGGAGTCCAGCACCTTAACCACGATGCCACCTGCTGGCCCCATGTTGGTCTAATTTTAATAGGAAATGCCTGGGAGTTAGGACAGTACTAAATGGCCCTTACTACCAGCCCTCACAACACCACACTCTTTTTTTTTTTTTGGAGAGGTTTTTGCTATAGGGTGCATGCACTTGCCAGACAGACAGAGAGAGACAGAAAGCGAGAAATCACCCCCCAGGGGGGATGGCCACGCCCAATCCCTTCTCCTCCATTCTCCTCTCAGGATCTTGGGCACGCACACACATGTGCCCGGCGTGAGTTTTAAGTTACTGGGTCCGGGACGCGAACCGTGGTCGACTACATGGGAGTCCAGCGACATAGCCATTACGCTAACTGCTGGTCCCACAACAACACATTCTTCAGCAAAGAACAGGGAAGGACTCAAGAACACTGACTTAACAGGAAGAGCTGGTTACCATCCATTATAATACATTTTTTTAGGACAGAGTCTCATTGGATTGCAATCCTCCTGCCTCACCTTTCCAGCTGGGACCACAGACATGCACCACCACACCACCTCTTTTTGAGACAGGGTCTCACTTTGTTAACAGGGCCATCCTAGAGTTCATGATCCACCTGCCTCAGCTTCCCGGGTCACCAGGCCATTGTGCCCAGCCTTTACATCAGGAATCAAACTCCAGAATCCCGTGGGTCCCAGCCTGCAGAGCACAGCATCTCAGCAGCACACACAACAGCAGCGAGGTCTGTAACTGATTTTTCACTTTTTGTAGCATGAGGGGTCATACTATTTTTTAAAAGAATTATTTTATTTAACTTTATTTATTTATTTATTTTTATTTGACCAGAGAGAGACAGAGTGAGCAAACGAGAGAAAGTGAGAAAGCAAGCCGCCAGGTCCAGGACTTGAACTGCAGTCGGCCATGCAGGAGTCCAGTGCCCTTAACCACCATGCCACTTGCCAGCCCCACTATTTCTTTTGTAAGAGAGATGTTTTGCTATGGGATGCATACACTGCCAGAGAGACAGAAAGTGAGAAATCACCCCCCTGGGAGGGATGGGCACACCACAATCCCTTCTCCTCCACTCTCCTCTCAGAATTTTGGGCATGCATGCACATGCACCTGGCATGAGTTTCAAGCTGCCGGGTCTGGGACTTGAATCATGGTCAGCCACATGGGAGTCTCAAGTGACAAAACCATTATGCCATCTGCTGGTCCTGGGGTCATACTATCAAAATAAAACTCTTTGTTCTATTTGTAGAAGACCAATATCCATTCTTCCCAGGATATACCTAGTTACAGTTCAAATTCAGAACCCATTCATTTCAGAAACACTGCTGAAGGAGGAGGAAAACAAGCATGTCCTGAGTCCAGTGCTTTACATGCATTATCCGGTGAGCTTCTGACAGGCCTCAGAGATATGCGTTAGTCGTAATTGAGGAAACTGAGGTGCAGAGACAACCAGTGACTGCATCACGACACTGTATTAGTCTTTCACTTAGTTCCCCAGTCTAACGTCTCAGGGTGACAGACTCACTGAACCAAGCTCTATTCATCAAGCCTTCACTGGTGACCAGCAGTGTTGGGTCACCGGGTTCTCCTCCCCGGAGGGAGTGTGGAGCTCAGTCAGGGAAAGTGCCAGATCTGCAGCCACTGCCGGCCTGCCTGGAGCTTCTGTGCCCCTTTCACAGAGGGGAAGCAGCCAGGAGCACAGCCCACCCTGCAGCGTGGCCTTTAGTTCACACCCCTGCCATTGTTTTTAAAGAATTGTTTTATTTTATTTTTAATTGATTTTAATTTGACTAGAGAGAGACACAGAGAGAGAGAGGGAAAGTGAGAAAGCAAGCCACCAGGTCCGGGACTCGAACCACAGTCAGCCATGTGGTAGTGTCCAGCGCCTTAACCACCATGCCACCTGCTAGTCCCCACACATCCCCTGTTGTTAAGGGGGAACAGCAGAAACAGACACACGAGCCCCAGGCAGCATGTGCTGCTCCCTTCCCTCCCTTGCCACCTCGCCCTGCATACCCAACCTCACTCCCACAGCCTGGGCCAAAGCAGCCCGTGATCTGTGGTCATGCTGGCTCTGTGGGGAGGTGACCTAGGGGGCAGAGTCAGGTCTTTGCAGAGTGGGGAGTGGACAAAGCCAAAAAGGGAACATGCCAAGCAGGGCTAAATGCCACGTGAGGGGCAGACTGGCCCAAAGACCACGTGGACAGGGAGCTGGGGCCAGGACGTCAACGCAGTCACAGCAGAAGTCGAGGGCCTCGGGACCTCCTCGCTGTAATGCCCTCGGGGAGCCTCTACAGGGGTGTCACACCATGCATTTCTTACACACGTGTCTCCTATGCCAGACAGCTGCTCTTGCTGCCACCGAGGGGCCCCATCCTCACCTCCTCCCAGTGCTAGGTGACACCGTGAGCGGGGAACAGCAGTTGTGCAACTCCTGCCAGGAAAGCCCAGCTCAGCAGCAAGCCCGCAGGTAAGCCACTGTCAGCAGAGTCACTGAACAGCCAGCAGGGCAGACCACAGGGCCCAGGGCAGGGGATGCCATACCAAGAGGCTTCCTCTCTGCCAAGAGCCTGCCCTGCCCCCCAGATCTCCCAGTGGGGTCTGGGGAATAAAGGCTGCCAGGCACCGTCCCAGCTGTGCAGTCTCACAGCACAGACAGCCTCTTCTAAATGCTACGCCTTCTCTGTGCGGGACGGGACTGGGAGAGTTCACAGGGAGAGCTGCTTCTGTCCCGGCATCCTGTATGACACCTTCTCCACTGAGAGTGGGCCTCGGAGGGGAGCCTTGAGCAGGCAGCAGGACCCAGCCGGGATAACCTTGCTTTGACTTAACTCTATTTATTTTCACTTTTAGTATTTTTATGTTACTTTGGATTAAGGACAAATGAAACTGCTCTCCAATGTGCAGTAGTAATAGAAATCCTTTCAATGTAAACTTGGGGCTGGTGCCATGGACTGGTGGTTAAGGCAGCCAGATCCCATAAGGCTAACCACATAGTTCAAGTCCTGGACTTGGTGGCTTGTGAAGCAGACCAGGTGCGTGAGCGTGCATGCCCCAAAATCCTGACAGTGGAGAAACGCAGGAGAAGGGATTTCAGTGCGGCCACGTCTCATTGGCCACGTCTCATTTCTCCCTCTCCTTCTCTCTCTGTCTCTCTCTCTGGTGAGCACATATGTACTTTGGCTAATTTTTTTTTTCCTAATTAATTTGTGGGGGCAAGGCATAGGCACAGCAGTGGCTCAGCACTCCATGAGGTTGATCTAATGGGAACATTCTGGTTCGTGTCCCGGGGCCTTCCTGAATACACGAGACACATGTACCCATGACCTGGGGCTGGCTGGGGATGGGAGGGGTGGGCATGGGAGCTCTGATAGGGATGCCGCTCTCTTACCACTTGCTCATGAAAGTAAAAAGTAAACCTTTTTTTTTTTTTTTAAAGAAAGTAAATTTGCTGAAGTTTTAAAAGGTGAGTCAAGGGACTAGTAGATGGTGTAACGGTGAAGTTGCTGGACTCCCTGGTCAACTGCAGTTTAAGTCCCAGGCCTGGCGACTTAAAACTCACACTGGGTATATGTGTGTGCATGCTGGAGAAGGGATTGTGGCATGGCCATCCCCGCGGGGGTGATTCCTTACTTTCTGTCTCTCTGGCAAGTGCATACGCCCCATAGCAAAAATCTCTCTCTAAAAAAAAAGCGAGTCAATATAAAGAAGATAACCTGCAATTAAGAGCCCAGGAGGCTCACGGGTGGAGGGAGACCGTCAAGGTGGTCCCAGGAGTGAATGGAAACTGAGATCTGGGAAACCCGAGGTCACAGCCTGGTGTGCAAAGAAGGGAAGGGGAGAAACTCGAGAGCTTCACCTTCCACCGCCACAGACCCGGAGGACCCGCCAGGAGGGAGATCCTGTTTCATGTTCACCTCTAAGAAAAGGATCCCTGGGAGGGTGTCTCTAGGGATCTGCCTGGAACCAACCTGGGATACTAGGTAGTGGCTTTCGTGTGGGGCAGACCCGAGTTCAAGTTTTGGCTCTGCCTCCTATGCCCTGGGAAGCCTCTGGCACACAACAGGCTATCCATAAGTCTGAGAAAATGATTCCCTCTGCCTTGGATTGCTGCAAAGAAACCGACCAGCACCCTTACAGATGAGAGCTGCCTCACCCGACCAGCCCTGCCTCACTGCCTGGCAGGGAACCGAACCCAAGAACCAGTTTCTAAGGATGTTCATCAAGTTTGGGGGAAACAGAACTTTACTCCCATTTTGACTTAAAGAATGCACAACACCTGATCTCACTTTATCTTACTGGATGTCTTAGTCATTGAGTTGCTAAACAAAAATAGACGAGACTGAATGATTTATAAATAAAGGTTTACAGGACCAGCAGAAGGCATAGCGGTTATGTTGCTGGACTCTCACATGGCGGACCAAGTTTAAGAGTTTTTTTCAACTTTTTTTTTCAAAAATAAATTTGCTGAAGTTAAAAAAAAGTGAGTAGAGGGATTAGTAGATGGTGTAATGGTTACATCGCTGGACTCCCATGCCATCGACCTTGGTTCGAGTCCCACACCTGGTGTTTTGAAAATCTTGCTGGGTACGTCTGTGTGCATGCCCAAGATTCCAGGAGGGGAATGGAGGAGAAGGGATTGTGATGTGGCCATTCTCCCTCCAGGGGTGATTTCTCGCTTTCCCTCTCACTGTCTCTGTCTCTCTTTCTCTCCAAGAGCACATGTGCCCTAAGGAAAAAACCTCTCAAAAAAAAAAGAAGAAGAAGAAAGAAGAAAAAGAAGAAGAAAGAAAGGTTTACTTGGCGCACGATTCTGGTAGCTAGAAATTCCAAAGGCATGGGGCCAGCATCAGGGAAGGAGACAGGACCACAGCACACGCAGAGAGCAACCGGAATTGGCATTTCCTCTGTTTGTCCCTTCCCTGCCTCCCAGGGGGAGGGCCCACCTCTTAGAGGTCTCACCACATCCCGAAGCTATTACAATGGGGACTAAGTTTCCATAACGTGACATTAGGGGATAGTGGGCAAACTGTCATCCAAACCACTGAGTTAGTGACAAAGAGGAGTAACATTTACTTAGGAAGACCCTATGGATTCTCAAGGCTTAAGTGTCACCAGTGAAATGCAGGGGCCTTGAGTTTGGGGATAAGAGATTGCTAACCTGGAGTGGTAATATACAAATTTGATTTCCATATGGCTGACAGGCAAAGAAATGAGTTGACAGAGGGGCCAGCAGGTGGCATCGTGGTTAAGGCATTCGAGTCTCAAATGGCTGACCATGGGTCAAGTTCCAGATCTGGTGGCTTGACAATCACACCAGACACGTGTGAATGCATGCCCAAAATCCCAGGAGGAGAATTGAGGAGAAGGAGTTGTGGCATTCCCCTTGGGGGGGGGGGGGGTTGATTTCTTGCTTTCCCTCTCACTTTCTCTTTCTTTGTCTCTCCAGGAGCACATGTGCCCTAAGAAAATGCTCCTTAAAAAAAAAAGAAAGAAAGAAAAAGAAAAAAGGAAAGAAAGAGAATTGATAAATAATTAATATACTTCATATAAAAACCAACTGGAAAATAATGACCAAAAAGGTTCTTAGGAAAAAATCCTTTCCAAAAAAGTAAAGGTCCTGGTTGGTCTTTTATAGGGCAGGGGGAGGCCGAGGACGCGGGAGGGACAGTGAGTCTCAGCAGTTCTACCAGTGGGCCTTTCCCACCTCTGTGTTCCCATGAGGACATGGTGCTTAAGAAGGAAGGTAGCAGGACCAGCAGTTAGCGTAATGGCTATGTCACTGGACTCCCATGACCGCAGTTCGAGTCCCGGACCTGGTGGCTTAAACTCATGCCCAGCGTGTGTGTGTGTGTGCCCAAGATCCTAAGAGGAGAATGGAGGAGAAGGGATTGCAGCGTGGCCATCCCCCCTGGGGGTGATTTCTCGCTTCCTGTCTCTGTGTCTCTCTCTGTCTCTCTGGCAAGCGCATGCGCCCTGTAGCAAAAACCTCTCGAAACGAAAAAAAAAAAAAAGGAAAGTAGCCAAAGACAACGAGCTTTAGCCCACAGGTCTCGGGATGGTTTTCCGTAAGTGCAGACCAACAGCCACCAAATACCTTTTCCCTTCCCAGATGTGTGGAAATGTCAAAGATTCCCAGTACTGATGAGGTACAGGAAAAATGGGCACTGTTGGGCTTTGTTAGTGAGAGGCTTTTTGGGGGCAATTTGGGAGTTTCTACAAAATTTCAGATCCCCCTACAGTCCGACACAGGCACTCTGTGTCCCTAAGAGTCTAAACCACAGAGCTGCATACGTGCGCGAAGCCATGTTATCACACAGCGCTAGTAAGGACAGAAAGGCCCTGCCTGCCGGTAGGAGAGCAGCTACCTAAACTGTATATCCACTCCGGAATGCTAGGCACGAGAGGCAGTTCTAAGCGCCGCCTGGAAAGAGCTCCAAAATACACAAGGACACAACGAAAGTGAGTCGTGAGCGGAAACCTGCAGCGGGATCCCATTATACCAAGGAAACTTCACGGACCAAGGACCACACACTACGCAGCTGCCAGGCCTTACCTCTGGGACCTAGTGGGGTGGGAAGGTGGGGGCTTCTTCTTCATACAGTAAATACTCTGTATTGTCTGGTTTTTTTTGAGGAGACATTTTTGCTATAGGGCACATGCACTCGCGGGAAAGACAGAAAGCAAGAAATCACCCCACCCCACCCCACCCCCGGGGAAGGGCTGGCCTTCTCCATTCTCCTCTTGAGATTTTGGGCACGCATGCACAAACACTTGGTGTGAGTTTTAAGCTACCTGGTTGGAGACTTGAACTGTGGTTGACTACATGGGAGTCCAGAGATGTAACCGTTATACCACTTCTGGTCCCATGTCTAATTATTTTTAAAAGTTTGTTATTTATTCCTTCCAATGATTGAAGGAGACAGACAGTCAGAAAAACAAAGAGACAGCACCCCCAATAGGTTTTTTTTTTTTTAGAGGTTTTTGCCACAGGGTGTGTGCACTTGCCAGAAAGACAGAGAGAGACAGAAAGTGAGAAATCACCCCCCAGGGGAGATGACAACACCGCAATCCCTTCTCCTCCATTCTCCTCTTGGGATCTTGGGCATGCATGTACACGCGCCCAGCACGTGTGAGTTTAAGTCACCAGGTCCAGGACTCGAACCGCAGTCGACTACATGGGAGTCCAGCGACAGCCATAACACCAACTGCTGGTCCCTCCCCTCAGTAGGGTTGTGACATCGCAAACTACTCCCAGCCTCAGCCGGCACAGAACATGGGCACATGCCTGGTGTACTTAGGGAGGACTCTGGGTAGGAACCTGAAACCTTCCCACGTGCGTCAGTCTCGCAGAGCGTCACGTTTTATCTTGCCACTGTCCGACCCTGTATGTTGCCTAAATTTTTAAACAAGAATGAGTTCATGTGTCACTCCCTGCCCACTAAAGAGCGGACAAATAAGCACACTAACAGCTCAAGATGCCCAGTTGGCACAAAAGGGCAAAGAGAAGACGGCCCCTGGGGTAGAGGGAGGCTGGACGGCGAAGAGGCTTGGCACCCTGAGATTCTTAGCCACCCTGAGAGCCGCTTCTTCTGTCAAGCCGACAGGAAGGGGGGAAGGGGGAAGGGTATGCACGCTCTTCTCAGCGCAGCCTTCCCAGCGCCTCGCCTCGATAGGGCTGCAATGGACTCTGGAAGGCCATACCCAAAAGGTCGGCCCCTTCGCTTCATCAGCCGGGCCATGCCCGTGGGTGGGGCTCTGAGGCAGGCACTATCCCATGCCCTTCTTTAGTCTATCAAGCTTGAAACTGAGGACCCCTTGGGACACTCTCAAACTAGAGCACCCAGTGTATGCAACTCAATGACAAACTGAAGGGCATCCCATCCCTGCTCCAACTCCTCTCTCTCTCCCCCCTTCCTCTGGAAGAAATAAACAAATAATGTGTGTATTTTTTAAGTTAAAAATAGAATTATCAAGGCCAGCATGGTGGTTAAGACGCTGGACTCCCACATGGCCAGCCTGGTGGCTTGCTTTCTTACTTTCTCTTTCTCTTCTCCCTCTCTCTCTTTCTCATGAGCACCCGGGCCCTACAGTAAATTTTAAAATAATAATAATTATTCTTTTTAAAAAATAGAATTGTATGATCCAGTAATTCCATGTCTAGATTTGTACTGAAAAGAATCAAAACCAGGGGCTCGAACTGATGTTTGTATACCCCTGATGAGCAGTATTATGAAAGCCAGAAGGCGGAAACAACCCAATGCCCATCAGTGGATGAATGGATAAACACATTTTTGAGGTATATGCATACAATGGAATATTACACGGCTTAAAAGAACCTATAAAGGCCAATCCCATTGCACAGTGGTTAAAAGGTAAGCAGAGGAAACCAGATCCACATGGCAGCTCAGGCTTAAAAAATGCCAGGCACGTATGCTCCTGTGCCCAGGATACTGAGAGAATGAGACTCAGAGGAAGAAGACCTTCAGTGTGACTGGGCTCCACTGGGAGCTTTCTCTCCTTCTCTATGAGCTTGCCTATGTTCCTGCTAGCATAATAAAAGAAAAAAATTAAGGAAAGCAGCCAGCAGGTGGCGTGGTGGTTAGGGCACTGGACTCTCACATAGCTAGCCATGGCTAGAGTCCCAGATCCGGTGGCTTGAAAATCATGCCGTGTGTGTGTGTGTGTGTGTGTGTGTGTGTACGCGCGCACGTGTGTGTGCGCGTGTGTGTGTATGTGTATGACCAAAATCCCAAGAGAAGAATGGAGGAGAAGGGACCGTGTGCGGCCATCCCCCCTTGGGGACATTGATTTCTCACTTTCCTTCTCTCTCTCTCTTGGGTGACTACACATGCCCAGTGGCAAAAACATGAAAGAAAAACCAAGGAAAAAAAGCTGTGGTAGCACGTCCTGGTAGAGGCTGCTACTTGCAGGCTGGCCCCACAGCAGGCCTTGGTTCCATTCCTGGCCCATCCTAAAAAGCCAGGTGCAGTGGTGCATACCTATAGTTCCAGCTACTTAGGGTGCTGAGGCAGGACACGACCCTGTCTAAAACAAAACAGAAACAAAAAAGAAGAGAGATTCTGACACGTGCACCAACAAGGGTACACATTACTCCAAGAAAATATGCCAGCCACAAAAAGACAAATAACTGGGTGACCCCATTGACATGTGGTACCTAGAGTAATCCGATTTATAGAGACAGACAAGAGAATGGTGCTTGCCGAAGGCTGGGAAGACACTGGTAGGGGCATGGGGTTTCAGTGGGGGAAGGTGAAGAAGCTCTGTGTTCAGAGGGTGGCGACGGCTACACGAGCGTCTGCGTGTACTCAGTGCCTCCGAACTGTAAACACAGTGAAGATGTACATGCTGTGCACTTACCACAATAAAAACAAAGGACTGAAGTCGTTCTGTGCCCTCGGGTGTGAACCAATCAGGAAGCCGCATCTGGTCTCAGCAGTCTTCCTGAAAGGGCTCGAGATGAGCGGCCCTAGGACAGAGACTCGTAATTCCCCAAAGGGCACACCGCCTATTTATGTGGGGGTTAGAAGAGCCAAAAAGAACAACTGTAAAAGGAAGGTTGTAAGGAAAAGGGGGATGTATGGGTCTCAGAGCGCCAGCGTGAAGTAAGGACGGAGCCGGAGGGTGGCTCGGCAGTCAGCTGCAACACCCTGCCAGGCTGACTCACATGCAAAGGTCCCAGGCTTGTGTCTGGGCTCTTCCCTAAGTATTCCAGGCATGCTCGTGTTTATGATCCGGGGCTGGCTCAGGCTGGGGGAGGATCGTGGCATCAAGACCTCACCGGAGGTAAGTTTCCTCTCCCTCTGGCTATCTCACACATTAAAAATAAATAAATAAATGAAGGAAAAAAATAAGAAGTAGACCCTAGGGCTTGTGCTCAGCCCCACCAGTGGCACAGCCACATGGAAATGGCAACACGTCTGCTGACCCTGAGAAAGCTAGGGACTTTTATACTAGTAAAGGGATACAGTACATGTAAGCTGTTCTAGAAGAAAAGTGGACGAAGGTAACAGAGGAGGGTCTTATGGAGATGGGGAAGGGACAGGACTGGTGAAAGTCTATCAGCAGAAGCCGTCCAAAGCAGCTAACTGGCAGTGCTGCTGGCCCGTCCAGCTGTCCTCAGCCTAAGGGAGACCGTGAACCTGGAATTACCTCATGACAGTCAGCCACATGGTCAGGAGGGAGCTACTGCAGCCAGTGAAGAGGCGGGCCAACTACCTCTTCCTCATAGGTCTCCAGCTCCCACCCGCTTTTCTGCTATAGGGCATGTGTGCTCACCAGAAAGACAGAGAGAGACAGAGAGATAGAAAGCGAGAAATCACCCCCCAGGGGGGATGGCCACGCCACAATCCCTTCTCCTCCATTCTCCTCTCGGGATCTTGGGCACGCACGCACACACACCCGGCGTGAGTTTAAGCCACCCGGGTCCGGGACTCGAACTGTGGTCGACTACACGGGAGTTCAGCGACATAGCCAATACGCTAACTGCTGGTTCCCCACCCGCTTTTCTTAAATTTTCTATAGCAATTTGTTTTTTTAGACAAACTTTATTTCGAGAAGCTCAAACAGGGCCCTCCATGGGGGGCGGGGGCCAGAGCTCTAAGTGCCCCAGGAGGAAACCTGTGACCAGCAGCATGCTCATGCTCATGGGTGGTATGAGAATGGTGCACACCTGCCCCCACTCACCTGCCGCACACCCAGCCAGGTGGGATGGGGAAGCCCATAGGCTCTGCTGCGGGCCCCACTGGCCTTCCAGTTGTCAGCCGTGTGATTCTGAGAAAGTCACATAAAAGCAGAAACACCCAGCACAGTCAAGGGAGTTAAATGAGATAACACCTTAAAGGACATGGCACAGTCCCTAGCGCAAGCAGGTGCTCTAATGGCCTTTAATTCTCCGCCGCACAGGGACACCTCCCCCATGCCCGCGTGCTAACTGCTCCCAGGGCAGGCCTGGGACATCACTCATCTTTGAATTCAAAATCCCACTCCGCCCCACACGGTGCATTTAAATAGGCAGATAATGATGAGATAGAGGTAAAATACGAACGCCAGGGCCAACGGCTGGCATGTGGTTGACTACAGTTTGAATGTTGGACCCAGCACCTTGAAAATCACACCGGGCACATGTGCATATGTGCCCAAGCTCCTGAAAGGAGAATGGAGAAGGGACTGCAGTGTGGCCATCCCTCCAGGGGGTCATTTCTCACTTTCCCTCTCTCCGTACCTCTGTCTCTCTGGCAAACACATGCATCCTATGGAAAAACCTAAAATTACACACACACACGCACCAAGTGCCACTTCAGTTTAGAGGCCAGCTTTGTGGCAGTGAGAAGTCCTGAGCCCAGTCTTGAAGGATATATGAATCTAAACCAAGAGCCAGAAAGGAGTGTCACAGGGACAGAGACCACGCTGAACAAAGGCCAGAGGTGGCAGGAACAGCAGAACCGTGTGAGGTCTATGCGAGAAGAGACACCAAGAAGCCCAATCAGCAAGAGCCTTGGATACCAGGCCACACTCCTAAGTTACCACAAAAAGGACGGGGAGTTCCCAGAGGTTTCTGGTAGCTGTGCCCAAAGTTCTGAGCGGCCGTAGAGTGCAGAAAGGGGGGAGAGCAGGAGGGAGGGCCAGCTGGGCGGTACCTACAACAGCCCTGGCATGAGCAGGGCTGGACCGAGAGGAGGTGAAAACTAGGAGGAGGAATAAATGGTAAAGACACTGTGGAGAAAGCAGACAGACACAAAGCCCTCACACCAACACAGCTCTCCAGCCAAGAGACCGACAGGACACAGGCGCGGCGCGGCTCCTCCGTCCGCCTGCTCAGCCCCTGCCCGAACTCCCTCCTGTTTGCCGACGCTCACCCCTACAGCAATCGGCTTGATGTTTCACAAGTATTTATGAAACTGAACCGAGTGCATCTCATGGGCACCTTGTCAGAAATGTGCTGTTACAAAGCGACATTTTCGGGTGTCAGAGTTAGTCTCTCGTCTGCTGGTGGATCTGATCTACCCAGTTGACAAGTGAGAAGACTGTGACACCAACAATTATAGAAACAAACTCCACCTAGAATCTGGCAATCAAGCTGTTCTCTCCATTCCTCCCCACACGCAGCAGATGATACGGTGGCCCACTGGCAGAGGGCCCTGGCTTCCCAGACCACGGCAGACCAGAAGGACCCCAGGACCCCACACTACACCACCTTCTGAGATGGCAGGTGGGGAAATAATGTCTGCAATTTTTTGAGACTAGAGAAAGAAAGCAGAAAACCTCTTCGAAATATGGTGATTCATAGGACTATATTTAGGAGGGGACTTCAAAAAGTTCACGGAAAATGGAATTAAAAAAGAAAAACTGTGAAACCGAACATCTATTCCGAGCAGTCTGTGCATACAGGGTCCTTTTACATTTTAAGGGCCTTAGGAGGGCTTGAGCTTGAGACCGGGCATGCACATACTATTTAAATGAACCTACTATGGGGTGTAGGTTTTACAAGAAGACCTTTACTCTTTCACTCTTTGCACATTCCGGTGCTTTGTAATGTGAGGTACCGCCAAGAATGATAACGAGAGGACGCACGGCTTCCCCAGGGCGCTCCTGAAGACCAGGCACAATCTGAGCAAGGCTGCTGCCAGCTTCCAAGACAGGATGAGGCACATCCTTTTGGGATCTTGAATTCAAAGATGAGTGACGTCCCAGGCCTGCCCTGGGAGCAGTTAGCCATGCAGGCATGGGGGAGGCGTCCGTGTGTGGTGGGGAATTAAAGGCCATCAGAGCACCTGTTTGGGCTAGGAACTGTGCCATGTCCTTTACCGTCCCTTTTCACTCCCTTCACCTTGTGGCTGGGTGTTTGTCCCTCTGTGTGACGTTCTCAGAATCACACGGCCCACAGGGTCATCTTAACTGGACCAGCATACATTCTTACCCTCCTCTCAAAACTAACTTTCTCAGCACCCACCGTCCGGGACCACATTTCGGGAATCTAGCATCTGCTCACCTGGGTGACCCCCATAAGCCGAGGCCCCAGTCACCCTCTCACGTGCCTCGTCCTTTCCTGGAGGCTGGAACTGCTCAGACTGCGCTCGGTCTTCAGGAGTGTCCTGGGAAAGCCATGCGTCATCTCGTTACCATTCTTCAAAGAAATGCTTCTGGATCTTCATTCCACTTGCTTAAAATTTCCATGGGAAGCTCTGCGCATCTGCAGCTGATCTGGGCACAACAGTTTTGGCACCCATGGAGCAGAAGGTCTGCTGCCCTTTAAGTTTTCAGTGAGATTTGTGTGAGCTGCACCGAGATCCCTACAGAGTTCACTATTAATTGTTAGTCTTCAATTAGGTCACGAACAAAATTAAATTTTCCTTGCAAATTCATGTGGATGGGCTCCCACTGCAGGCCCCATTTCAACATTATTTTGCCCCTTCTTAAAATAAGTTATCTAGAGGCAGCAGGTGGCGTGGTGGTTAAAGCACTGGACTCCCACATGGCCAACTGTGGTTCAAGTCCTGGACCTCACAACTTGAAAATCGATCCAGACACAAGTGCACATGTGCCCAAAACCCTGAGAGGAGACAGGAGGAGAACGGAATGCGGTGTGGCCATCCCCCAGGGGCTGTCAGGTGAGTGCATGTGCCCTAACGCAAAAACAACAACAACAAAAATACAAAATACAAAATAAGTTATACATTTGTAAACTGCTTGTTTCTTTGGAGCACTGTCCCCACAAACTTTTCATAAAGATCAATGATTTCACCATTGTTCTATTCAAGCTTCACCATGAACCTGATGTTCTGCTTCGATTTTAGTAGAATTCACATTGCCCTAATAGAAGCTATTTTGTTTTTGTTCCTTCTTCAATTTTGACAGAGTATTTTTTGCTTATCAGAGAGAGAGAAAGAGAGAAAGCACCCGCCCATCGGAAATGGTCACACCACAATCCTTTCCCCATTTCTCCCCCCTTTTGAGATTCTAAGTATGTACACAAGTGCCCAGCTCGATCCACCAGGTCCTGTACTTGAACCATGTGGTTGGCCATGTAGGATCCAGCCACCTCGACCACCATGCCACAGGTTGGCTCAGAAGAAGCTATTTTCAAATTGATATCATTTTTTTTTAATTTTGCTACAGGGTACATGTGCTCCCCAGAGAGAGACAGGCAATAGGGAGAATGGGGGTGGGGTATGAACAAGCACATCCCAGGGGAGATGACCACACTGCAATCCCTTCCCCTCCATTCTCCTCTCAGGCTCTTGGGCACACACGCACGGTGTCCAGCATGTTTTTGAAGCCACCAGGTCCCAGACTTTAACCACGCAGTATGCCACGAGGGATCCCGCTGCCTTAACTACCACGCCACCAACTGGCTCCAGACTGGTATTTTATCCTTCTTAGTGCTCTTACAGACATACAGGCAAGTCAGAACAAATCGGTACGAGTTTATTTGGGCACCAAAAAATTCAAAACTCATGCATAGTTTATTGAGAGCACGCATTTTTTCATGAACTTTGCGAATAGGCAAGACAAACCTGCGGTGATAGAGGTAAGATCAGGGGCTACCTGTGCAGGTGCACAGGAGGGAAGTATTGATTGGGAAGGCACATGGGGGAACTTTGTGAGGTGAGGCTGATGGGGTGGGTGGGGTTAGAACACATATGCACTTGTTAAAACTATAATAATTAATGGGATCAGCAGATGGCATAATGGTTACATTGCTGGACTCCCACATGTCAACAGCGGTTTGAATCCCAGATCCGGTGGCTTGAAATTCACACAGGGTGCGTGTGTATGGGTGCCCAAAATCCTGAGAGGAGAATAAAGGAGAAGGGATTATAGCATGGCCATACCCTGGGGGGTGACTTCTCACTTTCTGTCTCTGTCTCTCCAGCGAGTACACACACACTATAACAAAAATCTCTCTTAAAATAAAAGCTGTAATAATATAGTTCATTTCACTATAAGTAAACTATATGTCAGTGATAAACATTAGAAGTTAAATATAGGTATGTAAAAATATACATATAATATACACACATACAAATGCATATACATATACGCGTATAAATACATAGCTATGCATATGTATTGGGTCGTCAGAAAAGTCATGACGCATCTTTGCATAGAAAAATACATCATGGGAACCAGTAGTTGGCTTAATGGCTATGTCACTGGACTCCCATGTAGTCAACCATGGTTCGAGTCCCGGACCCGGTGGCTTAAACTCATGCCAGGCACATGTGTGTGCGTGCCCAAGATCCCAAGAGGAGAAAGGAGGAGAAGGGATTGTGGCGTGGACATCCCCCCTAAGGGGGTGATTTCTTGTTTTCTGTCTCTCTGTCTTTCTGGAGAGTGCACACACCCTATAGCAAAACCTTCTCAAAAAAAAAAAAAAAAAAAAAAAAAACCATGATGACTTCTGATGACCCAATGTATATTGTGAAGACAAGGTTTATTAGAAAAGAGATTGCTATACAAAATAATAAATGACTGGGAGATGAGGACTGGAGAGCTATGAGGAAGAGGGGGCTGGCCGGCTTCTTCACCGGCTGCAGTAGCTCCCTCCTGACCATGTAGCTGACTTTCACAAGATGTTCTTCCTTAAGGTAATTCCAGGTTCACGGTCTCCCTTAGGCTGAGGACAGCTGGACGGGCCAGCAGCACTGCCAGTTAGCTGCTTCAGACAGCTTCTGCTGATAGACTGTCACCAGTCCTGTCCCTTCCCCATCTCCATAAGACCCTCCTCTGTTACCTTCATCCAGTGTAAAGTCTTCCAGAACAACTTAACATGTACTGTACCCCTCTACTAGTATAAAAGTCCCTCAGCTTTTCAGAGACAGTGAACATGTTGTCATTTCCACCTGGCCATGCTGCTGGTTAGGGTCTGGTCCTTACATGATGATGCTAGCTTTGTAAAATCAATAAACTCCATTTTTCTTTCTCTCTCTCTCTCTCTCTCTCTTTTTTTTTTTTTTTTTTTTTTTTTTTTTTTTTTTTTTTTTTTTTTTTTTTTGCTATAGGGCGTATGCACTCGCCGGAAAGATGAAGAGAAACAGAGAGACAGAAAGCAAAAAATCACCCCCCAGAGGGGGTTCTCCATTCTCCTCTCAGGATCTTGGGCACGCACGCACACACACCCAGCGTGAGTTTATGTAACGAAACCAGGGCTCAAACCACAGTCAACTACATGGAAGTCCAGCAACACAGCCATTACGCCTACCGCTAGTCTCTCTCTTTCTCTCTCTCTCTCTCTCTCTCTCTCTCTCTCTCTCTCTTTTTTAAGTTTATTTTTTTAAGAATTATTTTATTTCCTTTTATTTACTTACTTACTTACTTATTTATTTATTTATTTATATTTGCCCAGAGAGGGACAGAGTGAGAGAGAGGAAAAGTGAGAAAGCAAGCTGCCAGGTCCGGGACTTGAACTGCAGTTGGTCGTGTAGAAGTCCAGCACCCTCAACCACCATGCTACCTGCTGGCACGATAGAGTGTGTATGCATGCAGAGAGAGACAGGGAGAGAGAACCTTTGACAAGGTGCGTCATGCCACAATCCCCTTCCCCCAACCCTCCAGCTCCTCAGAATCCTGGGCACCTGTGTGGGTGCAAGTGTGTTCCCCCAGCTTGTTTTCAGGACAACCCAGGGATCCAAACCTGCACTTGGCCACGTGGTTTCCAGCCTTGCAGGCCATTATGTTCATTACCACTGAGCCACAATGGCTGGGCCCCTTTCTTCTTACAACTTTCACTTCACAGTTGTTCTTTCGGCTGGATATTTACACATACATACTGGGCTCACAGGAAAGTAGAATCTCTTATGAAAGGCTAACAGTCTTAAAATAACTAAAAGCCACTTTGACTTGGGTCTTAAGCTTTAGGCCTGGAAGTAAACTTGGAGAGTTCAAACCTCACTCTTCATATGAGTAAAGAAGGACAGGATCCACCCAGAGTCACACAGTGAACCAGCAGCACGGTGACGACCGATCCTAGGCTTCCTAAATCCTAGCCTAGGATTAGTTTTTTCTTTTGGACTCATGCCAGAAAAAGCAGATACAACGAAAGACCACAGGAGGTTTTATGAACTAACTTCATTTAAACTATCAAACCTGGAGCTAAACTGTAACTCCCGCCACTGCCACCACCAAGCCCCATCTAAAGGAGATGAATTTTCTGGGACCAGCAGTTAGCGTAACGGCTATGTCGCTGAACTCCCATGTAGTCAACCGTGGTTCAAGTCCCGCACCCAGTGGCTTAAACTCACACCAGGCGCATGTGCGTGTGTGCCCAAGACCGCGAGAGGAGAATGGAGAAATCACCCCTGGGGGGTGATTTCTCGCTTTCTGTCTTTCTGTCTGTCTCTGTCTTTCTGGCAAGTGTACGTGCCCTATAGCAAAAACCTCTCCAAAAAATAATAATAATAAAGGAGATTAATTTTCAAACAATAAAAAAATGTTTACCTTCATGAGGCTGAGTCAAGAACGGCCCCTCTGGTGGTGCGGACTGGCCGAGCTCGCCGTCCTTCCTTTCTCGGGCCAGGCGGGCGAGCAGAAGGTGGCGCTGGATCCCGCGCACATTCGCACGCTCGGGGCTGGCATGTGGCCGCCGGGCCGGCGCGTGGCCTCTGGGTTGGAGCGTGGCCGCCAGGCCTGCGCCTGCGCGTGGCCGTTGGGCCTGCGCCTGCGTGTGGCTGCCGGGCCTGCGCCTGCGTGTGGCTGCCAGGGCTGCGCCTGCACGTGGCCGCCGGCCACAGGCGGCAAACTGAAGCCGAAAACTAGGATTAAGAACTTGCAACTACAAGCAACAGAAAGAAACTTTAGCTGTCTTAAACCAATTGAGAAATATATTGTATAGGAGGATTTTCCCTGCCTATGGACAGTGAGAAGATGATGGTTACCAGCCCTGCATTACCTCAGGGAAAAACAAGAACTACTCTACCATTCTTAGGAAGCCAGATACCCGAGGATGACTCACGCTGCAGATCCCCACAACACCATTCCCAGTAATCACAAGATGGATGCTGTGCCGCATCAACTGATAATCACCTCTGCTTTCCAGAACCACTTTCCTGAAACTGTATTCCATGGAGACTCACCTACAATTGTGGAACTGCACGAGACCCACCCCTAATCCAACCCTGAATAGAATCTATGCTCCCTATTGTTAAAAACTATATGAGCTGATAATTGAAAAAAAAAAAAAAAAAGAAAGAAACTGAAAGAACTAGAAGGTATAATAGCAGGGATGGCAACTGCAGATACTAGAGACAGTATGGGAGAGGTAATGGGAATGAGTAATTGAGGGCGGAAGGGAGGGATTCAGGGAACAAACAACACACTTAATAGACACAAAAATGAAAAGTTGTCTGTTGATGATAATGTATATGGTATAATCATTGTCTTGACTAATGTGCACTGTATTCATGCTGGGAAAAACCATGTTGTACACTGTAAAGAGGTGCAATGATTAAATGTAAAAAAAAAAAAAAATACTGAAAGAACTGGAAGGTATAATAGCAGGGATGGCAACTGCAGACACTAGAGACAGTATGGGAGAGGTAATGGGAATGAGTAATTGAGGGCGGAAGGGAGGGATTCAGGGAACAAACAACACACTTAATAGACACAAGCCAGGCTATGAAAGAAAGATATTGTATGTATCCACTCAATATATACTATCAGCACTCTATGATAAAGAGCAAAAAATTGGAGGACATAAAAGCAGTGAAGGTACTTAATGAGAATAGGACAGTGTGGAATGGAGGAAGTAAAGAGAAAAGGATAGAGAAAGATAGCAAGTGAACAATAGAGAGGCAAGACGTTAGTGAGAAACAGATATGGCTTATTAACTGTTGATGTTGACATGTATAATATTCTCAACTGGATTCGTCTGAGAAGTATTTCATGATGGGCAAAGTATTTATACAAGCAAAATGAGAAATAGCGATTGACTGTTTTAAAAAATAATTAGAATAATAATAATAATGATTGGGGAAAACATAGAAAAGATATTGAATGTGGAAGCAGGGAGATTAATGTCTCTGTATTGACTGACATGCATGGCATTCCCTTTTGAAAAAGCAATGTAATACACTGTAAAGTTATATGTAATTCAATGTAATATAAAGAAGAATATGATGATAAAAAAAAAAAAAAAAAAAAGAACGGCCCCTCCAATGAATGGCAGGCTTACACTACCGTGCTTAGCCTTCCTGCCCGTGCACGGACGCCCAGGTGGCTGGCACGTGTCCTGTCCCTTTCTGCCGTCTCCATACCACCCTCCTCTGCTATCTCTGTCCAGTGCAACTCTTCTAGAACAAACAAGAAGCTGTGAACTAGGTAGAAGGACAGGTACAAGTCATAAAATTGGTTCACTTGGCAAGTCTCCTGAGAGATACAATAACAAATATATATTAACATTTGGTTTTCCTTCCTGGCTCCTAGCACCCAGCTCCTAAAACTCCCGGAACAGTGTCTTTTGTATGCTAATGAGATGACTGTTGGCTGGAAGCCCCTGGACAGCTTCAGAATGGGGACTGGTTACCAGAAAGACCAAGGTGTGTTCACAGGGTTGGAACATTCAGCCTCACTGCCATGCCACGCCACCCCACTTCTGGGTGGAGTTTGAGTTAATCACCAGTGGCCATGTAGTGAAGCTTCCATAAAGACCTTCAGACTATGGGATTCAGAGTTTCCAGAATGGGGAACACATGGAGGGGCTGGCAGGGTGCCATGCTCAGAGAGGGCATGCAAGACCACATACCCAGCTCTGTGAGTCTCTTCCATCTGGCAGTCCCTGAGTTGTGTCCTCTGTAACATAAGTGTAAGTTCTGTGAGTCATTCTAGAATATTCTTGAGGAAGGTGCCATGGGACTCCTCAGTTTATCGCCAGCTAAGTCAGAAGTACAGACGGTTATCAGGAACTCGAGACTGGCCCGTGCATGCAGTCTTGCGGGGGGTGGGGTCTGCACGACCCCAAGTAGCATCAGAAATGAACTGAACTGTATGACACCCAGTTGGTATCGGAAAAACAAACAAACAAAACCAAATCCACACAGTTTGTGTCAGAAACGTTGGGATTAAAACAGCACAGATCTACCCTCTCTGGACCTGTTTCTCTACCTGTAAAAATGGATCAGATACTGCTAAGGCCCTTCTAGCTCTAATCCTGGGACTCACTGAGTTGCTGGTTTAAGAATTTCCAAAGTTAACATGAGGGATTCTTATTCTCTGGCAGCTACTAGCAAATTCAGCTTTTGAACCCCAAGAAAACATCATTCCACAGCCCTCATTTTCTATTTTGATTAATGATGTGCCAGAACTCTGTGTGACTTCTCCTTTGAGGAGCAGTTAAAAAAAAAAACAACTCAACAGTATCCCATTACAGGGCCCTGTCCTTGTCCCCGACTCTCAAAGACTTACAGCCCATTTCTCTGAGATGAGAGCATCAGTCTCTCCCCATTATACTCAATTTTAAACCGAAACCAGAAACAGAACTGTTGACGTGCCTCCCAGACTACAAGGCTGTGCTTCATTAATGATTAAAACAGCAGCTGGTAATGTCTTCAAAGCAAGTTGGTCAGTTAGACAACTTAGCATCTGTTTAAATTCTCCCTCTTCCTCCACCCAACACTGTAGTTCTAAAGCAAACCCAAACACAGGTCTTCTGTTGCTAGAAAGAGCTTCAGGGAGGTTGTAGGAAACCTCACTGAATACCCTTTGACCAGATTTTCAGAACATTTTCTGGGATGAAGAGGACACTTGTAGAGCTTGCCCTGTGGCCTAGTGGTTAAGGTAATCAAATCCCACATGGCTGACAGTGTGGTTTGAATCCCAGCCCTGGAGGTTGGAGAGATACGTGAGGCACATGTGCATGCATGCCCAGAGTCCCGACAGGATGGAGAAATGGAGAAGAGACTGTGATGTGACCACAACCTACTTCGGGGTGCTTTCTTTCTCTTTATCTTTCTCTCTCTCTCTCTAATAAGCATACGTGCCCTTTGGCAAACTAGAAGAAGAAAAAAAAAAAGACAACACTTACACACTGAATTATAGTAGGAAGACTGAAATTGGGTGAATAATTTATAATATTAAGGCGGATCTGAATTTAAGACAACTATTATCAGATTTTCAGCCAACAAGTTCATCCAGGTATTCACTCACTAGATTCCACAAATAATTATGGAGCTCTCCAGTTCAGTGGTTAGGAGCACCAGCTCTGAAGCCAGTTGGTAGAACAGCAGTAATACACTGCTCTGCCATGCTGGAGGTGGAAAGGTCTAGGGTTCATATCCCAAAGGCTCCCTGTGGATGCTGGGTATGTATGCTTATGCCCATGATCCAGCTGGCTGAAGCCCGGAGTGGAATGAGATACGAAAACCATGTTGGGGGTGCCTGTTTCTCTCGCCCCGTGTCTTGGAAAAAATAAATAACCTTTTTTTTTAAAAAAAAGAGTACTGGCTCTGGGACCAGCAGTTGGCATAATGGCTATGTCACTGGACTCTCATGTGGTCGATCACGGTTTGAGCCCTAGACCTGGTGGCTTAAACTCATGCTGGGCATGTGTGCATGCCCAAGATCCTGAGAGGAGAATGGAGAAGGGATTGCGGTGTGGCCATCCTCCCTAGGGGGTGATTTCTCACTTTGTCTCTCTGTCTCTCTCTATCTTTCTGGCGAGCGCACGTGCCCTATAGCAAAAACCTCTCAAAAAGAAAAAGCATACTGGCTCTGGAGTCCGTAGACCTGAATTCAAGTCCCTGCTCTTCCAGTTATAAAACCACAGACCATAAGAAAGGTCTTTCACTTCTAAGCCCCACTTTCCTAATTTATCAATATAAAATACGAAAGACAGTACCTGCTAACAGGGTTAGTGTGGGAATTCAAGGAAAGCGCCTGGTGAGGAGCCGTGCTGCCCCGCACTAACAGCACCATCCTTATCTTTAAGGCACTGTGTTAGAGTCTACTGAAAAATAAGGCTATGACACCAATGGCACAGGAAACGAAAAGAAACAAAAGAAATCAGACTTAAAACTGAAAACTTTTCTGTATCAAAGCACACCACTGACAGAATAAAAAGACAGCACACAGAATGAGAGAAAACATTTGTAAAGGGATTAATAGACTACATAGAGCCCTTAAAATTCCAAAACAACTAAAACAACCCAATTAAAAACTAGGCAGGGCCAGCAGATGGCATAGTGGTTATGTAGTTGTACTCCCACATGGCTAACCACGGTTCAAGTCCCAAACCCGGTGGCTTTAAAATCACACTGGGCACGTGTGTGTGCATACCCAAAATCCTGAGAGGAGAAGGAATTGTGGTGTGGCCATCCTCCCTGGGCGATGATTTCTCACTTTCTCTCTCTGTCTCTGCCTCTTGCTCTCTTTGGGAGCACACATGCCTTAAGACGAAAACCTCTTTTAAAAAACTAGGCTAAAATTAAATAAATAATTTTTTAAAGAAAGGAGGGGACCAGCAGGTGGTGTGGCAATTAAGGTACTGGACACTCCCACATGGCTGACCAAGATTCGAGTCCTAGGCCTGGTGTCTTGTTTTCTAACTTTCCCTCTCTCTCTTTCTTTCTCTGTGTCTCTCTCTGGTCAAATTAAAAAATAAATGAATGAATAAATACAATTAAATAAATATTTTTTTTAAAAAAACTAGGCAAGGGTCCAGCAGATAGTGTTATGATTACATCGCTGGACTCCCATGTAGTCATCCGTGGTTCGACTCCCAGACTCAGTGGCTTAAACTCACACTGGGCATGTGTGCATGCATGCACAAAATCCCAAGAGGGGAATGGAGGAGAAGGGATTGTGGCGTGGCCATCCTCCCCTAGGGATGACTCACTTTCTGTCTCTTTGTCTCCAGTGAACACATGCACCCTATAGCAAAAATCTGTCTCTCAAAAATAAAAAAAAAATTAAAAAACTAGGCAAAAGACACCAGCCTATGACATGGTGGTGAAGGCAGGTGGATCCCACATGGCCAGCTGTGCAGCTTAGTCCTGGACTTGGCAGCCTGAAAACATGCTGGGAGAGGGACCAGCAGTTGGCATGGTGGTTAAGGTACCCGGTTCCCATATGGCCAATGGCAGTTCAGGTCCTGGATGCGGAAGCTTGAAAATCACGCCAAGCACATACATATGCCCAAAATCCTGAGAGGAGAATGGAGAAGCGACTGCGACATGACCATTCCCCATGGGGTGTGATTTCTCACTCTCCCTCTCTCTGTCTCTCTCTGGCAAGTTCAAAACCTAAAACAAACAAACAGCAAACAAAAAAAAAACATACCAGAAACATGTGTGGTGTGCTCGAAATCCCGAAAAGAAAGAGAGATGGAGAAGGGATTGCTTTCTCACTTTCTCTCTCTCTCTCCAGTGAGCACACAAACCCTCTAGCAAAAGCTTAAAAAAAAAACTTGGCAAAAAACTTGAACAGACTTTTCTTCAAAGCAGATACACAATGGCTGCTGAGTACGTAAAAAGATGCTCAGCATCACTAGTCATTAGAGAAATGCAAATCAAAATCACAATGAGATACCACTTCATACCAACTGGATGGCTACTATGAAGAAAAAGCAAAACAGAACATAAGTGTTGGCGAGCATATGAAGAAACTGGACTCCTTGTGCATTGCTGGCGATAAGATGGTATGGCAACTATGAAAAATAGTATGGCAGTTCCTCAGAAGGTTAAAAATAGAATTACCATATGATCCAGCAATTCCACTTCTGGATATACAGCCAAAACAATTGAAACCTGGGCCACAAACAGATATTTGTACACCTATATTCATAGCTGCATTATTAACAACAGCCAAACATGGGAGGGACCCACGTGTACACCAGTGGATGAATGGATAGACAAAATATGATAGCTACAGACGATGGAATACTAGACAGCCTTGAAAAGGAAGGAGATTCTGACACATTATGCAAAGTGAAATAAGTCAGTCATGAAAGAATAAATTCTGCATGCTTCCACTTATGTAAAGTTCCTGCAGTAGTCAAATACGTAATGACAAAACAGAACGGAGATTCCCAGGGGCTGAGGGGAAAGGACAATGGGAGATGTTTCAACTTTACAAGATGAAGAGTTCCAGAGATGGGTAGTGGCAGTATCTGCACGGCAACGCAAGTATACTTAATGCCACGGAACTGTTTGCCTCAAAGTGGTTAGGATGGTAGATTTTGTTAGATAGTGTTCAACTTTGTTTTTTTAAAGGAAGGGAAGAATGAAGAGGGGAGAGAGGGAAGAAAGGCGAATGTTCCTCATGGAACATTCGATCTAAGTAAGGCATGGGAAGAAGAACTAGAACATAACGACACATTTCGCTTTTGTCATTTGGTCCACGTAACAACCCTGTGAGATGTGACAGTGCAAGTCCTCCTGTACTCCCTCACTACCACCATCCACAGATGAGGCAACAGTGCTAGAACAGTCCTGGACTCCCACAGGCCAGTCACAGAGAGGAAAGATGGGACTGACTCCTTCCAAAACAAAGTGCTAAATGTGGAAGACAGCACAGGGAGGGCCACGAGGGTGTGCGTTCCCCTAGAACTCATTGCTGGGCCTGCGCTTGCTCTCCGGAATTCCCGTCTGGAATCTGTTAAGACCCCTTCTTGTCCAAATGGAAACAGACCAAGCTCCTGCCTGAAAGGCATTATGAAGCCCAGCTGTAGCAGCACGTACTAGATGCTGATACTCGACAGGCCGAGGCCTCATGGGAGGCACAGTTCGATTCCTGGCCCACCCTCAAAGCCAGTGCAGTGGCGCATAACTGGGAAGTCTCAGCTCGTCGGGAGGCTGTGGCAGGAGGCTCACAACACAGCAAGGTGTGGTGAGAGTTAACAAAAAGGGATCTATGGAGTACGTAACTGTGCAGAGTATACTCTACCACAAACCGTGAAAGTCACAGGAAAGGAGAAAGCACACGGGCTGTCCTCAAGGAGCCTCCATTCTCATTCCGAGGATAAGGCAATAAACACCCGAGAAGGTAAGTCAAACAGGAGAGCACCAGGCCTGAGGAAGGAGCCAACAAAGCGAACGTATTGTTGATACACACATTCGCTCACGTAACCTTCACAGAAGCCTGGAGGGCAGGTAACGCTCTTCTCTGGGTTGAAAGTGAGTGAATTGCCAAGTGAATGAAATGGATAACAAGCACTTTGGGCTCAGTAAAGAGACGTGTCACCATAAACAGGGTGGTCTCGGAAGTCTGCTTAGAGGATGAGGCAAGGGCTGATGGACAGCAGGCTGGATGACTAATTGGAGAAAATCAAAGAGAATCTTTTGGGTCAGGAGGACTGGAGGGAGCACAAAAAAAGTGCCAACTCCAAGACCGGTTTTTAAAAGGCTTCTCTTCTTAACTACACAACAAAACAAGCTGGGTCAGCAAAAAAAAAAAAAAAAAAAAAAAAAAGCCTGAACATTATATCTTTTTATATTAGGATATACCAAAAATTCCAGGTGACGTATCTGCTAGGTCAACTCTTAACTGACTCTCCTCAGGCCACTGTATACCCCTTTCTTACCTAACTAACATCAAAGACAGACAGAGGAAGAAGAAAGAAAAGAGAGAAATACAGGCAGGCGCTACAGAAATATGCTAAGACTGGTTATACAATGTTGCATCTCCAAGGCAGAGAAAATGGAGAGGGAAATACAGAAATGTTTATTATACAAGAGAAGAATTGCAATGAATTTGTAAGAATGCACATTGAGATGTTCTCTTCCTTTGCATTTTCCTATATTTTTCGTATTTTCTATGAGGCTACATATGGTTTTTTAAAAAGGACAATTATATGAGAACCTTAGCTATCCCCAAAAGCCCACCGCAAGCAGCGGCATCCCTTGGGAAGCGCGGTGAGTGTCCCCGCCCCTGCTCTTGTTCGTGCTAGAGCAGGACGAGGCGGCCGACCACCGCCAACACGACCCTCGAGGTCTACAGTACCGTCACAGTCCTGACATCTAAGGCCCCAGGTGTCTCCGTGCTCCATCAACCTGCCTCAACACCTTCTGTCTCTGATGAGGGGTTATGGGGAGGGGTCCTACCCCTGACCTCGGCAGAAATGGCCCTGCCTGCTGCTGGCTTCCACGTAGGAGCCCTGGCCCTGGTCTGCTCAGATGGGGGCTTTGACGGTAAGAGAGGGTGACTTTTGGGGACGGCGAAGGGAAATCTCTCTGCCTCTGTAATGAGGTCCATGATACTCCCTCCCTAGACATCTTTTTTGGCTCCCCAGGGCCACCAAGGAAATGGTCTAAACTTTCCAACAAGTGAAGCAAGCCTTCCAATGGACCTGAGCCCACCCTCCCAGTCTCAACTCCCCCTACTCCCCTTTCCCGGGCACACAGAACCAACTGCGCTCCCACCTACCCCTTCACCTCCTGCACATGCTCAAGAAAGGTTTGCCCAGAGAGCCCCACGGGCCTCCTTTCCCATTTCTACACGCACCAGACCCACCTGCTCACTGGCGGCCAGCTGAGCAGCCCCCCTCCTGAGTACTGGCTGAGGAAACACACCCTAAGGGTCCCCGGCTCTGCAGCCGGAGTGCTCGGTTGAAACTCTAGCTCCCCTACGGCTAGCTGTGAGACCTCAGGTAAGTGACATACCTTCTCAACGCCTCAATGTCCCCATCTGGGAAACGTGGATAATAACAGCACCTAACGAACAGCACTGTCAAGATGAACCAACTGCAAGATATATAAAGTGCCCACTTTAGACTCTGGCAAGTGGGGATACAACAGTGAACTTAGAAAAGCAGACAAAGGGGACCAGCAGTTAGCACAAGGGCTATGTTGCTGGATTCCCATGTAGTCAACTGCGGTTTGAGTCCCAGACCCGGTAGCTTAAATTCATGCTGGGCACGTGTGCATGCGTGCCCAAAATCCCGAGAGGAGAATGGAGGAGAAGGGATTGCGGTGTGGCCATCCCCCAGGGGGGTGATTTCTCGCTCTCTCTGTCTGTCCCTCTCTTTCTGGTGAGCGCACACACCTTATAGCAAAAACCTCTCCAAAAAAAAAAAGAAAGACCAAAACCTTTAGCTGTTACTGTTCCTATAGGAGGTGAGGTGACCCCTCCTCTCCTCCTTTCCCTTCCTGCATTTATCTGTCCAATCTTGTGCAACCACTTTCCACCTTATCGGATGTAGGTACCTGTCTCAGCTCCCTTACTAGACTGAACATTCTAGCAAATGCTTAGCATGTACACATACTGCTAGCCAGTATTGAATGGACCGACTGAATGAGTGGATTGGAAATACTCACATGTACAGTCTGCCCACCAGAAACTCTCATGTAATGTCTGAAGGAAGAGCAGAGATTAAGAAGCAGAACTTGCAGTCTAGCACAACGGTTCTCCAAGTGGACCAGGAGCATCATGGGGAGGTTGCCGGAAATGTCCCACAGGGCACACTCCAGGCCACCAGAGTCAGAAACTCCAAGGCTGGGGCCTGGCGAGCCACGTCAGCGAGCCCTCCAGGTGATTCCAATGATGCTGAATCATGAGATCCGAGGGCAAACGAGTACCGGGTCAGGAGTGGATGCGAGGCTTAACTCTGGCACTGACCTTGAGCAAGTCTCTAAATTTATCACAGCCCCAATTTCCTTCAGTGACACAGGGCTGTAAGACTCGATAATGAAATGTTGTCAGGATTAAATGAGATCCCATGTCCAGAGTTTGCATATAGTAGGTGCTTAATAACTGTAAGTTCCAGCTTCCACCTCAGTAGTCACTGGAGAGCCGCAGCCATGGCTCTGCGGTACCCCATGGCTGTGGGCCTCAACAAGGGCCACGAAGTGACCCAGAATGTGAGCGAGTCGAGGCACAGACACCGCGGGTGCTTCACCAAGCACTCCAAGTTCGTGCACGACATGATCCAGAGAGTGTGTGGCTTCGCCCGCTACGAGCGCCTTTAAATTCATCAGGAAGCGGGTAGGGACACACATCTGTGCCAAGAGGAAGCGCGAGGAGCTGAGTGACGTCCTGGCCTCCATGCCGAAAGCGGCTGCCAAGGACTGAGCCCTCCCCTTGGCAATAAAGCTGACTTAACCCAGCCCGGAAAAAAAAATAATAATAATTGTAAGTTCCAGGGCCAGCAGGTGGCATGGTGGTTAAGGGCACTAGACTCCCACATAGCTGACCGCGGTTCGAGTCCTGAACCTGGAGACTTGCTTTCTCACTTTTTCTCTCTCTCTGTCCCTCTCTGGCCTAAATCAAATAAATAAAGTTAGACTAGATGAAAATGAAGCAAATACATTTTGCCAGTTGCCAAAGGCCATAGCAGTCTGATTACTCTGGTATAAATGGCTAGAGTCAAATATCCAGAACCCACAGGGCATTATTAAGTAGTTTAGTGGACATCATTCAGTCTACAAACACTAACTTTGCAACAAAATACCTGCTTTTTACCTGTTTATTAAAGCAGAACTATGGGGGACAGCAGATGGCATTGCAATTAAGTTGCTGGACTCCCACATGGCTGACCACGGTTTAAGTCCTGGACCCAGTAGCTTGAAAATCACACCAGCATGTGTGCATGTGTACCCAAGGTCCAGGAAGGAGAATGGAGACTGGATTGTGGTGTGACCATCCCCCAGGGGGTGATTTTACACTTTCCCTTTCTCTCTCTCTCTCTCTCGGCAGAGTGCATGTGCCCTACACCAAAATCCTTAAAAAAAAAAAAAAAAAAAAAAAGCAAGGCAGAACTATGAAGAGATGCCTTGTCACCAGTATTCTGGTCAGAATCAATTACTAACTGGTCTTTTAATCTAAATCAATCTAAACTTTACTCATGAAAAGCACTGTCTAGAAACTTTTCCCAGCCAATGAAAGAAAACCTGCAAACGCTGCGGAGTGACATGGACCTGACTTGGAGAACTGATGTGTGCCATCCAATTCCAAGTGGTTGTGCAAGGCTGAGATTAAGAACAACATTTTGAGCCAGTAGGTGGTGTGGTGGTTAGAGTGCTGGACTCCCACATGGCTGACCACAGTTTGAGTCCCGGACCTGGCAGCTTGCTTTCTCACTTTCTCTCTCTCTCTCTCTCTCTCTCTGGTAAGTGCACATGCCCTATAGCAAATTGCTACTAAAAATTAATTAATTATTAAAAACAAAAAAAAATGAGTAACATTTCCAATTTGTTTCAGAAGAGAAAAATGAAAAATAAAAGTACTTTTTTGGGGCTGGCAGGTGGTATGGTGGTTAAAGGTGCTGGAGTCCCACATGGCCAACTGTGGTTCAAGTCCAGGACCTGATGGCTTGCTCCTTCGCTTTCCCTCTCTCTCTTTCTCTCTGATCAAACTGGACAATGATAATAATAAATAAAGCTAAATAAAATAATTATTTTTAAGTACTTTTTCTTCCTCCACACTTCTTAGCCTTTTGCACTACTACTTACTCTCTCTAAACCACACATTTTACTCAGGAACCACCTTCCAAAAGGAAGGGTAGGATGGATGCAAGAAATGCACAAGTATCTGTCAGACCGCGGCCTCAGTTGCTCGTTCGCAATGGCAGCCCAAGTGTTCGACGAAACATTAGGCGAGAAGTCCAGGCCTGAGACAGTAATAATTGCCCCACCAACCTCTGAGACCCAGGACACCTTCCGTACGTGTGTTACTGCTGCTGTAGGCTCCCTAGGAGCAGCTTTCTAACTTTTGTATCCCTAGAGCCTGGCACAGGCCTGGCACCTGACAGGCACTCATAAATGCCTACTGAATAACTGAGGCGAGAACCCCACGCAGTGTTGAGATATAGAACAATACTCTCCCTACACCCCACAGAAGATGTCAGCTCTGGCCAACTACATATCGTAACACAGGAGCAGCAGTCAACATGCAGAGGCCACCAGAAGGAATGTCAAAACTTTAGAACCTGATGGGACCCACCATATCTCACCTTTAGCACTTCATTAAAAAGACAGAACATCGAACCAGAAAGGACCGTGACTTGCACAAGGTCATAGGGGGAGTCGATGGCAAAGCCACTACTGGAGTCCACGTTTTCCCGTGGAAAATGAGGTCGCTGGACTCCCACGTAGTCGACCGCGGTTCGAGTCCCGGACCCGGTGGCTTAAACTCACGCTGGGCGCATATGCGTGCATGCCCAAGATCCCGAGAGGAGAATGGAGGGGAAGGGATTGCGGCGTGGCCATCCCCCCTGGGGGGTGATTTTTTGTTTTCTGTCTCTCTGTCTGTCTCTGTCTGTCTGGCGAGCGCACGCGCCCAATAGCAAAAACCTCTCCAAAAAAAAAAAAAATGTGGTCTTTGATGCTGCCCACCCAGAGCAGGACCTCATCCTGTAGCTCAAGCCCTACTTGCCATTACTCTTGTAGCCGCCTTTGCTCCACTCTGACGAGTAGTCACAAATGTGCCTGTCCCCAGGTCCAGGGGGTCCTTCTCTCTACCTCAGGAGTTTGTGCTCGTCCTCTGGGAACAGCCCTCAGAATTCAAGAAGCTGGTCCCTGTCACCCTGCCTCTTCTGAATTCTTTCGAACTCCTGCAGCACTCACAGTCGGCACTGCCCATCACTGTTCACACGTCTGTCTCTCTCCTGCAACGTAAAGCCCTTGAGGATGGGGGTTCTAACCAGTTGAGCAGTTATCTCTGCGCTCATCCTTGGTTTCCTCATCTCTAAAGTGGGAAGGATAATAAAACGTACACACCAAACAGCTTTAAAGGGTAAATGATGGCTGTAGAATTGCTTTGTTCAAGGGGCCAGCAGGTGGCATGGTGGTTGAGGCACCGGACACCCATGTGCTGACCACAGTTTCAGTCCTGGACCTGGAGGTGTGAAAATCACACAGGGTACCATGCATATGCCTAAAAATCCCAAGGAGAATGGAGGAGAAGGGACTATGGCACGGCCATGCCCACTGGGAAAGTGACTTGCCCGCTGGGAAAGTGACTTTTCACTTTCTCTCTCCTTGTCCCTCCAGTAAGTGCATTCACCCTCTGGCAAAGACCTAAGGGGGAGGGGGGGAACTTCCTTCGTTCAAGCTATAGCTGCTGTCTTTTTTTTTTTTTTTTTTTTTTTTGAAGAGAGGATTTTGCTATAGGTCACATACCCTCTCCGGAAAGACAGAGAGATAAGTGAGAAATCACCCCCAGGGGGGACAGCCACATAGCAATCCATTCTCCTCTATTCTCCTCTTGGGATCTTGGGCATGCACAACGTGTGCCCAGCTTGAGTTTAAGCCACCAGGTCTGGGACTCAAACTGCAGTCAACTACGTGGGAGTCCAGCGACATAACCATTACACCATCTGCTGGTCCCTACAGCTGCTGTTTTTAATCACTGGCATTGTTATTTTATTTCGGTATCTCCCTCCCACCAACACCCCAGCACATACTTTTTAAAGAATACTAAGGCTACAGTAAATGTCATGAAAACCACCTTATCACAACAGTACACTGTATGCCCCAGAACCTCATTCTATTTGCTAATCATTTATCTGAACTGAACTGAAATTACCAAGACCTTCCCTGCCAGCTAACTGGCAATAGGGAACCTCCTTCTCATCACAGTTGAGTGTCTTTTATTTATTTATGTATTTATTTTTAGAGAGAGAATTTGTTATAGGGCGCGTGCGCTCACCAGAGAAGCGGAGAGAGACAGAAAGCAAGAAAACATCCCCCAGCGGAGATGCCCACGCCACAATCCCTTCTCTTCCATTCTCCTCTCAGGATCTTAGGAACAGACGCACATGTACTCGACATGAGTTTTTTTTTTTTTTTTTTTTTTTTTTTTTTTTTTTTTTTTTTTTTTTTTTCCTCGACATGAGTTTTAAGCCTAAAACTCATGTTTTAGGCCTTGAACTGTGGTCAACTACATGGGAGTTGAGCAACATAACTGTTACGCCATCTACTGGTCCCAGTCGCGTATCTTTTTTTTTTTTTTTTTTTTTTGGAGAGGTTTTTCGCTATAGGGCGTGTGCGCTCGCCAGACAGACAGAGAGACAGAGAGACAGAAAGCGAGAAATCACCCCCCAGGGGGGATGGTCACGCCGCAATCCCTTCTCCTCCATTCTCCTCTCAGGATCTTGGGCACGCACGCACACGCGCCCGGCGTGAGTTTTAAGCCACCGGGTCCGGGACGTGAACCGCGGTAGACTACATGGGAGTCCAGCGACATAGCCATTACGCTAACTGCTGGTTCCCCCAGTCGCGTATCTTTTAAGAACAATGGTGGGAACTGGATCCTAGAAAGGTATTTTGTAGATCATAAATGAGCCAGTTGTCTGATATTCCCTCTCCGATAGAAAATTTAGCCTAGTTATGTTATTAATGATGACAGCAATTTACTAAGCTCGCACTATGTCCCAGGCACTATGCTAAATGTTTTACACACATCATCCCATTTAAACCCCACTAGTCTGTAAGTAGGAACCAATTTCTCTCTCTCTCTTTCTCTCTCTCAGCAGATATACAAATTAATACTCAACGGTGACATAATTCTCAGGTCACAGAGCCAAGAAATGGGCAGGTCAAATTTCAACTCAGTTCTTCTTAACAGAAGTATCATGCTCTTTCCCCTTGAGATATGTTCCTACACCCCTTATATTTTTATTTTAAAATCCCTCGTCCACTACTTCAGCATTGTAAAGGTGTAGAGCTTCTAATTATAGAGAACAAAAAAAGAAAAAAATCCTCCAAATTTATTGGCTCTCCTTGTTAACTGAGTTGAACTCAGCACCCAACTGAGAATCTGTGTTTAGAATATGACTGCAGCACCTGAAAAAAAGTAGGAAAGGAAATGAGGAAGAAGAAGGGGGACATGAGAAGCCAGAAAGACACTCGAGTGAACAGCAGGGGACAAAATGTCAGAAGGACGGAAACATACTTTCAGGGCACAGTGTCCATTCTCCCTCAGAAAAGATGCTACACCAGGAAGTAAAAAAGGCCCAACGCCAGTCAGCCAACAGGAGAGGCCTCGTAACTTCACAGCCCCCTCGAGGCTGAAAGGAGCTGCAACTTCATCGCGCCTCCTAAACCATCAGGGACACCGAAGGGCCAGCTCAGAAAGGACGTTTTACCAGCCTTCAAGCAGCCAGGAAGGGCGCAGTTTAGAAAGAAACTCATCAGCATTCTCAACAGGTCCCTGCGCACAAGCTCCTGCCCTGGGTAAAAGGGCAGACTGCTTTCTTAGGAAAAGGCTCCCACGCAGTGTGGCCACGCCGGCGTTCCTTCACCTAGGCTGGACTTTCCTCATCTCCGGGGCGCTTTTCCCAGGTGCCCAGAGCCCCCTTACAGGGATTCATAGGTACTGTTGAGCACCACTGTCTCGACGTGCCACCAAAGATGTCAGCTCTGGCTAACTAAGCACAGTAACAGCACCGGGAACAACACTCCAGGTGCAGAGGCCACTAGAAGGAAATGGAAACTTCAGAACTTGACGGGACCCACCACATCGCACCACCAACACTTCATTAAAAAGACCGGAGCACTTCGAACCAGAAAGGACAGTGACTTGCACAAGGTCACAGGGGGAGTTGATGGCAAAGCCACTACTGGAGCCCACACTTCCGGATTGCTGGCCCAGGGCTCTTATCAACCAATAACACAGACTCCCTCCTTTCCTGGGAAGCACTGCAGGCCTCTTACCCCCCTGCCAAGAAAATCACCCTCAGAACCCCCCATCCCAGTCCCTCCTGCAGCCTAGTGAGTTGCAGCTCAAATTAGCAAGTCCTGAGCAGGGGGCATTTTCTGGGAGGGTGCCCAGTCTGTGTGTTGCTGGTACTGATAAGGAGGGAAAAGAAGGGAGAACGAGGTGACATCCCACCGCTGGTCTAGAACCGGGTCCTGGGGGCAGTGGCAGTGAGTCGGCCGGCCGGATAAGGGTGCGTGCAGTGGCAACTCCCTTAGGTAACCGGTAAGCAGACCAGCAGCTGACACAGGCTCCAAGAGAGACAGGAAGGGACGCACGGCGCATCTCAGTCCAAGTTGAGCCTCGGGGCTGTCCCCTGGCAGGGTGGCACCAGAGCTGGGGAGCGGCCGCAGTTCCCCTGTGGTGTGACACCAATGCCCGGCTGAGGCTCGATCACACGATGCCCGGCCGCCCGTGAAGTGGCACCAGCGGCCGCACAGGCCTATCCCAACCGTGAGGTGGCACCAGTGCCCGGCAGAGGGCCAACGACACGGATGCTCGCGAGCCGCACAGGCGCCCGGCAGAGGCCTGGCAAGGATGCCGGGTCCGTGCGTGTTGTGGCACCAGTGTCCAGCAGAGGCTCAACGACACGGATGCCCGGCCTGCTCGTGAGGTGGCACAGGCGCCCGGCAGAGGCCTGACAATAAGGATGCCCGGTGTGCCGGTGAGGAGGCACCGGCGCCTTCCAGGTGCCCGATCCCTCATGAGGAGGCACCGGCGCCGGCGATAGGCCGGTGGTCCAGCCGGGTCAGCCGCCTCTGCCGCCCACCCAGTCGCCCGCACCACGCGCGGCCTTACCGAGGCACTGCCCCACCGGGGTGCTAAAAGGGTTGCCCAGGAGGAACTCCATCTTGAGCGGACAAGACAGCGGCCGGGGCGCCCCGTCTGCTGCCGCGGTCTCGAATGTCCCCCGCCGTGCTCCCGACCTGACTGACACTTGCCCCCGCCCCACCCTCGGGAACGCTGAGCGCCGGGTTCCTGACCACGCCCCCTTGCTGCGCCTCTATTGGGCAACGCCTACTCAGCTCTCCTCCGATTGGCCGTCACACCTTCCTCAGCGAAGCCCCACCCACCCCACGGCGTCTGATTGGGTCGAGAAGAGAGCTAGGTCACTGGAGTCCCCGTCAGGCGTAGCGGCACCTCCCCTAACCCGCCTCCGAACGGGACCCTCTGCATTTTGATTCATATATATATTGGTCAATCTAAGAATACATACGGTTATTGGGTAGTAGGCAAGTCAATTACTCAAATAGGGGTGGGAAGAGGTGGGTCTAGGACTATCCCCGCCCATAGAAAGTGATGATTGGAAGAACGTTTGTTTTCTGTACGGCTGGTTGGTGTTAGGATGTGGTCACGTGACCCACCAACTTTCACCCAGGATGTTTTCCTCCTGATTTCCCCTTAGCAACCGAGTGGCGGCGCTTGGTTCCTCAGCAACCGGGCGACGCGTCTGCTACGTGGGACCAGCCGGTTAGCCCGCGCTTAAGCAGGTGAGACCCGAGCTGAGGCTCCGGAGGACTCGCGCGCGCAGCCAGCGCCCGACTTACTCTGTCCTGTGACCTTTTTCTCAGAGGAGTCCAGCCGGCCCTTCTCATTTGTAAAGTGAACGCACAGGTCGCCTGCCAGCCACTTTTCCAGTCGCACATAGCCAGGGCACTTTAGCTGTAGGCTTTTCAGGCCTTTGCATGAGAAAGACTTGCTAAAAGAGTATTTCAGCAGGGGGCAGGACTCCAGGGATTGCTTTTTAAAGACCTACTTATTGGAGTCAGCAGACGGCATAGTGGTTACGTCGCTGGACTTCCACATGGTGAACTGAGGTTCAAGTCCCGGACGGTGACTTGAAACAGGCCCCAGGCGCGTGTGTGTGCGTGCCCAAGATCTCGAAAGTAGAATGGAGGAGAAGGGAGTGCATCCCCCCCTGGGGGGTGGTTTCTCACTTTCCCTCTCACTGTTTTTGTCTCTCTCTCCAGTGAGTGCACACTCTGCCCTAAGGCAAAAAAAAAAAAAAAAAAAAAAACCTCTTAAGAAAAAAAAATTATTTAATTTTATTTATTATTATTATTATTACTTTTAAATTTGGCCAGAAAGAGACAGAGAGAGAAGGGGAGAAAGTGAGAAAAAGCAAGCTGCCAGGTCTGAGACTCAAACTGTGATCAGCTATGTTGGAGTCCAGAGCCCTAACTACCTCATGCCTACCAGCCACCCCAGTTGAGGGACTTTTTTGTTTTTTTTTTTTTTGAGAGGTTTTTGCTATAGGGCGCATGCGCTCGCCAGACAGACAGAGAGAGACAGAGACAGAAAGCAAGAAATCACCCCCAGGGGGGATGGCCACGCCGCAATCCCTTCTCCTCCGTTCTCCTCTCGGGATCTTGGGCACGCACGCACACGCACCCGGCATGAGTTTAAGCCACCAGGTCCAGGACGCGAACCACAGTCGACTACGTGGGAGTCCAGCAACATAGCCATTATGCTAACTGCTGGTCCCAGTTGAGGGACTTTTAAGGGGTTCCCTCCTGCAGCCCCTTTCATAAAAGGAGGTCTGCTGATAACTTCTTTCAGAATTTAGCAATCAAGGAACCAGCACATGGTGAGGAAATTCAGGCAGCTGGATCCCACATGACCCACTATGGTTCGAATCCTGGACCCAGCCCTTGAAAATCAAGTCGGGGGATCAGCAGATGGCGTAGTGGTTATGTTGCTGGACTCTCATGTCATCAGCTATGGTTGGAGTCCCAGACCCGGCAGCTTAAAACTCACGGCAGACATGTGTGTGTGTGTGTGTGTGTGTGTGTGTGTGTGTGTCTATGTGCATGTACCCAAAATCCCAAGAAGAATGGAAGAGATCCAGACCCAAGATATACAAAGGACACCAAATAGAATCAACCCGAGAAGATCTTCCCCAAGGCATATTATAGCCAGACTGGCTAAGACCACAGATAAAGGTAAGATACTAAAACTGGCAAGAGAGAAACACAAGTGACTTACAAAGGTCACCCCATCAGGCTAACACCGGACTTCTCAACGGAAACAATGCAAGCAAGGAAAGAATGGGAAGATGTATTGAAAGTGTTAAGAGAGAAACAAATTTAACCAAGATTATTGTATCCTGCAAGATTATCCTTCATATGGGAAAAAAAGATTAAAATCTTCTCAAACAAAACCTAAAAGAACTTGCCAGCACCAGGCCAGCTCTCCATGAAACCCTGAAGAAAGTACTGTTCCAGGAAAACTAAAGAAGTAACAGCCAGAAACAAAAGAGTAAAAGGCTACTAAGACAATGGCCAACTTAAACGTCGGGACAGATCCATTAACATCAATAATAACATTGAATGTTAATGGATTAAACTCTCCAATCAAGAGATTGGCTGAATGGGTTAAAAAACAAAAACCCTCTATCTGTTGCCTACAGGAAACCCACTTCATGGATAAAGATATACATAGACTGAAAGTGAAGGGATGGAAAAAGATTTTCCATGCAAATGGGAACCAAAAAAGAGCTGGAGTTGCAATACTAATCTCTGACAAAATAGGCTTTAAAACAAAAACTGTTCGAAGAGACAAAGAAGGGCCCTATATTGTAGTAAAAGGATCAATCAATCAAGAAAATATAACACTTATTAATATCTATGCGCCTAACACAGGAGCACCCAAATATGTGAAGGAAAGACTGCTAGATCTTAAAAGGGAGATAGACTGCAACACACTAATTGTTGGAGACCTCAACACTGCACTATCCCCCCTGGATAGATCATCTAGACAAAAAATAGGTAAAGAGATAAAAGATATAAACGATATCATAAATCAAATGGACTTAACAGATATCTATAGAACTTTCCATCCCAAAACCTCGAGATACACTTTTTTCTTGCCACCACATGGAACATTCTCGAAGATTGACCACATCATTGGGCACAAAGCAAGCCTCTACAGATTCAAAAGCATAGAAACTATACCCAGCATCTTCACGGACCATGATGGATTTAAATTTGAGTTTAATTTCAAGAAAAATCCTCAAAAATACTCAAATACATGGAAACTTAATAACCTACTCCTGAATGACTCCACAACTACTGAAGATATAAAGACTGAAATCAAAAGGTTCATGGAAGCCAATGACAATGAGGACATGAGTTTCCATAATCTTTGGGACACTGCTAAAGCAGTCATAAGAGGGAAGTTCATAGCAATTAGTGCACATAAGAGGAGCATGGAAAGAAGGCAAATGGATCACCTAACATCATGCCTCACAGAATTGGAAAAGCAACAGCAAAACAATCCAAAAAACTCCAGGAGAAAGGAAATAATAAAGATACGAGCAGAAATAAATGAAATAGAAAATAAACGAACTATACAGAAAATAAATGAAAGTAAAAGCTGGTTCTTTGAAAAGATAAACAAAATTGATACACCACTAGCGAGACTTATTAAGAAGAAGAGAGAAAAGAACCAGGTGAATCAGATCTGCAATGAAGCAGGCAAAATAACAACTGACATAGTAGAAATAAAAAACATTATTAGAGGATACTATGAACATCTGTATGCCAAGAAACAAGATAATTTGGATGAGATGGACAAATTCCTGAACATGTATAATCTACCTAGATTGAGCCAGGAGGATATAAAAAGTCTGAATAGGTCCATAACAAGCCAGGAGATCAAATCGGTTATAAATAACCTCCCAACAAAGAAAAGCCCTGGCCCTGATGGATTCACCTCTGAATTCTATAAAACTTTCAAAGAAGAGTTAACCCCCATTCTGCTCAAGTTATTTCTAAGTATCCAAAAGGGTGAATCTCTCCCTAATTCATTCTACGAAGCCTCTATCACCCTTATCCTTAAAATAGATAAGGACAGGACAAGGAAGGAAAACTATAGACCAATATCCCTGATGAATATAGACGCGAAGATTCTCAGCAAGGTACTAGCAAATCGTATACAACTTATAAAAAAGATTATACATCATGGGAACCAGCAGTTAGCGTAATGGCTATGTCGCTGGACTCCCACATAGTCGACCGCGGTTCGCGTCCCGGACCCGGTGGCTTAAAACTCACGCCGGGCGCGTGTGCATGCGTGCCCAAGATCCCGAGAGGAGAATGGAGGAGAGGGGATTGCGGCGTGACCATCCCCCCTGGGGGGTGATTTCTCGCTTTCTGTCTCTATGTCTCTCTCTCTCTCTCTCTCTGTCTGGCGAGCGCACGCGCCCTATAGCGAAAAACCTCTCAAAAAAAAAAAAAAAAAAAAGAAAAAGATTATACATCATGATCAGGTAGGCTTTATCCCAGGAATGCAAGGTTGGTTCAACATACGCAAAACCATAAATGTAATACACCATATTAATAGGAAGAAAGATAAAAACCATATGGTCATATCAATTGATGCAGAAAAAGCATTTGATAAGATACAACATCCCTTCATGATCAAGACTCTCAGCAAAATCGGCATAGAAGGGTCATTTCTCAACACAATAAAAGCTATCTATGAAAAACCCATAGCGAACATCATCCTCAATGGAGAAAAGCTGTAAAAACGGGTACAAGACAAGGATGTCCACTTTCTCCACTCCTCTTCAATATAGCACTAGAAGTCTTGGCCATTGCAATCAGAAAAGAGGAAAAAATAAAAGGCATTCAAATAGGAAAAGAAGAGGTGAAACTCTCTCTATTTGCAGATGACATGATTGTATACATAGAAGACCCAATGGTTTCCATAAAAAAATTTCTGGAAGTAATACATGATTACAGTAAAGTTGCAGGATACAAAATTAATATCCAGAAATCTACAGCATTTCTGTATACGAACAACAGGCAGACTGAGATAGAACTGAAAAAAGTTGTTCCATTTACCATAGCCACAAAAAGTATAAGATACTTAGGGATAAATCTAAAGAAGTTAAAGACCTCCACAAGGAAAACTATGAGAAGATAAAAAAAGAAACTGAAAATGACACAAAAAAGTGGAAGGACATCCCATGTTCCTGGATTGGAAGAATTAATATAATCAAAATGGCAATTTTACCCAAATTAATCTACCTACTTAATGCAATGCCAATCAAAGTACCAGACACATTCTTCACAGATCTAGGAAAGACAATCATAAAGTTTGTCTGGAATCATAAGAGACCCCGTATTGCCAAAGCAGTTCTGCACAAGAAGAGTGGAGTGGGCGGCATCTCACTCCCTGACCCAAAAATATACTACAAAGCTGTGGTAATCAAAACAGCATGGTACTGGCACAGGAACAGACAGGTGGACCAATGGAACAGAATAGAGTCCCCAGAAATGAATGCTCAAACATACAGCCAACTGATTTTTGACAAGGGGTACCAGTCAATCCAGTGGGAAAAGGGAAACCTCTTCAGCAAATGGTGCTGGCAAAACTGCATCTCCACTTGCAGAAAGATGAATCTGAACCCCTACCTCTCACCTCTGACAAAAATAAAGTCAAGGTGGATCAAAGATCTAAATCTAAGACCTCAAACTATAAAAACTGCTCCTGGAAAACACCGGGGAAAATCTGGGAGACATTGGGGTAGGGAAAAACTTCTTAAATAAGACTCCCAACGCATAGTCTATGATCCCTAAAATAGACAAGTGGGATTACATCAGACTAAGAAGTTTCTGCATGACAAAAGACACAGTGATTAGTGTGAACAGACAGCCCTCAGAATGGGAAAATATTTTTGTAAACTATGCATCAGACAAGGGACTGATAACCAGAATTCACAAGGAACTCAAGCAGCTGTTCCAGAAAAAGACAATCAATCCTATTAAAAGATGGGAGAATGAGTTGAAAAAAACCACTCTCTAAAGATGACATACGAATAGCTAAAAGGCATATGAAAAAATGCTCAACATCCCTCATTGTAAGAGAAATGCAGATTAAAACAACAATGAGATATCACCTAACCCCAGTCAGAATGTCTAAGATTAACAAAACAAAAAATGATAAGTGCTGGAGGGAGTGTGGTGAAAAGGGAACTCTCTTACACTGCTGGTGGAATTGTAAATTGGTCCAACCACTGTGGAGAACAATTTGGAGATTCCTCCAAAATCTACAAATAGAATTACCATATGATCCAGCAATCCCACTCCTTGGTATCTACCCGAAGGACAGAAGACTACTTAATCGAAAAAGTGCTTGCACACCGATGTTTATTGCGGCACTTTTCACGATTGCTAAGTCATGGAAACAACCTAAATGCCCACGAACTGATGAATGGTTAGAAAAACTGTGGCACATATACTCAATGGAATACTATTCATCCATAAAAAACAACAAAACCCTGGCTTTTGAAAGGAAGTGGATGAATATGGAAGACTTACTGCTGAGTGAAGCAAGCCATGCTATGAAGGAGAGGCATTGTATGTCCCCACTTAATATATACCGAGTGTCTGCACTCTAAAAAAAAAAAGTATATATATATATATATATATATATATATATATATGTATATATATATATATATATATATATATATGAAACCATACTGCTTCTGTTGTTATAGAGTTATAAAATTATACAAAATTATAAGACATATTTTGAACTTTATCTTTAAAATTCAGTGTTTTGAAATTTTCAAAGTTGTTTGTAAACTGTCAAGAATTATGGAGTATGAGCTAAAATTTTTTGCTATGTAAAGTAAATGTTTGTGGAAAAATGTAAAAATAAATAAAGGGAAAAAATGGTTAAAAAAAAAAAAAAAAAAAAAAAGAATGGAAGAGAAAGGATTGCAGTGTGGCCATTCCTCCTGGGGGGTGATTTCTTGCTTTCTTGCTTTCTTGTCTCTTTCTGTCTCCCCACCGAGTGCATGCACCCTATAGTAAAAACCTCTGTCAAAAAAAATTAATTTATTTAAAAAAAGAAAATCAAGTCAGGTGTGTATGCATGTGTGCCCAAAACCTGAAGAGAGTGGAGGAGAAGAGAACTGTGGTATGGCCGTCCCCATGGGGGTGACTTCTCTCTCTCTCTCCCTCTCCCCAGCAAGTGCTCGTGCCTTATACCAAAAATAAGACAAACCGGAATTTAGCAGTCATACTCTCTTAGCGCTCATTAAACTATCCCATCGTGGGACTGTATAAGGTGCTTGACAAGGAACACAGGTATTCGGGGTCCCCGCCTGTCAGTAACTCACTATACAACTGTGGACGAGTTTCTTTCCTTCCCCGGTACCTCAGTTTCCCTGTGTGGGAAATAAGGACTTTAGGACGCCCTTTTTTTTTTTTTTTTTTGAGAGGTTTTTGCTATAGGGCACATGTGCTCACTAGAGAGACAGAAAGCGAGAAATCACCCGCGAGGGGGAAAGACCATGCCACAATCCCTTCTCCACCATTCTCCTCTCGGGATCTGGGGCATGCATGCACATGTGCCCAGTGTGAGTTTAAGCCACCGGGTCCGGGACTCGAACCACAGTCGACTACATGGGAGTCCAGCGACATAGCCATTATGCCAGGACTCCCTTCTTTAAGGGCCTCCAGATCTGACATGAAATGAAATAGTGCAAGTGCGCTTCTTTCTGTAGATGGTTGCATTTCTTGTTAACTCACAGCCACTAAGGAGCTGTATTTTTCAGGTACAGTTGACCACAGGTGGTTGTCACCCAGGGAAATTCTGGACCTGCTCCCCGGTAAGGAAGCCCTTCCGCTGACAGTTGTGTAAAGCTCTCTGCTGCTTTCCCTGCCTCCCACCTCTGACCATCGCCAACGACACTGTCAGCAGGCACGTCACTGGAGGCACAGGTTGGTGGTAGCTTACTGATACACTCCCAAAGGACTCTCTGGACCCGGCCCTGCCCTGGGACAGCTGCGCGGAACGTGTGCAGGGGGCAGGCTCAGTCCTGAGTACCCTGAGCCGAGCTCTGTCGTGATTAGGAAGATGGGCTTGACCATGGGCCGTGGATAGGTGCATAAACGTGGGCATGTGAATTGGCCTCTCTAGCTAGCTGTTGTTTCTTCCCTGGAAACGGGTGATTAGATATTAGATTCCTAGGGACAGCTCTGAGGGACGGCGGTAATTCACTGCTCAAGGGAAGCTGCAGGCGCCACGGCGACTGAGGTTCCGGTTCCCAGCCCCAGCCAGCCAGAAATATGCCAGGCGTGTGCTCAGGCTCCCAGACCCGGCGGGCTGGAGGGCGGAGGGAGGATCACAGTGGACCAGATCTCCAGGAGGTGTTCCTCTTCCTCTCACTCTCGTGTGTGCGTATTCATTCTCTGTCATGAATAAAGAAAACTTTTTTTTGAGAGGGAGATTTATTTGCTATAGGGCACACATACTCCCCAGAGAGACAGAAAGTGAGAAATCACCCCCCAGGGGGGAGGGCCATGCCACAGTCCCTTCTCCTCCATCCTCCTCTCAGGATCTTGGGATTGCACACACACGTTCTCCATGTGAATTTCAAGCCACCAGGTCTGGGACTCAAACCACAGTTGAACACGTGGGAGTCCAGTGCCTTAATTACGACACCATATGCTGGCCCCAAGGAAAACCAATTGTTTTAAATTGAAAACTTAAGTTTCTAGAAATTTCTCAAATTTACATCTGACCACCCCCTGGTCCTTAAAATTGAAACCTGATCATGTCACTGCCCTTATTAACCCTAGAAGCTTCCCAGGGACACAAGAATAATAAGAAAATGCCTGCAGGCCTCGCCAACCTTGCAGCGCTTCTGCCAAAGCGGAACATGTCTGTTCTCTCCTACCTCAGGGCCCTCACCAGGCAATTCCGTTTCCTCCTTTCCTACTCGTTGTTGAGATCAGCCCTGGCTCCCTGGCAGGCCAGGTCCCCCAATGTACGCCTACATAAGCACTCACCGTGGTTTGTAATGAAACATTTGTGTGATTATTTGAAAGGGTGGTGAGATCTATTTTATTCGCAGCGTACAGTCGTTACTAAGTATGTGTGTGGACTTGACGCATGACCTCATGGCCTCATACCTACCTTTTACAGACGGAGAAGTGGAGGCTTGGACAGGGGATGTGACTGGATCCACACCTGCCATGGGGCGTCCACAGATAGTGTGTGTGGCATCGATCCCACGGAGCGCAGCAGGTGCTGGGTCTGACTGAAGGCAAGCTTGATCAGTCACAGCTGCCGAGACTTGATGACGAGGGAAGGATGAGAGTTAAAGTTTGTTTTTTTTTTGTTTTGTTTTTTTGTTTTTTGGAGAGGTTTTCGCTATAGGGCGCGTGCGCTCGCCAGACAGAGAGAGACAGAGAGACAGAAAGCGAGAAATCACCCCCCAGGGGGGATGGTCACGCCGCAATCCCTTCTCCTCCATTCTCCTCTCGGGATCTTGGGCACGCACGCACACGCGCCCGGCGTGAGTTTTAAGCCACCGGGTCCGGGACGCGAACCGCTGTCGACTACGTGGGAGTCCAGCGACATAGCCATTACGCTAACTGCTGGTTCCCGAGAGTTAAAGATTTGAAATCAGAACTAAAACTCATTTCTCAAAGTTAGCACTTAAAAAAAAAACCTAAACATTTTGCAGGTAACATATGCCAATTACAACACATTAGAATTTCCACAGAGGCAAATTTGTAGTAAGTTATAGGAAGACTCACGGAAAACCGTTCCAAAAGGGTGGGGAGCTGAATCAGTCACCCTGTGGGAGGGGAGCCCGTGTGGCGAGGTTGGAGAGAGTGGGAAGGAAAGGTCCAGAGGATGGAAGGCCCAGGTGGAGAAGGGGTGGGTGGAGGCTGCACCTTCTCTGGGAGTGGAAGGGAAGACTCAGAGGAGTCAAAGGCACTGGGACATGCAGTTGGGGGCTGCCCAGAAGCAGAGAGCTGTGTCCACGGGGATGGGTGTGTGGGGAGGGCAGGCTCTAGGACCAGCCTGGGTTTGCAGTGGGCACCGTCAGCCCGGCACTGGGAGTCTCTGGAGCTATGTCCAGCAGAGTGAAAGCGCGCATGGACTGTCCAGCGTTGGGCACAGCAAGACGCAGAGGACGGGGGTCCAGGGAGGCCTGGAGGTTGGGGAGGCATACCCGCCAAGGTGGACAGTGAGTCTGGCAAGGAGGGCTGGGCTTCCAGGCGGCCAGGAGGCAGAATCCCAGCCGACTGACAGGAGGGTGTGGCCTCCCGCAGGGTCCAGCCCTCTGGACCTCCTCACCAAGAGGCTGTTAGGATGAGAATGAGGTCAGGCACCCAGGCTCCTGGGTTGTGGCTCTGCCCAGCCAGAAAGCAGTCCCGGTACCGCCTGACAGCGTGACTAGCCGAGTCCAAAACCCCTCCCTTCACCGACACCCTCGGCTTGTCTCAGCCAGGTCCCTCCTGACCATTAGCAGCAGACACCTGCTGGTGCTGGAGGTAGCTTCCAAAGAGGCTTTAGCGTGAGAAATCAGGAAGCTCTCCGTGAGGGCACATGGAGACTGCGTGAGCCTGGATAGGGACAGACGGACTGGAAAGCCATCAGGAAGGCAGCCTCTGCCTGTGTCCATCTGTCTGTCCTTTGCCTTTTTTTTCTGGATCACTCAGGTTCCCATCTCTGCTTCTCTCTCTCTCTTTTTATGTTTTTGTTTGTTTTTTTGTTTTTATTTTTGCCATAGGGCACATGTGCTCCACCTCAGAAGGGGTGGGATTTTGGACACACATGCACATGCGCCTGGCATGTTTTTCAGGCCGCTGGGTCTGGAATTTAAACCAGAGAGTCTGCCATGTGGGATCTCGTGCCCTAACCACCACAGCACCTACTGCCCCCCACCTATTTATATATATATATATATATATATATATATATATATATATATATTTTTTTTTTTTTTTTTTTTTTTTTTTGAGAGAGAGAGAGATTTTTGCTGTAGGATGCATGTGCTTGCTGGAGAGACAGAGAGACAGGAAGTAAGAAATCACCCCCCCCAAGGGGAATGTCCACACCACAATCCCTTTTCCTCCATTCTCTTCTTGGGATTTTGGGCATACACACACATGCACCCGGCGTGAGTTTTAAGCCACAAGATCTGGGACACAAACCATGGTCAACTACATGGGAATCCAGCCATGCAGCCATTATACCACCTGCTCATCCCCCCCCCTCTCTCTCGCTCGTCCCCCCCCCCCTTTTTTTTTTTTTTTTTTTTTTGTTTTTGGAGAGTTTTTTGTTATAGGGCATGTGCGTTCGCCAGAAAGAGAGAGACAGACAGAAAGCGAGAAATCACCCCCCAAGGGGATGACCACGCCGCAATCCCTTCTCCTCCATTCTCCTCTCGGGATCCTGGGCACGCACGCACACGCGCCCAGCATGAGTTTTAAGCCACCGGGTCCGGGACGCGAACCGCGGTCAACTACGTAGGAGTCCAGCGACATAGCCATTACACTAACTGCTGGTCCCTCTCTCTCTCTTTAAAGATGAGATTTTTTTCTCTTTTTTTTCTGCTGTTTTTTTTTTAGTTTGTTTCTTCTACAAGAAGAAGAGACCAATAAAGACAGAGAGAGCGAGCCCCAACAGGGTCTTTACTGTGCGGTCCACCCACCAGTTATGCCAGCCAGGGTCACAGGCGAGAGGCCCGGGGCAGATCTGGGACCCTCCCGCGTGGCCTCAGGATCACGGAGCATTGTGCATCACTGCCATGCGCCATGGCTGGCCCCATCGCCACTCCTCTCTGGGTGTGGCGTCATCTCCCTTCCTGCCTCTGCTTCGCCGTGTCTGGCCAGCGTGGCTCCCCAGGCCCCCCCGGCCCCCCCGGCCCCAGCAGCCAGCTCTGCTGCGCCTTCTCGTCCTGCAGCGCCAGGTCCCCCCTCTCAGGGAGAACGTGAGTGGCTAGCCCAGGTTGTTGCTGCCCGCGCACCGTGAGTGTCGTCACGTGGTTGGGGGGGTACATACGTGACTTGGAGAGGATGAGGTGCTCTGGGAAGGGGAACCTCAGTGGACATGTCTGGTTGCAGCTGTCAAAGAACCACAGTCAGTGGTTGGTACCAAGAAACCTGAATGGGGCCAGCAGGTGACCTGGAGGTTGAGGTGCTAGACCCACGTGGCCAACAGCGCAGTGTGAGTCTCAGGCCCTGCCTCTTGAAAGTCACACCAGGTGCGCATGCGTGCATGCTCAAAATCCCAAGAGGAGAGTGGATGAGGCGGGATTGTGAGTGGCCATCCTCCTGACGGGTGATCTCTCATTCTCTTTCTACCTGTCTCTCTCCTGGTGAGTGCACACACCCTGTAACAACACCAAAAGAAAAAAATAAAATAGAGTGATATTCTCTGTAAAAAAAAAAAAAAAAAAAAAAAAAAAAAGAAGGGAACCAGCAGTTAGCGTAATGGCTATGTCACTGGACTCCCACGTAGTCGACCGCGGTTCATGTCCCGGACCCAGTGACTTAAAATTCACGCCGGGCGCGTGTGCGTGCGTGCCCAAGATCCCGAGAGGAGAATGGAGGAGAAGGGATTGCGGCGTGACCATCCCCCCTGGGGAGTGATTTCTCGCTTTCTGTCTCTATGTCTCTGTCTGTCTGTCTGGTGAGCGTACGCACCCTATAACGGGAAAAAAAAAAAACTCTCAAAAAAAAAAAAAGAAGAAGAAGAAGAAAGAAAGAAAGGAACCAGCAGTTAGCGTAATGGCTATGTCGCTGAACTCCCATGTAGTCGACCGCGGTTTGCGTCCCGGACCCAGTGGCTTAAAACTCACACCGGGCGCGTGTGCATGCGTGCCCAAGATCCTGAGAGGAGAATGGAGGACAAGGGACTGCGGCATGGCCATCCCCCCTGGGGGGTGATTTCTTGCTTTCTATCTCTCTGTCTCTCTCTGTCTGGCGAGCACACGCGCCCTATAGCAAAAACCTTTCCAAATAAAAAAAAAAAAGAAAGAAAATAGAAACCTACATGAGGATGGGCCCAGAAAGTCAGAGGCCTGAGTGACATGGGGCCAGGGCCCGGGCTAAGCACGGGGCTGGTGACACCATCCTCGTAGGTCCAGTAGGGGCCCAGCTGTGATCGTGGGGTCAAGCCATAAACCCCACAGACAGGCCCAGCTGATTGCTGGAAAGCCCTGAAGCGGCCCTGGTGCAAATGTACCAACCCCAGATGCAGCAGACACGGGCGGAGGGGCAGCCCTCAGTGTGTCCGGGGCCACCACGACAGTCCACGCCACCGTGAGGGAAGAGCAGCCGGAGCCTGTCCGCAAGCAGAGGAGCGGGCTGTGAAGGGCAGGTGTTTTGCAGGGAGGCGGTGGAGATGAGCCGGCTGTCTAACTCGATGGAGCCAAGGGTGATGGACGACGACATGCTCAAGCTGGCCGTGGGCGAGCAGGGCCCCCAGGAGGAGGCCGGGCGGCTGGCCAAGCAGGAGGGCATCCTCTTCAAGGACGTCCTGTCACTGCAGCTGGACTTCCAGAGTGCGTACCCTGGGTACATGGCGGTGGCCCGGGCGGGGCACGCTCACCAGGCGGGGTCCCCTTGGCTTCCTGGGCCCCACCTCCCAGCCCCAGAATTCCAGCTAAGTCCGTGATTGAAGGACCCACGGCAGTGTTAGGGCCCACCAGCTCCCAGTCATAGGAGCAGGAGATGGTTGGGATTTTTTTTTTTTTTTTTTCTGAGAGAGAGAGAGACCCCTGACAAGGTCTTGTCACACTGCAGTCCTCCCCCGAGCGCTCCAGCTAGCCGGATCACTGGCACACACCAGTTTCTGACTCCAGGCCTTTCCACATGGCTCCAGTTCCACACAGTGGCACCTGCCTGCCCCTGTCACCTTAGCCTGATCAGGCCAGCTCAGGACGCCAGTGCAGAGACAGGTCAGAGAGGTCGCAGGGCTGATGGGAGGGAGGAGTTTCAAAAAGTTTATGGAAAAATGCATACTGAGAAAAACTATACTTGGTTTTCAGAATGAATGATATTCACTCCAAAATAAACTCATACTTTAATTTCATTTCCCCATCAGCTTTTCGCAGTCCCCTCTCATGGTGAGTAAGGTGGATGCCCCGGGAGGAGGCTTGGGTCTCCTGGAGAGCCCACTGGCTGCGAAAGGGTAGACACTGTCAGGACCAGCTGCCAAGCTGGGTGTGTGCAGAGCACCCAGGGTGCAGGGGCCACGCAGGGAGCGTGGTCCTGCAGGAACGGCCGGGCAAAGTGGGTCTGGGGCTTTCCGTCAGAGGTCAGAGCCCGAGAAGGGGCCTGGCAAATCCAGACCAGGGACGGGAGGCGGCTGCGAGCAGGGAGGCAGGGCTGAGTCCTGCCCAGGAAGACCGGTGGGCATAGTGGCAGGCTGCGTCTGGGAAGTCTGGCCGTAAACGGAGCTGGAGAACAGGTGCCAGGCCTGCTCTTCGCCCTGGGGACCAGCAGAGGCAGAGTGGAGCAGCCCAGACCTCGGGAAGGACAGCGGGCCCCTCAGCCTGGGTCAGAGAGTCGTATGCCCCCAACCGAGACCTGGCACAGGGAGGGCGAGTGAGAGGGGGGTCTGCCTTCCCCCGAGACTTTCAGCCTGCCGGTCTGCCCTTGCGATCAAAACTGCCACCCTGAGTGTGTGGTCGTGAGCAGCACGGTTTAGAAAAGGAATCAAGGATGGCAAAACAAAAAACAAAGTATACAAGACATAAGAATTAGAAAATTATTTGCTGAAAACATGTATGTTGATGTGCTTGATTGAGCCAATACACAGTGTATTTTGGATGGAAAATTCATTTGTATGCTGTAATGATGTATAGTGAATTAATGTAAAAAATAAATAAATTTAAAGAGAAAAAAAAGAAAAAGAAAGCCCCATCAGACCTGCCCCAGAGCACAGTGATCCAGTGCTGCGTAGAGGAAGCTGGATCCCTTGGGGCATGCAGGCGTGGGTCCCAGCTCCAGGGGCTTGAACACACATCGGGTATGTGTGCATGCCCAGGAGCCTAGTGGGACGGACTGCTGGGGGGAAAGGACTGCGCTGTGATCAGGCTCCTTCGTGGGGTTCTCTCTCCCTCCCTCCCTCCCTCTCTCTCTCTCTGCCTGTGCCTTCTAGCATGAAAAAAAGAGAGAGAAACCCATTTTACTTCTGTATTATTTCATTTCTTTTCATGAATTTCTTCTAATTTCTTGAGTTTTGGAAATCATTGCGAAGGCGAATGTAGAAAAAAGGGGAACAAAAATGACAAGCTACGGTGACTACGTAGAGCTCATGGGGCCAGCTCGTGGTGAGGGGTACAGCAACTGGGTCCCACGTGGCCAGCTGCAAGCTTTGTGTCCTGGACTGGTGACCTGAAGGCCACATCGGGTGTGTGTACGAGCATGCCCCAAATTCCAAAAGGAGAATGGATAAGGGCTTATGGCGTGGCCATCCCCCCTGGGGTGTGATGTCTCACTTTTCCTCCTCTCTCTCTGGGGAGCACATACGTCCTCTGGCAATATTTTTACATTTTTATTTTTAAAAATTTTAGGATTTTTTTTTTTGAGAGGTTTTTGCTATAGGGCGCATGCACTCGCCAGACAGAGAGAGACAGAGAGATAGAAAGTGAGAAATCACCCCCCAGGGGGGGTGGCCACGCCGCAATCCCTTCTCCTCCATTCTCCTCTCGGGATCTTGGGCACACACACACACATGCGCCTGGCGTGAGTTTAAGCCACCGGGTCCAGGACTCGAACCACGGTCGACTACGTGGGAGTCCAGCTACATAGCCATTACGCTAACTGCTGGTCCCAGGATTTTACAATAGGGTACGTGAGCTGACCAGAGAGAGAGAGAAGGAAAGTGTGAAATTGCCTCCAGGGGGATTACCACACCACAATCCCTTCTCCTCCATTCTTCTCTCAGACCTTTGGGCACACATGTGCACAAGCCTGGCATGATTCCCATTATTAACTGCGGGTCCCAAGCCTGGCATGGTTTCCAAACCGCTGGGTCTGAGGCTCAAACCGTGGTCAGTATGTGGGAGTCCAGCACCTTAATCACTTCCCGACCTGCTGGATCCTCTGACAACGTTTAAAAAAACCTCTCCCATGATTAAGGGAGCCAGATCACCACGTCCCACGAGGCTGCCACAGTTCAGACCCAGCCTTGACAGCCTGAGAAATAAGGTGAGTGCATGTGCCTGCATGCCCAAAGTGACAGGATGCAGAGACGGACGGGAGGAATTGCAGTCTGACCACACCCCACCGAGCGTGCCTTTTCCCCTCTCTGTCCTTGTCTGGCAGGCTCACACCCATTGGCAAAACAAAACAAAAACGTAGTTCATGGGAAAATGGAATTAAAATAAGAGTTTATTTTTATCCCCAAAATTGAAATCCATGCACAGCATTTTTTAAAAAGAATTATTTATTTAATTTTTAATTTATTTGTATTTTTAATTTGTTATAAGGCAGGCATGCGCGCCAGACAGAGAGAGAGAGAAAGTGAGAAAGCAAGCCGTCAGGTCCAGGACTCGAACCACAGTCAGCCATGTGGGAGTCCAGCACCTTAACCACCCCACCTGCTGGCCCCAGTGCATAGTTTTTTGTTGTTGTTGTTGTTTTTGGTTTTTAATAATTTGTATTGTCCATGAACTTTTTGAAGCCCCTCCCTCATACATGTGATATCTGGGAAAAGCTGGATTCGGCCTCCAGAACTTAAGTATGTGGCATAAAGTGATTTATACCTGTATGTTACTCAGAACTCTCTGGTCGTCAAGGACAGCCCCAGCTCGGACTGGCAAAGTGGGCAGCTGGCCGTGTAGCCAGGGCAGGTGGTCTTCAGGGGCTGCAGGGTCCAGCCTCCACGGTATCAGGGACCTGCCTCTCTTCCACGTGGTGCTCTGCCCTGTCCCCTATCTAATGGGCATTTGGGGTTCCCCTGTCCTGCCCCTCACATACCTGTAGGTATTTCTTCGGACACATGCCTTTGGAGTTAGAGTCCAAGTAGAGAAATAGCAGGTCAAAGGGCACAGACATTAATTAACCCTTTCAGTAAATGCTGCCAAACGCCCTTCCCCCAAGAGACAGAGGCCCCGATTCTGCACACTACGGAGGGGAGGCCTGATGTCGGTCCTGTGCCCTAAGCTGTACCAGCCTCCTGGGGAGCCCCCAGCCTCGCCCCAGAGGCAGCTGGAATGAGTCTCCTGCTGGGGCCACAGTCAGCTCTCCCCCTTCCCCACCACCCTCACCCGTCCTCCACCCACCGTGGACCTCTGCAGTCCTCCCCTGGCCCTGGGCGGCAGCGCCAAGCCCTGCCCAGCCCGCACTCACAGGGCTGCCGGTCCTGGATGCTTAGCCCGCTCCCCCCGGCACCTGCACCCCCGGCCGGCGGGGTGCTGAGGACCCTGTACAGCTCATCCCTGGCCCAGGGCAGCTCCCGCAGCCCGCCCGCCTCGGCTATTTCAGACATCCTCTGCATAGACAACCTCTGGCAGTTTGAGAACCTGAGGAAGCTGCAGCTGGACAATAACATCATCGAGAGGATCCAGGGCCTGGAGAACCTCACGCAGCTGGTCTGGCTGGGTAAGGCCTGTTCCCGTGTGTGTCCGCCCTGATCCAAGGCGATGCCCTGCCCAGGAGACGGTAACCACCCGTGACACTCAGCTGCGGGCCCATCTTCAGCCAGAGTGTGGCAGAAGCTCTGCCTTCTGGGAGCAAGAAAGCTGCTGCTTTTTAAAAGCTTGGGACTTAGTTCCAGGCGAAGCACAGCAAAGGCGTCTTGGGGGCCAGCTGGGGACATGGTGGTTGAGGTGCTGGTCCCACGTGGCCCCCTGCACAGTTCAGGTCTCAGACCCAGCAGCCTGAAAAACATACCAGGTCCATGTTTTTCCCAGAGGAGAAGGGATTGCAGCGTGGCCATCCCCCCTCAGGGTGCTGTCTCACTTTCCCTCTCCAGTGAGCGCACATGTCCTATAGCAAACTTAAAAAAAAAGATGTACTTGGCCACACCGGGACAGGACGTTCCGCCCCCACTTGCCCATCCTCTCTGTGTGGGTGGGGCACAGGAGACTGCCATGACTCCTGTTTAATCTAGACTCGGGTGGACTGGGAGGCCCAGTGAGCTCACACCAGAAACGGTCACCCTAGAAGCTCCTGTGCTACAGGAGGGTGGGCCTGTGTGCTCTGTGCGTGAGGTCCTTCAGGCCACACAGCAGCCCCATCTAGAGATCGGCAGACCGAGGTCGCAGAGTGGGGCCTTCGGGCTCCCCCTGCCAGCTCTGTCTGACCAGAGGCCTGGCCCTCTCCACTGAGGCCTGGGGTCTGATGCATGTGTTCCCCTGGGAGCCTCTCAGGCTCACGCCCACCAGGCAGGGGCGGCGGGCAGGTGGGCACCCTGCAGAGAAGGCGCAGGCCTGAGAGCTCTCCTGCACTTACCTTATGCTGTCCCCACAGCCACCAGGAGATGGGGGTCCATGAGCACTCCCCTCTGCAGAAGGGGAACTGAGGCCCAGAGGGGCAGGGCACTTGTCCAGAGCCACACGACCAGAAAGGGGCAGGGCCGGGTCTCACACCCGCCTCTCTGACTCCGTCCTGCCAGGCTTCCCGGTCACAGGGCCACCTGGGACATCAGTGCCCCTCCCAGCGGCAGAGCACTCTCAGCTACGTTCATGCTGATGATCAGGGGCGGCCAAGCCTCCCGAGGACAGAACCGAAGGGCGGTGGGCAAGGAAGTGGGTTTGGTAGGCCCCCGCGCAGACGCTGGCCCTGCCGGCATCACCCAGCTCTCAGAACCTGTCCCGGCACGGGCTGTGCGGTCTCGCGTATTACCTCGAGGGCCCTGTGACTCCGCGTGTCTCTGTGAAGTGGGCTGAGGAAGCCTGTCTGTGAGGGCTGACGGGGGCGTGCTTAGGGCCTGGCAGAGAACGACGGTCAATCTCGCTCGTCTCAGCCCTGAACAGGTGAGCACCCTGCTACCCGAGGGAGCGCAATTCAGATTTCTGAAGTGAGGTCGCTTGTGGCGCTCCTGATCGTATTTCTAAGCTGGAAGAAATGCCCAGGTTGAGCCTCTGGGCCACTACAGTTCCAGACAGAATTGCAGCCCCAACCCAGCCAGCCCTGAAAGCCTGTGTGGGGAGAAAGTCCTTTTATCCCCAAAGACCTGGGACGTGGGCTGTGGAAGGCGCTAATGTCCTCTCTGGGGCTGGGGAGGGTGCCCATGATGAAGCGGGAGGACCTGGCCTGCCACGTGTCCCGGGAGGGTCCCTGGATGACCTCTGGCCCCGCATGGTTAGCTATGTGGCTTTGGGCAGATCACCGAGCCTCTCTGAGCTTCCACCTCCTGATGGATCACACCGGGCGGGAACTTGCAAACCACCCATCAGGGCTGCTGTCAGATGTACACACACTACTGCATACACACAAACGCCCGGCACACATGGACGCGAAGTGGTCCTGCCAAGATGCTCACAGGTGTGTGGGAAGGGAAATTCCACAACTGCGTGCCCCTGTCCCCCAAGGGGTACTGTTCAGACCTGCTAATAAGCATTTATTTTAAATGTATTTTATTTGTGATAATGCGTGTGAGTGCACGTGTGTGAGGGAAAAGACAGGCACCCTTGATAGGTCTCATCACTCCACGGTCCGTCTCCCACCCCCACCCACCCAGACAGCATTCAGTGTTTCAGGGCACCTCGGGATCCGAACCCGCCATCGGCCCTGTGGCTTGTAGCCCTGCCTCTCCGAGCTGGGCCTAGTAGGCATTTTTATCCCAGAACTAAGAGCGTGAATGTGAGCGTGGCCCTGTGTCCCCAGCCAGCAGGGCGAGGGCAGGGCTGGGGACGGCGGTGAGGGTCTGAGGCTGCGGGCGAGAACCCACACCAGGCTTCTGGGAGAGCACCCGCTGTTAGGCCGGAGTCGCGCTGGCCGAGCTTGGCGCTGGCTCTCAGAGCATTAAGGAGCCCCCCAGGGGCCGATTCAGGATGTTCTGTCCTGAATCGGGAGAGCAAGCCTCACAGCCCCTGCCTCTCCAGATCTGTCCTTCAACAACATCGAGGCCATCGAGGGGCTGGACACGCTGGTGAACCTGGAAGACCTGAGCTTGTCCAACAACCGGATCTCCAAGATCGACTCCCTGGACGCCCTTGTCAAGCTGCAGGTGCTGTCGCTGGGCAACAACCAGATCGGGAACATGATGAACGTGAGTGGCGGGCGCTGGGGCTGCTGGGGGCCATGGCCGGGGCCGCTGGGGGCCAGTGCAGCCAGCCACACCCCACACCTTCAGAGACCCCCACGCCCTGGGGTCTACGACAAGGGGAAGCGCAGGTGGAGTCTTCCAGATCGTCCCCTTTACCTGGGAAAGCCAGATATCCAGATTCTTCCATGAGTGCTTTGATACTTGCGGGGGCTCATGCGTGGGTTACCCCAGGGTGGGTGGCCAGAAAGGACACCGCCTGCAAGGAACAGAAAAGCTCCTCTGGAACGGGCTGGCAGCAAAGCCGGGGCAGGGACGTGGCGCAGGTCTGTCCTCGAGGTGACCCTGACCCTGGGAAGTGGGAGTGAGCGAGGGGGAGAGAAAGAGCCTGTGGGCAGCTGTGTCACTGACACTGCTTGGCTGTGGAAGTTTCCCGAATCCCCTCCGGAAGCGGCCACCTGAAGGTCTGGAGCCTAGCCTGCCCCCTGCTCTGGGGGTGGAGAACACGCAGGCCACTGGGATGGCCGAGGGGGGGAGAGGGCGCAGAGAAATGGAGTAGGGGGCTGGGACAGAGTCGGCCTGGCTTCAGAGCTCAGCACTGCCACCACCAGCTGTCTGACGGGCCAGGGACTTCACGCGCTGGGGCTACCGTCCAGAGGTTCCTGGTTTGGCATGTGGTCCCCAGTGTAATGGCATTGGGAGGTGGAGAGAGCTTTAAGAGGTGAGGTCAGAGTCAGCTGGTGGTGTGGTGGTGAAGGCACCTGGACCCGTGGCCGACTGCGCAGTGTGTCTCCGACCTGGTGGCTTGGCACACACACCAGGCACGTGTGCATACTCAAGATCCCTGGAGGAGAATGGATTCCAGTGTGGCCATCCCCCCTGGGGGGTGCTTTTTCTCTCTCTCTCTCAGGAGTACAGGAGCCCTCTCGCAAATTAAAAAAGAGAACAAGATGAGGCCTCCGGGGTGGCGTTTCGGTGGGGGAGGCACTGGCCTCGTGACCGGTTAGTGCTGCAGTGAGCGCTCCGGCTCTCTGGAGAAGGATCCGTTCTCGAGTGAACAGGTCGATGGAGAAGGAAGATGGCCGCCCCAGTGCCCTCTCGATTTGTACCCATCCTCCCTGCTCTGGGGGCCATGCTGTGACATTAGCATCGAAGGCTGGCCTCATGCTGGCCCCGCACCTCTGGACCGGCCATCCACCCGAATCATAAGCCAAATAAACCTCTGTGATGTCATCGCCCATCTCAGGCTTTCCCGTTGGCAGCACAGGAGGCAGCCTGTGCCCAGCTGTCAGGTGGGCGAGCAGTTCTCACTCCGTGCTGCTCCCACAGGGCTGCTGGGAGTGTGACGTGCCTCATGAGGGAACTTCAAAAAATGTGTGGGAGGAACCAGCAGTTAGCGTAATGGCTATGTTGCTGGACTCCCACGTAGTCGACAGCGGTTTGCGTCCCGGACCCGGTGGCTTAAACTCACGCCGGGCGCGTGTGCGTGCGTGCCCAAGATCCCGAGAGGAGAATGGAGGAGAAGGGATTGCGGCATGGCCATACCCCCGGGGGGGGGGGGGGTGATTTCTCGCTTTCTGTCTCTATGTCTCTCTCTGTCTGTCTGGCGAGCGCACGCGGCCTATGGCGAAAACCTCTAAAAAAAAAAAACCAAAAAAACAAAAAACAAAAAATGTGTGGGAAAATGGAAGTAAAGTATGAGTTTATTTTGGTGAAGAAAAATTTTGAAATCCATGAATAGTTTTTTTTAAATAATAGTGTACATCTTCCATGAGCCTTCGAAGACTGGCATACGGGGCAGGAGACACACCGTTTCACTCGGGTATCTTTCAGAGTAAGGGCTAGGCCTGAACAACCCCAAACCGTGCTCCTTGAGAATCTTTTTGAGCATTTAGCAGATGCCCTGCCTTGGTAGGTCCATTTACACCCCAGGGCTGGCGTGTGAATGAATCTCTTCTTTTTTATTTCTTGGACATTTGGAGACCCTCTCTCTTTTTAAGAGAGATTTTTGCCTTAGAGCACGTGTGCTCACCAGAAAGACAGAGACAGAAGATGAGAAGTCACCCGCGGGGAGATGCCACGCCATAATCCGTCCCCCATCTGCTCTCAGGATTTCGGGCAGGCGTGCTCATGTGCCCAACGTGAGCCGCAAGCCTCTAGGTCCAAGACTCGAGCCCCAGTCGGCTACGTAGGCGGTCAGCATCTTAACCACCGTGCCACCTGCGGGCCCCAGCATTTAGAGATTCTAGTGGAGCCCAGGCCCGTGGATTCGAAGGCACAGGCCTGGCTTGAGAGGCTGTTGGGGGTGTGACGGTAGACACGCCCTGGCCCTGCCGTGGATGCCCCACTGGCACGCCCCTCCTGGCCTTGGGAGTTCTCTCCTTCCCATCAGGGTCTGGGCAGGGAGGAGCCCCGTCACCCTTTCCCAGCGAGGTCTGGGCAGCAGACCCCTGTGATTATGTCAGAAGCTGGTAAGGCCATCCCCAGAGAGACGAGGAAGGAAGGGGCCCCTGGGGAGCAGATGCCAGGGCATGTGGAGGTGTCTGCGCCAGGTTCCCGAGGCCTGGCTGCATTTGGGGACCCTGGAGACCCTGGATCCTCTTCACCTATCAGGCCCAGACTTCTTGGTGATTTGGCCCAGAGAATCTTGGGTGATCTATCTCAAGTATTAGCTTCTAGCCCTGAGCATCTTTGATTTTAGTCTCTCCCTGTGCTCTTCACCTGACGTCTAAGAATTTGCTTTCTTGTCATTGATTTATTTATGAGGCATCCCCCCCCGCTTTTTTTTTTTTTTTAATTTCCAAGCTCCAAGCTGCCAGGTCTAGGACTTGAATTGCACAGTTAGATATGTGGGCCACTTAAACCACCACAGCATTGGCTGACCACCCTAGGCTTGTTTTTTTTTTTAAGTTTGTTTATTTTATTTTATTTTTTCCCATGAGCAAGACAGAAAGAGACAGAGTGACAGCATTCCCAATAGGTCTTGACATCACAGTCTACCCCAGCGCCAGCCAGCCCCAGACACGGGCGTGTGCTTGCCTGGTGTCAGAGAGGTCTCTGGACACAGCCTGGAACCTTTCCATGTAGGTCGGCTGCAAGGGCATTGCGTTGTACTCCTTTTTAGGTTTTTGCCATAGAAAAGATACAGAGAGAGAGGGAAAGTGAGAAGTCACCCCCGGGGGGATGGCCATGCCACGTCTCTTCTCCTCCGTTCTCCTCTAAAGATCTCGGGCATGCATGCACACGCGCCTAGCATGATTTTCAAGCCACCGGGCCTGAGACTCGAACCGTGGTCAGCCATGGGGGATACAGCTGCCTTAACCTCCGTGCTACCTGCTGGCCCTACCCCCAGGCTCTTTTTTTATTTTTAATATATCATTTACTTAGTTAGGTTTTTGGCAGTAAATTTAGAAAACTAGTTTGGAGGATAAACTCCATTTGTCAGGGCAAACACGGATCACAGGTAGCCCAGAGCTGAGGAACAGCTTTGATTTTTGGTACAGTTTGCGGGTCCATGGCTTTCTGATCCACCTTGCGCTGCTCTGAAATCTCGTATTTCTCCCTGTCTGTATCGGAGATCTCACCTTCCTGGAGTCTGGGCTTCTGCAGCTGCTTTTTCTCGAAGTAAGCATCAGTAAGGTGTTTGGGGAGTTTCACTTTGCTAATGTCAATTTTCATGGAGGTGACGATGACAAATTTCTGGTGTGTCCTCCGCAGTGGAAATCAACTGAGGACCAGAGGTCTAGCCACAAAGCAAGCTGCTTCGGGAGAACCACTGCCTTGCTCTGTGGCGTCCAGTGAGGGTGGTCAGGATGGTGCTGGGGTGATGCAGTCACCTGCTGACTGGGGGGTCTTTGCCATGGTCGACAGCTTTCGAGGGACATGTCCAGCATCTTGTGGAGTGTACCCACTCGGGTTCCACCATGCTTGTCCCCACCAACTGGTTTTGTGACAGTGGCAAGAAACTTCTTTTTCTTTTCAATCCTGGATTTAGTGACTGAGTATTCCTCTTGTACACGGCCTTCCTAGAATCCATGGCAGGTCAGGAGTATCTGCTGATGCCCCGGACCAGGACCGGGTTTCAGCTGCAACGGGGCTTCCCCTTTTTTGAGAGGTTTTCGCTATAGGGCACATACGCTCGCCAGAAAGACAGAGGGAAACAGAGAGACAGAAAGTGAGAAATCACCCCCCAGGGGAGGTGGCCATGCCGCAATCCCTTCTCCTCCATTCTCCTCTCAGGATCTTGGGCATGCACGCACACGCGCCCGGCGTGAGTTTAAGCCACCGGGTCTGGGACTCAAACCGCGGTCAACTACATGGAACTCTATTGACATAGCCATTACGCTAAATGCTGGTCCCAGGATCACCCTTTTGAACCTTGCCCTGGCATCAGCCTTCTCAGCTTCAGGCTTCTTCTCCTTAGTACCCTGGTTCTCAGCCTTTCATCTGCCGTCTTGTAAATAAAAGAGAGCACCCAGGCCCATTTTAATATTGTCTTATTACATGGAAACACACAAATGGTAGCACACAGGTAGTGCCACTGCTCACGGGGCTGGAGGCTGCATCGAAGCCCTGGTGTGGTTCTCAGGCCAACGTGAACCGCGGGCAATGGCGATCCTAGCTAATTGGGAGGCTGGGGCAGGAGGATGAGGACATGGGCGCCCTGTCAGAAACAGCTCTCGGGCCAGCAGTTGGCGTGGTGGTTAAAGGTGCTGGACTCCCACATGGCCAACCATGGTTCAAGTCCCGGACCTGGTGGCTCACTTTCTCATTTCCCCTCTCTCTCTTTCTCTGTTTCTCTCTGATCAAATGGGAAAATAATAATAATGAGGTTAAATTAAAAAAAAAAAAAAAAAAAAAAAACACCTCTCTCTGTCCTCCTTTCCCTCTCTCTCTCATAAAGGGAATAAAAACAAACCGCAGATGTTTAAACAGAACTCAAGGCACGCTGGGAAGAGCCTCCCTCCCTCCTGGCCTCTGCCCCTCATCTCTGCCTCCCCTTACAGAGGCCACAGCTGCTGCTTCGTGGCCCATGTCTTTCCAGACGTCTTGTGTTCAAACCTTGTATGCCATGGTCACGTCCGCCCGGCTACCCCCAGGCACCTGCCGCAGTTTCCCTGTCGCCCAGAGCCATCAGCTGTCCCTCTGATGGAGCCTACCTCACCCAGAGTGGCAGGGCAGGTCCTTGCAGTCCCCACAGCCGTGCCCACAGGCTGTAGTGAACACCCTTGCACAGCGGTTGCTCAGCCCCGGACCAGTCCCCCCGCAAGGTTAACTCCTAGAGAGCCGCCAGAGCAGAGGGCAGCGCATCCCGAGGACGGCTTCTGCCAGACTGCCCCACGCAGGGCAGCTGTCCACAGCCCCGTCAACTCCCTCAGCTGTCTATAGCACACGCCACACTCAGCCTTTCTCTCTCTCTGTTTCTACGGTTTTAATTTATTTCTTCCGTGTGAGATAGATAGACAGAGAGAGAGGAAGGGAGGGTCTTCGGGCCGCAGGCCCCACTCAGCCTCAGCCAGCAAGGCTCACAGGCACACGTGTGTCTGCCATGCACAGGGGGTCCCAGAACGCGCCCACTCTCTGGATAGGGCACCCACAGAGCATTGCTTCACGGCCATCCCCATGGCCGGCCTACACTGCTCTCTGCCAGTCTAGAAGAGAAACAGCAGAATCTCGCCCAAGAGCTCTTAAGGAATACATCAGGGGCAGCAGCTGGCATGGTGGGTACCTCACCGAATCCCACATGGCCAACCACGGTTCCAGTCCCAGACCCAGTGGCTTGAACATCACACTGGGGGGACCAGCAGGTGGCATGGTGGGTGAGGCGCTGGGCACTCCCCCATGGCCAACTTTGAGTCCCGACCTGGTGGCTTGCTTTCTCACTTTCCCTCTCTCTCTGTGTCTCTCGCTGGTCAACTTAAAATAAATAAATGAACAGATAAAGCTAAAGAAATAATTCTTTAAAAGAAAGAAATGAAGAAGGAAAGAAGGAAGGAAGGAAGGAAGGAAGGAAGGAAGGAAGGAAGGAGGGAGGGAGGGAAGAAATGTGCGTGCATGCCCAAGATCCCGGGAGAGGAATGGAGAAGGGATTGCAATGTGGCCATCCTCCCTGGGGGGGGCGGAGGGGGTTGTGATTTCTCACCCTCTCACTGTCTCTGTCTCTCTCTCTGCAGTGAGTGCACACATCCTATGGCAAAAAAATCTACGAAAATAATAATAATAAGTCAGGGACCAGGTGGTGACCCAACTGAACTCACACCCTAGGACATCCCTGAGTGCGCAGGCATGTGTGAGCGTGCGGATGCTCCATGCCAGCTGGGACAGGGTGGACTGCAGTGTGGGGACCCTGGGGGGATCCATGTCTCTCTCTGTGCCCCTTTTTCTCTCTTTCTCTTATGGAAAAATAAATGAACTTTTAAGAAATGAAATCAGATTTTCTCCTCTTCTCCTTCACACTTAAAACCGCGATGACGCATTGTTCTTAGAATAAAGCCCAGACTCCTGGGCAGGCTCTGAGGCCCAGTGTTGAGGCACCAAATCCCAGGGTCGATCGTGTGGTTCCGATCTCAGTGCTGACAGCTAAAAAGCACACCAGGCCTGTGAGTGTGTGTGCCCCAAATCCAAGAGGGTTAGAGATGGAGGAGAAGGGATTGTGGTGTGACCTTGCCCTGGTAGGGGCTACTTTTTCTCCCTCACTTGCTCTCTGTCTCCCTCTGGTAAGTGCACGTGAACTCTGACCAAAAAAAAAAAACACAAAAAACAGACTTGACTGCACCTGTAAGGCCATCCATGAAGCAGCCCTCGACCATGTCCCTCTCTCCTCTCGAGCCCCCCCGACCTCCGTACCACACTGCCAGCACTCGGGCCTTTGCTGTTCCGCTCTGGCTCCCGGGAACGTGCTCTCCCCTGCTCTCCACAGCGCGCTCCCTCAGATCTCGGCTTAAATGTCACTTCCCCAGAGAGACCTCTCAGTCTCCCAGCTGAAAAAGATGTCTCGATTATTTTTCTCACAGCCCCGTTTTATGTTCTTTACAGTGCTTACCTGAAACCATAATGATGTTATTTATTTATAGAAACGTTTTTCTCTGTCCCTGAAATGTAAGCTCCTGCCATAAGGGCAGGGCCAGGTGGGTCTTTCCAGGCCTCACACGTGCCCGAGGCCTGCTCGGGGCCTCACAGCGTCTGTGAAATAAACGAAGAGAAACGCCGAATGACGGTCATTGCGAAAAGCGCGCCAGGCTGTCTTCTGCCTCCTGTGTGGTAGTGTCTACGTGTCCGGACGATGCTATCCAAGGAAGCGTTTGGGGAGTTTTACCAAAAACAAGTGTAGGAAGAATCAGCAGCAGTAGCAGAACGCTTTACTGTTACCCAGTGATCCAGTTTAACCGTACCTTGAGTTCCACTTCATCATAGAGACTTGGATGTTTCACAAGGCTTTACGATCTGGGAAGGCACTGCTGGGCCAGGCAGTGGCATAGTGGTAACGCAACTGGACCCATATGGGAAGGTCGTAGGTTTGTGTCCTGGGACCGCCCTGAGCATGCTGGGTGCCTGTGATCAGCCTGGCTGAGGCTGAAGGTGGATTGAGTGTGAAGACCCTCCTGGGGTTATCTGTCTGTCCGTCTCAAGCTTTGTCTCTCAGGAAATAAATAAATATAAACGTTTAAAAGGCATACTTGTTCTGAGTGACCACTAATAATTTTAACTACCACCATGTTTTGAGTAGATGGCAGGCATTTTTTTTTTTTTTTTTTCTGTTTTTGCCATAGGGTATGGGCGCTTGCTGGAGAGGGACAGAAACAAGGAAAGTAAGAAAGCACGCCCCAGGGCATGGCTGTGTCACAATCCCTTCTCCTCCATTCTCCCCCTTGGGATTTGGGGTACCCACATGCCCAGCCTGATTTTCAAGTCTTGAAGTCCAGGACTTGAACTGCAATCAGCCATGTGGAAGTCCAGTGCCTTAACCACCACACCAACTGCTAGTCTCTCTTATATCCATTTTTTAAAAATTTGCTATAAGGCATGTGCATTCGCTGGAGAGAGAAAGAAAGAGAGAGAAAGTGAGAAAGCACCCCCCCCAGGGGGATGGCCACATCGCAATCCCTTCTCCTCCATTCTCCTCTCAGTATTTTGGGCATGTATACAAATGTGCTTGATGTGTTTTTCAAGCTACCGGGTCTGGGACTTGAACCACACAGATGGCCATGTGGGATCCAGCACCTTAAGCACTATAGCACCTACACCTTTCACACCCATTTTTATTTTAGTTTTTTTGGAAAGGTTTTTGCTATAGGGCATGTGTGCTCGCCAGACAGACAGAGAGAGACAGAGAGACAGAAAATGAGAAATCACCCCCCGGGGGGATGGCCACGCCACAATCCCTTCTCCTCCATTCTCTTCTCGGGATCTTGGGCACGCATGCACACGCGCCCGGCGTGAGTTTAAGCCACCAGGTCCAGGACTCGAACCACGGTTGGCTACATGGGAGTCCAGCAGCATAGCCATTATGCTGTTGGTCCCACCCATTTTAAATTTTGAGTCTAGCCTGGACCCCTGGCCCTCCTTGCCCGCCATCCTGCAGACTCTGGAAGAGCACCCAGGACGGAGGCTGCCAGGTGTGCTTTCAGCCCCGCGGCAGCCAAGAAACCAGGCCTTCGTCCTGTCTCCGCAGATCATCTACCTGCGGAGGTTCAAGTGCCTGCGGACACTCAGCCTCTCTGGGAACCCCATGGCCGAGGCGGAGGACTACAGAATGTTCGTCTGCGCCTACCTTCCCGACCTGGTGTACCTGGACTTCCGACGCATCGACGACCATGTGGCAAGTGCCCCGCCCAGTCTCCCTGCTCGGAGCTGTCTCCAGGCCCAGGGGCCCTGAGGTCGGGGCCCCGCCCACAGCCAGGCTGTTCCTCAGCCCTGCACCTGCTTCTGTCACCCATGGCTGCTGTCCTGCGTGTGCGCCCCGCGGCCGGGCCCCTCCCACGCCTCGCAGTCATTGCCTGGTGTCCCCAAGGAGGAGGTTGGGTCTGAGGGCCCACCGCCAGGCAGGAGCTGCATCTACCCAGGTCTGTGTGATCCAGGAGCAATTACTGTTATTTTTTGAATGTTCTGACAGGGCACTTGCACTTGCCGGAGAGACAAAGAGATGGGGAGAGTAAGAAATCACCCCCAGGGGGGATGGCCATGCCACAGTCTCTTCTCCTCTATCCTCCTCTTGAGATTTGGGGCGCACACACACACATGCCCAGTGTAAATTTCAGCCTACCAGGTCTGGGACTCGAACCACACAGTGAGCTGTGTGGAATCAAGTGCCTTAACCTCCACGTCACCGGCTGGCCCTTCCATGCTTGTTCTCTCTGGGCCTCGATTGGATCACGCTCACCCACACAGAGAGCGCATCTTCCATGCCTAGCCGACTCCTATGCTAGTCCCTTCTGGAACCACACGCGGACACACCCAGAATAATGCTCTATCACGTTTCTTAGTCCAACCGAGTGGACTGCCTGGCCCAGGCGGCCGAACACAGTGCACCACCGAAGCCCCTTCCTGGGCGTTCTCTCAGGGTCCCTGCAAGTTTCCACCGGGGCAGGGAGCGCAGCCTGTGTGTCCCCGGGGCACTGTGAGCAAACGCAGGCCTCGCACAGTTGGGAGCCTTGCGTAGGATCAGCAAGGTAAATGACAAGCGAAAGGTCACAGAAGCAGAGTTCCACACGCCTCCGTCCGAATCACTGTCTCACCGTGGGCTGGCCACAGCCTACCCCAGGCCCTGGCCTCCTGGTGCTGTCGAACTCAGGCAATGGGACCGTCAGGCCCAGCCACAAGCTGACTGGGGCCCTGGGCAGCTCTTGGGGTGCCACCAGCTCCCGAATCCCCCTTAGCCTCAGAGTACCTGGAAAGGGGCGTAGGGAGACAGCCACGCCCATCTACAGGATCTCTCACTCTCCCAGCCTTCATGGGGGGGGACCGGCCAGCCCCACAGCCTGCGCCCAGGAGGCCACAGAGGGCGGAGGTCAGTAGCCTACAACGACCGTCCCCGGTAATGTCATCACTTCCGTCTTCCATCAGAAAGAGCTCGCGGAGACGAAGCACCAGTACAGCATCGACGAGCTGAGGCACCGGGAGGCCCTGATGCAGGCCAGGTTGGAGGAGGAGCAGGCACGGCAGGAGGAGCTGGAGGAGCACAAGGTGCCGCCAGGGCCCGGACGCCCTCGCCCGCTCAGGGCCACCCACGAGAGGTGGCAAGCTGCCTGCCCAAAGGCCCACACACATAAACTGGGCCCTTTTTGTTTGCTTGTTTGTTGGTTTGAAGAGGTTTTTGCTATAGGGCGCATGAGCTCGCCAGAAAGACAGACAGAGACAGAGAGACAGAAAGCAAGAAATCACCCCCAGGGGGGATGGCCACGCCGCAATCCCTTCTCCTCCATTCTCCTCTCGGGATCTTGGGCACGCACGCACACGCGCCCGGCGTGAGTTTAAGCCACCAGGTCCGGGACTTGAACCACGGTCAACTACATGGGAGTCCAGCGACATAGCCATTATGCCAACTGCTGGCCCCAACCGGGCCCTTTCCCCAGGCTCCTTCCCTGCCTCTCTCTGCCCTGCCCCAGTCCAGCCCCAGCCTCACCCCATCTCCTCGCTGGCACCCCTGCCTCTCTCTGCCCTGGCCCAGTCCAGCCCCAGACTCACCCCATCTCCTCGCTGGCATCCCTGCCTCCAGCGCAGCACTGAGAGATCGTGCTGAAACAGCTGTCGGAGGGGTCCCCTTCCTCAAGACTCTCAGGTGGTCTCCCACGGCATGCCAGTGATGGCTCAAGTCTCTCAGCTCAGCACGACCCCAGATTCAAGGCTGGGTCCCTGCTGACCTGTCCCACACCCTCCTGCAGCCAGGCTGAGCCATGGGTACTCTGGAGCCTGCAGCATTAAACCCGCAGCGTTAAACCTCCGTGCCTCCGCACGCGCCAGCCCCTTTGGAAGTAACACCCTCTCCAGCCACCCGCCTTCGCCAGCCCAGTTCCCAACACGCCTGCGCCCCTGTGTGCCTGGCAGGGGCCTAAGAGATGAGCCGCCCGTGGTCCTGCAGGTCGCCTTCGTGGAGCACCTGAACGGCTCCTTCCTGTTCGACAGCATGTACGCGGAGGACACGGAGGGCAACAAGCTGTCCTACCTGCCCGGCGTCAGCGAGCTCCTCGAGGCATATCCTTCCATTCTCGGCTGCTGCCTAAGCGGCGCCTGTCCCCCTCCCCGGCCTGCTTTGGGCCAGTCCTCGTCCTCCCCAGGTGTCAGTGTCCCATCTCTCTGGTGAGACCCTGGAAGCGGCGCGCTGAGTGGGGAGCGCCCTCTGCAGGTGAGGGGACACACTGCGTGCCTCTGGCTGGCGTGGCTCAGGGCTGCCGCGTGGCAGGCCAGGTGGTCGGAGCTGGGAAGTGTGTCCGCAGCAGCGACCCATGTGGGCCACACTCACTTGTCCTCGCTTACACAAGGCCACCCACGGGGTGGGTGCCATCGTTAACCCCATCTCCTGGTTGGGGAAGCTCAGAGAGGCGAAGTGGCTCATCCTCATGCCGTTAGAAGCCAGGATTTGAACCCCCGTCCGTGGGGCCTGAGAGCCTGCATTCTTCCCGAGTCAACCCCGAGCCCCGGGGATGTGACTGGCGCTTGTCAAAGATCACAGCTGTGGCCACGATGAGCAGTCAGGCTTAAACTGTACAGAAGGGACTCGCGTAGGCTAGAGGAGACCGGGCGCTGCGAGCCCGCGAGGAGGCCGCCGTCACGGCAGTTGTGCGGGTCCCGTCCTGGTAGACGCTCTGTCAGAACCTTGATGTGGAAAGAACGGGGCAGGGGTGGGGGGAGAGCAGTGCCTCGGGCCACAGAGGGGCCGCCTGCCGCTGCCAGCAGCACTGAGTGTCCTGTGACCCCTGAGCCCGGCACCACATCTCCTGAGTATCAAGCTCTGTCCCCACGGGCTCACCGAGGCCTGTGGACCTCGCCCGTCGGACTCCCTGACTCCACATGGCGGACTCTCCACCCTCAGCTGCAGGTGAGGAAACCGGCCCAGGGAGGTGAAGCGACTTTGCCAGAGTCAGTCTCAGAAACTGGCAGAGCCAGGACTTGAACCGGCTTCCTGGGGTCCCGGCCCCTCCCTGCTCCACAGACCCCCACAGGCCCCCCTCTTGGGCCTTCCTTAGCGGCCTCTACTCTGCTCTGTAGGGTCTTCCCGTGGTGCTCACCCGCCCCCTTCCTCCATGCAGGCCTCATTCCTGACCTCAGACTGGGTCCTTCTGCCAAGCAGACCAATGAGACCTAAATCCGAGTGGGACGCAGGCCTCAGCACACCACGCTCTGCGGCACACCTCCGTCACACGCCCCAGCCGCCTGCTCCCACGGCATCCGTGAGCTTCCTTAACGGCCACCCACCTACAAGGACAAGTTCGTCATCATCTGCCTGAACATTTTCGAGTACGGCCTGAAGCAACAGGAGAAGCGGAAGACAGAGCTGGACACCTTCAACGAGTGCATCCGGGAGGCCATCCAGGAAAACCAGGAGCAGGGCAAGCACCGGATCGCCGAGTTCGAGGAGAAGCTCTTGCTGGTAGGCCCCGCGCCTCTGAGCCCGGCCCTGCCTCCCGCGCTGGCTGCCAACCCCGCCGTGGGGGGCTGCAGCTCCTGAACCCTGACCCCTGAGGCCCACATCACTGTCCCGGTCTGCCAGGGATCGAACAGCTAATGAAAGGCTGAGCATGGGCCAGCCTGGCCCCAGCACCAAGTGCAGCTCGCACTGCAGCTGCCGAGCGAGCCTGCAGGCCTCCGCCACACCAGGTGCCGTGGATAGCCTGGTGCCGCGCCTGCTAACATGCTGTGCTGCGCGGGCTGGGGCCACTGGGCAGGCCGGGTCTGATCCCAGTCCAACGTAAAGGCTGGGCACTACAGTGTGCACCTGTCACCCCCGCGGCTCAGGGAGGGTGACGCAGGAGGACTGCGAGCTCCAGGATGGCCCGGGCAACAAGCACGGTGAGCCCTTGCCTAGAAAGAGCTGGGTGTGGTGACACGTGACCGTAGCCCCAACTGGGAGGACTGTGACAGGGAGAGGCACCATCTCAAAGCAGAGGCCCGCGGGTTCGCCGTCGGTGTCACTGTAACGGTGGTCTCCGTACCCTGCTGTTCAGACAGCAGTCAGCGCCGCTGCTCTCCCGGGCTCACCCTGTGCCAGGCGTTTCCCCAGCCCCACTCTGTGCCAGCTCTGGGAAGTCAGGCTACGCCAGACGTGGTTGTGCCCCCGGGGAGCTCCCACCTGAGTGAGCAGAGTGGTCGGTGCCACGCTGGAGGGAAGCCTGAGGAGCCTCGGGGTTTGCTGGGTGCACCGTAAACCAGGCTGAGGGTGTAGGGATGGGTCCGACCCACAGTCAGGAAGAGCTGGCCTGGGCTGGTGGGGGATGGGCATCCCCAGGAGTGGCCTGAGGACCCGGTCTACCCAGGGCACTCAGGGCCATGAGAAAGGGCACTCGTTTTTGTTTTTCTTTTTAAGAGAGATTGTTCCTATAGGGTATGGGTGCTCTCCAGAGAGAAAGAGAGGAGGAAAGTTAAAAATCACCGCCCGAGAGGAAGGGCCATGCTGCAGTTCCCTCTCCATTCTCTTCTTGGGGTCTTGGGCATGCATGCACGGACGCCCAGCGTGAGGTTTAAGCCACCGGATCTGGGACTCGAACCACGGTCGACTACGTGGGAGTACAGCGATGTAACCTTTATGCTGTTTGTTGGTCCCATTAGTTTTTGTCCTTGATAGGAACTGTTTCTTCTAATTAGCATTATGTTCAAAGACAAGTTTTTTGTTTGTTTGTTTTTTAAGTTTTTGCTATAGGGTGTATATGCTTGCCAGAGAGAGAGAGAGAGAATAAAAGTGAGAGATTTGCCCTGGAAGGGGTGGCCATACCACACTCCTTTCTCTTCCATTTTTCTCTGGGACTTTAGGCACACACACACACACACACACACCTGGAGTGTTTTTCAAGCTGCTGGATCTGGGACTCGAACCTCAGAGTCGGCCATGTGGGATCCAGTTGCCTTAACCACCATGCCGCAGGTTGGCACGCAGAGACAGGATTCTTGACTCTATGACACACAGACCATTTGGAGATTGCGTGGAGAGCTGAGGCCCTTTCTTCTCAGAGAGCTGCCCACACACCATGTTGCTGGCAGCATCGGGGGCTTCCAGGAGCCCATGGGGCCTTCCTGGGTGAGAGCGGGAGTGCAGCACATCTCCTGGCAACGTGGGCGTGGGCGTGGACTTAACTGGGCTGGCAGTGGACTCCTGTGCGCCCCCAGCCCTCCCGCCCGCATCCCGCCTCGTCTCACAAGCCCCGCCAGCAGGACCCCACGTTCTTCTGCAGGATTCCTTCTCTAGACCCCTCCTTACATCACTGACTGCAGCCAAGGCCAGGACTCGCAGATGGTCGCGTTTGGCTCTCCTGTGTCCGTTTAAGTCTGCAGAGGATTTAAATGTTCTGAGCATCTTGCTGATGCTAGAAACTGGAAGGTTTCACAGAGAACCGTGCCGGCCAGCCTCCCCGGAGGCAGCTGTCATCCAGGCCAGAGTGACCGCCGTCTCCTCTGGACAGGTCACGTCTTTGGTCCACACCCCTAGCCAGCTGCTTCCTCCCTGATATTTCCTGTCTGGTCCCTGTATCCCCTGGGTTTGGGATGCCTGGGCATCAGCCAGCTGGCCCCTCCTGCCGCCGCACGAGCCATCCCTGAGCAGCGAGTCCCTCGGGAGAAGCAGGGCATGGGCCTGGCTGGGCCTGCCTCTCCACCTCTCAGGTTCAGGGTGCATGCCTTTGCAGCACGCTGGTTCCTCACAGCCACCTCGGGCAGTTTTAGGGCTGGCCTGGCATTGGAATTTTCTAGAGCTCCCCGGGTGCTTCCAGTGCTCAGCCTATGTGAGGCCACTGTCTTTGAAGGTCCCAAGACGCCACACGCCCTGAGGGCTCCCAGTCCCCGCCACTCACAGGCCTCCTGCTCTCCTCTGGCTTCACCCTGCCTTCCTCCTGCCGCACACAGCACCTCTGTCCTGGCCCTGGGGCAGGCCTCAAGGTCACAGGCAGTCAGACCCTGTGCCAGGATCCAGAGACGCCGTGGTCCCTCTCTCAGCCATGTGGCCCTGGCTGTACATAGAGAGTGCCACACCGCAGAGCTGCAGAGGAGACCACCAGGACGGAGGGCGAGCACTCGTACAGGTCAGAACAGCAGCGGCACGAAATCGTTGTCGTAGTTCTTGGATCACTGACTCCCTTATGGATAGGGGGCACGTGGCACCGACGGGTGATGCCCTCCCACCCCACCGCGCCTCTGCACGTGCCATGAGAACAGAGCACGTGCGTCCCGTGCCCTGCTTACTGCATCGCTGTCAAAGCACCCAGGGGCCTTCCAAAATGGACGGGTTGCTCTAGTTCCCTGTTTTCTGAGAAATTCTAAAAATACTTAATTAATGAAAAAAGAACTTATTGTATGTCCATATGAATCATATTTTTATGAAAACTAAACATTGTGTTGTTGGGAAAGGCATGATGTATTTTTCTATGTTTTCTATACAACAATGTGTCATGACTTTCCTGAAAACCCAATGTATTTTATATATATACTTTTTTTTTAAAAGAAGAAAAGGAATGGGAGGGGCTGGCAAGTGGCATGGTGGTTAAGGACACTAGACTCCCACATGGCCAACCATGGTTCGAGTCCCAGACCTGGTGGCTTCCTTTCTCATTTCTCTCTCTCTCTTTCTCACTGTGTCCCTCTCTGGTCAAATTAAAATAAATAAATAAATAAATAAAGTTAAATGAAATAATTCTTTAAAAGAAGAAGAAGAAAAGGGGTGGGCCCAGCAGATGGCGTAGCAGTTACATCACTGGACTCCCATGGCCAGCCATGGTTCCAGCCCAGACCCAGTGGCTTGAAACTCACACCGGGCGTGTATGTGTGCATGCCCAAGAATCTGGAAGGCAAGTGGAGGAGAAAGGATTGAGGTGTGGCCATCCCCCCGGGGGATGATTTCTTACTTTCACTCTCACTGTCTCTGTCTCTCTCTGGTAAGCACACTTGCCCTAAAGCTCAACTTCTTTAAAAAAAAAAAAAAAAAAAAAAAAAGAGGGTTTTTTTTTCCCCAAAGAATTATTCATTTCATTTCATTTATTTTTATTATTTTTTAATTTGACCAAAGACAGAGAGAAAAAGGGAAAGTGACAAAACAAACTGCCAGGCCTAGGACTCAAACCACTGTTAACCATGTGGGAGTCCAGTGCCCCAACCACCACGTCGCCTGCCAGCTCTGACAACCCAATATATTTTCAAAAAACATTTAGTGAGAAAGTGAGGCATTCTTTCACTTTTTTCCCCCCAAATCTTTTAACGTTTGGCTCAATAGGAAAATCAGTTGTATCTGCCTCTCGTACGCAGTGTGCGCTGACTGCACTGTCGTGGAGCCGCTGAGACACTCCATTGTCTGCACCTGGCGTATTCACGTGTGGCTTGAATTCCAGAAGTTGAGCAACTTACCACGTCCTCTTTTTCATACTTTCTAGCTGGTGGGCTTTCTTCACTCTGCTGCCAGGAGCCCCTCAGTTCTCAAGGAAGCGTTAGCAGTGCTTCTGGAGTGTCCATCCCTTAACAGAACTGGGGGCCTGCCGGGTGGATGAGAGGCGAGCTGGCCAGGGCTCAATCTCAGCACCAGATTCTTAGAACGGAATTTGTTTTTCTTGTGTCGCTGCTGCACCAAAACCGTGGGCCCAGTTTATGTGCTTCTTCCTTGGAAACAGCTGGGCTTTTCTGTACCCGAATCAGACGGGGTTTAGCTTCCGGGTCACTAGTTCGTGACTCCCTTGGTGGAGGGGGGGGGACCCTGGAGCACAGCAGGGTTTGCAGACGACCTCTAGAGGAGAGGGCTGCACTGCACTTAAAGGCATGCGCGCACCATTGTATTTTAAAGTATATGTATTTCCTTCCTGTGAGAGACAGACAGGGACAGGGGGAGAGAAAGACAGGCACCTTGACAGGGTCTCACCACACCGTTACCCCCCGCCCGACTTCCGGCCAGCTAGGATCATGGGCATGCTCTCGTGTGCAGAGCATGTGCGCCCAGCCGGGATCTGGGATCCCGCACCTGCACCCCACTGCCTGCTCCACCGCCACTGGCTCTATCGCCCTGTTTGGTTTTTGCGACCTTTGGCCTCTCTCTGTCTCTCTCACTCTTTATGTACATGTGCTCACCAGAGACAGAAACACACACACAGAAACACACACACAGAAACACACACACAGGCACAGCCTCTCTGTCTCTCACTCTGTATGTACATGTGCTCACCAGAGACAGACACACACACACAGAAACACACACACAGGCACAGCCTCTCTCTGTCTCTCACTCTTTATGTACATGTGCTCACCAGAGGCAGACAGACACACACACACACACACACACACACACACGGCCTCTCTCTGTCTCTCACTCTTTATGTACATGTGCTCACCAGAGACAGACACACACACACACACACACACACACAGCCTCTCTCTGTCTCTCACTCTTTATGTACATGTGCTCACCAGAGTCAGACACACACACACACACACACACACACACACACGGCCTCTCTCTGTCTCTCACTCTTTATGTACATGTGCTCACCAGAGACAGACACACACACACACACACACACAGCCTCTCTCTGTCTCTCACTCTTTATGTACATGTGCTCACCAGAGGCAGACACACACACCCACACACACACACACACACGGCCTCTCTCTGTCTCTCACTCTTTATGTACATGTGCTCACCAGAGGCAGACACACACACACACACAGCTGTCTTGGCATGCCACAATCTTTTCCCCTCCGTATCTGCACCCTGTCGAGATTTGGGCATGTACGAACATGTTCCCGGCATGTTTTTTAAGTTGCCAGGCTGGGATTTGAGCCACGTGGGATCTTGTCCCCTCAACTACTGGGCTATGAGGCCAGCTCTATCTCATCTCTCTCTCTGTTTGTTTGTGTGTTTGCTCGCCAGAGGGCACTCATGCTCTCCAGAGAGACACAAGAAAGGTGATTTTCAAGCTGCTGGGTCTGGGACTCAAACCACGGTCAGCCATCTAGGAGTCCAGCACTTTAACCACCATGCCACCTGCTGGCCCCTCTTTGCCTCTTTTTTAAAAATGATCATTTGTGGGAGTTATTTCTAGGTTGCGGTAGTTCCTTGACAGGAGGCTTGCAGCAGAAGGGCACACGGGTTCAGGAGCCGTTCTGTCCATGAGAGCGCTCCGGAGAGAAACAAAGGCCACAGAAGCAGGCAGGGCCCAAAGCTCCCCCGCTAGCATGGGCCGCGTCGCAGCTGGTGACGGCCGGCAAGGCCCAGGGGCTCGGTAGCACAGTCGCTGTGGAGCACAGGGCCAGCGTCACAAGGGCCACTAGGTAGGTTTCCCGCGGCCCCCTCCCTGCCTCTGCCTCGGTGATGGGGGGCACCTTCCACGGGAAGAAAAGGGGCGGTTAGAGTGCCCCCCTTTGTGTGCGTCTGTGTGTCTGTGTGTCCATGTGTGTCTGTGTGTATCTGTATGTGTCCATGTGTGTGTCCATGTGTGTCCGTATGTGTCCGTGTGTCCATGTGTTTGTCGTGTATGTGTCGTGTGTGTCCGTGTGTGTCTATGTGTGTCCATATGTGTCTGTGTGTGTCCATGTGTGTCTGTATGTGTCCGTATGTGTCCGTGTGTATCCATATGTGACCGTGTGTGTGTCTGTGTGTGCGTCCTTGGGTGTCCATGTGTGTCTGTGTGTATCCATGTGTGTATCCGTGTGTCCATGTGTGTGTGTCCGTATGTGTGTGTGTGCGTCCATGTGTGTGTCTGTGTGTGTCCATGTGTGTATCCATATGTGTGTCCATGTGTGTGTGTCCGTGTCTGTTGTCCATATGTGTGTCTGTGTGTCTGTGTCCATGTGTGTCCATATGTGTGTCCGTGTGTCTGTGTCCATGTGTATCCATGTGTGTCCGTGTGTGTCTGTGTCCATGTGTGTATCCCTATGTGTCAGTGTGTGTACATGTGTCCATGTGTGTATCCATATGTGTCCGTGTGTGTCCATGTGTGTTGTCCATATGTGTGTCCGTGTGTGTCCATGTGTGTATCCATATGTGTGTCCATGTGTGTGTGTCCATATGTGTGTGTGTCTGTGTGTGTCTGTGTCCATGTGTGTGTGTCCGTCTGTGTGTGTCTGTGTGCGTCCATGTGTGTTGTCCATATGTGTGTCCGTGTGTCTGTGTCCATGTGTGTGTCTGTATGTGTCCACGTATTTGTATGTGTGTGTCCGTGTGTGTGTCCATGTGTCTGTGTCCATGTGTGTCCGTGTGTGTCCGTGTGTGCATTCGTATGGGTGTCCGTGTGTTTGTGTCTGTGTGTGTGTGTCCGTGTGGGGGTGGGGTAGAAGAGGTCTCACTTTGCCGTGACCTTCCTGCCCAGCCTTGAGCTGCTGGGACCACAGGTCCACACCAGTATGCCTGGCTCTTTCAGGTGGGCTGGGAATCGAACCAGGGCTCCCACAGGGCCTTAGCCTGCCAAGTAGCAAGGCCCAGTGCTTGCGACTGAAGCTAGGCCAGAGTGCCTTCTTGCCTCTGCTGTATTTAAGCATCTCCACCTCAAAGTAATCCATGTGCCCGAGTGACTTACTGTGAGTGGCGAGCTCTGAACTCGTCAAAGCCAGCACTTCTTCCCCTGGCCTGGCAGCTCTAATGAACCCCGAGAGAACAAGATGGAATACTTCTAACGCCTCAGAGCCTCGTCTGTGTCGTCTCACCTGCGTCGGGGGGGGGGGGGGCTGTTATTCCACTGTCCAGACAAGGAAACCGAGGCGTGGGAAGGGCCAGAGCATCTGCAGACTCGGAGCCAGCTGGTGGCAGAGCCAAGGCGTGAACTGGGCAATCTGACCCCAGAGTTCAAGTCCTTACCCACAAAACCATGTTGCCCCTTGCCATGAACTTAGTTGTTGATTCCAAAAGTGTGGTGTTTGTTTCCAGAATTTAAGCACCATTCGGGAAGAGTCTGAGGTGCCCAACGTCGAGAAGATCACGGAGTGCAGCGAGGACGTGGCTGAGCTGTTCAATGTGCTCATGACACTGGAGATGCAGCTGGTGGAGCAGCTGGAGGTGAGGCCGGGCCGGGGCCCAGGTGTGCACACACCCAGGGAAGCAGCGGCCCAACCTCCCACATGCGAGCTGTGGCCTACACAGGCCTTCCTCTGTGCGAGTTCCACGCCGACTCAGCACAACAGACAAGCTCACTCATCAGTCCTGGCTGTGCTTTTAATAATTTAATAGTTTAGATTGGAAGTGCGTATTGTGGAGAGTGAGAGATAAGTTCATAAGTTCATTCTTCTGGAATGCTCCTCCCCGGAAGAGCCCAGAGCCTTAGGGTTTTTTTTGTTTTGTTTTGTTTTGTTTTTAAGAGAGAGCCTCACTGTTACAATCCTATCCCTCAGCCTCCCAGCTGGGGTGATATGTACCGCCACACCTGGCTCTTCTTTTTTTTGAAGAGGTTTTTGCTATAGGGCGCGTGTGCTCGCCAGAAAGACAGAGAGAGACAGAGAGGCAGCGAAACAGAAAGTGAGAAATCACCCCCTAGGGGGGTTGGCCATGCTACAATCCCTTCTCCTCCATTCTCCTCTCGGGATCTTGGGCACGCACGCACACACGCCTGGCGTGAGTTTTAAGCCACCAGGTCCGGGATGCGAACTGCGGTCGACTACATGGGAGTCCAGCGACATAGTCATTACGCTAACTGCTGGTCCCAACACCTGGCTCTTCTTCACACAGGGTCTCGCGGTGTTGCACAGGCCAGCCTGAGCCCGTGATCCTCCTCCTCAGCCGCTGCCTTCTTCTTCTTCTCCTTCTCCTCCTTCTCCTTCTCCTTCAGTTTTGCTATAAGGCACATATACTCACCAGCAAGAGACAGAGAGAGAGACGGGGAAAGTGAGAAATCAACCCCCACAGGGAATGGCCACACCACAATCCCTTCTCTCCTCTCAGGATTTGGGGCATGCACGCACACATGCGTAATGTGATTTTCCAGCCGCCAGGTCTGGGGCTCAAACTGCAAAGTTGGCCATGTGGAATCTAGCCACCATAACCTCCATGTCACCTGCTAGTCCCTGTTTCAACCTTCTGAGCCACTGGGGTTACAGGTGCATGTCACCACATCCAACCTTCAGGTTGGACCAGGACTTGAACCTGGGCCTTCCATGTCGTCCCAGCTTGGGAACACAGGGTCTTAGCAGCAGATGCCACCCTGGGCCCAGGGATCTGGTTATTTTGTTTCATTTTTTTCATAGAGCAATTGCACATACAGCACGTGCATAAGGGAGACATTCCTGACAGGTCCTGACAGGTCGTCACAGCACAGTCCCTGTGCCCAGCCCGCCAGCTCTCCAGCTCCTCCTGTGCACCTGCACGTGTGCCCTGCGTATTTTCAGGCCAACCCAGGGATTCAAACCTGCCTTGCAGGGCACTGTGTTACCATTGCACCCCAGCAGCGGAGGCCAGGGATTGGGTTTTCATCAGACCCCAGGAGCTGTCCAGGACTCACAAGATAAAGCGGCTCCCCACTCAGGGACCAAACAAAGGCTCCCCCACCTCGCAGCCCGGAGTTGAGTTGCCGTCTCTCTGGTGATGTGAGGAGCCCGCAGCTCAGCTCTAAGTAGTGCAAATGAAAAACGCTGCTGCCTGAAATTCATTAGCGGCCGACTGGCTTGTCTGTTCACACGGCAGCGGAGACCGGGAGTCTGAAGTGTGTGATGAATTGAACCTCATCCGACGCTGCCGTGGCTGGGCCAAGAGATAGCGCCTAATCAATTCCTCACACGTCAAGTGACACCTCAGACACGGGATAGATTTCCCCGTCACATCACACGGCGGAGGCCCGCTCCCTCTGGGGAAGGCTAGACCCCGCAGAAGCTGCGCAGGGCCGGGGGAGGGCTCGGGCAGCTCCCAGCCTCCCCAGCAGGGAGATCACTTCTCAGCATGCAGCATTCCCCAGCGAGCACCAGGCCCAGACCTGGAAGGGCAGCCGTGCTGCTCACTGCCTATGCGCATTCACTGCAATTCACTGACACACGCCTGGAAAACGTATGCTTCGCTCGGCCTGCGAGGTCCCCGGCTCTGCGCCCTGCGCCCTGGCAGCCCTGGATCTAGGATGCTGTGGCAGTGAGTGGAGGTGCTCCCGGCAGCAGGCTTCATGATCGCATCTGCTGTTCCCACAATTGGCACAAAGTCCCCTTTAGGCTGGGAAACAGCAACTACCCTGAGAGGTCTGGGGGGCCAGCGTTACTCGGGGTCTCCTCTCTGCCAGGCACCTTGCAAAGCATTTTGCGTGAATTCGTTCATGTAACTCTAGCAGAACCCACGAGACAGACACTACGCAGGAAACCCATTTCACAACAAGGAAGTTGGGGCTCAGGGATGTGAAGTGATTCTCCCAGGGTCACACGCAGTGGTGGAGCTGGGGTGCCGCCTGGGTGGTCTGGCTCCTGGGAACTGCCTCTGCTGTCCTGGAGGTGATGGACAGGTGCCACTGAGAAGCCCAGAGGGAGGCAGTGAGCTGTGTGGGCAAGGGGAGTAAGGCCAGGAGACCAGCACGAGCAAAGGCCCACAGAGGGCGTCAAACAATTCTGGGGAGGGGCCAGCAGGTGGCATGGTGCTTAAGGGCGCTGGACTCCCACATGGCCAACCGTGGTTCAAGTCCTAGATCTGGCGGCTTGCTCTCTCACTTTCTCTCTCTCTCTGTCTCACTCACTCTGTCTTCTCTGGTCAAATTAAAAATAAATAAATAAAGTTAAATAAAATAGTTCTTAAAAAAAATTCAGAGGAGGGGGCACCCAGTAGCATAGTGGTTAAGGCTCTGGACTCCCGAATGGCCTACCACGGTTTGAACCCCAGATCTAAAGGCTTGAATCTCATGCTGAACTGTGTGCCTGCATCCCCAAATCCCAAGAGAATGGAAGAGAAGGGACTGAAGCGTGGCCATCCCCTGGGGGAGGGGTTGTTTCTCACTTTCCCTCTCACTGTCTCTCTCTGGCAAGCACACACACACTCCATGGCAAAAACCTTTAAAAACCACACACACACACACAAACAATTCGGGGAAACTGAGTGAGCGATATGGCTGGAGAGCACAGAGCTCCGGAACCGGCAGGGACAGTGCTCAGCCCTGTGCCGGGAAGGTCAAATGAGAGGTCTGTACCTGGAGGTCTGTAATTAGAGGGGGAGTCTGCTAAGGCCCTAGGCCTTTGGCTCTGGGGCTAGGTGTGTAAATGTGCGTGCTAACCGCGTGCTCTGTCATTTCCAGGAGACTATAAACATGTTCGAAAGGAACATCATCGACTTGGTGGGACTCTTCGTTGAGAACGTCCAAAGCCTATATCCTTTCTGGGGAGACTCCCCATGGGCAGGCGCTACTGGGACCCCAGGGTTATCCTCCCCCGGGGGAGACCTAGGAGAGGCGCCGGCATCTTTAACAGAAGGCAGGGAGGGTACAGCTTCTTGGCAACCAAGGACGCAAAGTGGGGCCCCTTCCCAGGGCCACCCGCGGGGTCCCACTCTGCCCCTCCCATGGCGGCCACTGGCCTGGACACGCGGCAGAGTACAAGTCAGCGCTGTGGCCGTGCACCAGAGGGCTCTGCCCGCCTGACTGACAGAAAGCGCCCGCCGCAGCGTGCTATGTAAGTCCGTGCGGGTCCTGAGTGGGGACCCTCCTTTGCAATTAGAGGAATACAGAACCTCCGTTTATCACCAGGGAGACAGGCTCACCCTCACAGGATGGGGATTTGGCAACCAGGGTTCGAAAGAGTTGTCCCACAGGGCATGAGCGGGGTTCCCACCCAAACAAGGGTGCCCTTGTTAGAATAAGGGACTGCCGTGGGGACCCCGCCGTCCTCACCCGGGGATGTACCCGGGAGGCAGTGCCCCAGACTCTCCGTCCCCTGCCGGGGGCCATCACCCAGGCTGAGGTCACTGCACGGACAGCAGACAGGCAGACGCGTCGTTTGTAACAGGCTCGTCAGGTCAAATGTTGGGCGAGGAGCCAATATCTCGAGTGTGACCAACCCTTCTGCCACTTGGGGAGGCGACTGCTGTGCCCCACCCCAGAAGCACCCCGTCCTGTCCTCCTGGGCTCAGTCCAGCAGGGGGCAGAAGCTGTGGAGGTAACACCTGGCACCTAAGGCACTCTGGTACCCCTGGGGCCAGGGCCGGGAGCCTCCCTGATAGGAGGCCACTTCATGAGGACCTGAAGATGACCAGAGGGAAGATGCTGCAGGCCCAGGAGGCCACCTGTGCAAATGCCCGGGGGCCAGCCGGTGAAGTGCCCAGAGGCCACAGCTCCCTGGGGCCCTACAGGCTGTCACGCAAGTCAGAGAGCGGGAAGCTCCGGAGGGGAGCTGCCACCCGGGAGACATGGGGTTGCCGGCACCTCCACTCCAAGCTCTCTGGCTGTGGCAGTGAGGGGCAGAGTGGGGCGCCCAGCAGGCAGGACAGTCTACTGCAGTGTCTCCGCCGGAGGTGATGGGCATGGGGAGACGTGGGGGAGGCTGGGCTAAGGACCCGCGACGGTCCGTGGCTGGCTCCAGGGTGAGGATGGACAGCTGTGAGGACAGCGAGGTGGGGGCTCCTCTGCAGCCCTCGGGGTACGGTCTGTCGCAGTGTAGCTGCAGTGGCCCTGGCCCTCTGAGTGTGTCGAGCCCAGCGCACTGTCAGGGCCAGACCGGCCTGCCCAGCCCTGGCCTTTGCTTAACTCCGGCTGCACCATGGCTCAGTGCCGGGACCTGGAGAACCACCACCACGAGAAGCTCCTGGAGATCTCCATCAACACCCTCGAGAAGATCGTTAAGGGCGAGCTGGACGAGGACCTGCCTGACGACGTGCGCGCGGTGAGCGCGGTGGGCCAGGCTGGGATGAGAGGTCCGGGCTCTGAGGGCGGGGCGGGGCTCTGGGGTGGGGCGGGGCGGGGCTCTGAGGGCGGGGTGGGACGAGGCGGGCTCTGAGGGCGGGGCTGGACTCAGGGCAGGGCGGGGCTCTGAGGGCTGGGCGGGGCTCTAAGGGCGGGGCGGGGCTCTGGGGTGGGGCGGGGCGGGGCTCTGAGGGCGGGGTGGGACGAGGCGGGCTCTGAGGGCTGGGCTGGACTCAGGGCAGGGCGGGGCTCTGAGGGCGGGGCGGGGCGGGGCGGGGCTCTGAGGGCTGGGCAGGACTCCGAGGGCAGGGCGGGGCTCTGAGGGCGGGGCTGGACTCAGGGCAGGGCGGGGCTCTGAGGGCGGGGTGGGGCGAGGCGGGCTCTGAGGGCTGGGCTGGACTCAGGGCAGGGCGGGGCTCTGAGGGCTGGGCAGGACTCCGAGGGCAGGGTGGGGCTCCGAGGGCGGGGCTGGACTCTGAGGGCGAGGCGGGGCTCGGGGGTGGGGCGGGGCGGGGCGGGGCAAAGTGCGAGACGTAGTAGAAGAGCTGGGCGGAGTGTCCCAGCCCAGCTACCTGCTGCTGGGGTCTCACTTTGCTCATCTGCGCAAGGAGACAATAACGCTCCTTGTGGGCGAGTGTTGTGGGCAAGTGAGAAAGTCTAACCAATGAAGCATCTGGCCTGGTACCCAGCGGGGCACAGTTAGAGTTGCTCACAGGTGGTTGCACCTTAGCGGCAGGTCGGTTTCCACAAGTTGAATTCCGTGGGGGCTTTCGCACTGTCTAAGAGGAGTTACAAACAGAGGCTAAGGTCTGAGATTTCCCCCAGGTCTCAGCCCTCCTGGGGTGTTGTTGGAACCAACACCATTTTTGATCAGCCCCCCACCAACCCAGGTTCCGCCAGCGCACCCAGTGCTGAAGGGCCGTGGGTTCAGCCAGGTCAGCCCAGGGTGCCTGGCCCTCCACGCAGGGTCTCTGGGAAGGGCCAGGCCCAGGTCCTTTCACAGTTTCTCAGCTTCTCCCCCTCCATGTGACCACCAAGTCAAGCACCGCGGTGGGCCCGGACCTCCGGCCTCCTCACTGTGCTCTCACAGGCTGGTCACGCGCAGCCAGAGGGGGCCTTGGAAAACCCAAGCCCAGTCATTTCTCATTTTTTGCACACCTTACAATGGCTTTCCAAGGCTTTATTTATTACTTTTTAAGATTTTTGCCATAGGGTGCAAGTGCTTGCCAGAGAGATAGAGAGGGAAAGTGAGAAATCCCCAGTGGGGATGGCCATGCCGCAGTCCCTTCTCCATTCTCCTGGGATTTGGGGCACATGTGCACACATGCCCTGTATGGGCTTCAAGTCACTGTGTCTGGCACTTGAACCATGGTTGGCCAGGTGGGAGTCCAGTGCCTTAACCACCATGGCACCTGCTCCCCCACCCCCAGGACTTTTTTAAAAGTTCATTTATTTCTTCCATGAGTCAAACAGACAGAGACAAGAAGACAGCACCGCCCCTCCCGCCAGGATCCTGACAGCGATCCCCAGCCAGCCCAGATCATGGGCACACAGGTGCCTGGTGTGGTCAGGGAGGCCTCTACAAACTGCTAACCTTCCCACGTGGTCGGCCTGGGTCGCCGCCAGCCCGTGACTCAGAGCAAGGCCCTCATGGCCAGCCTGCCTCCTCCTCAGCCCGACGCTCAGGCCTTTCAGCTGATCTCCCATCTGGCAGGCACGCTCTGCCCTCCGGTCTCCATGGGCCTGGCTTGTCCTGGTCACTCAGAGCTCAGCTCAAGTGTCAGTTCCTTGGCGGGGCCCTCCCTGAAAGACCTAGAAAGCCGCTGTGTCTGCCACACACCCCACTCACCAGATCAGAGCCTCATCAGAGTTCAGCCTGGCCGGTCTCCACTGGCTTGCCTGCATGACCACTCACCACCCAGGACCTCGCCAGGAGCGCGAGCGGCCCCCGCTGCAGCGTGTCCCTGCCATGCCTGCACAGCATGGCGGCCGTCTGCCTCCCACAGCCTCTGTCCTGGGCCAGAACAGACACCCAGCACACAGCGGGTGTGCAGGCCCGGGACACCCACCTTCCCTCCCCGAGCTGTTCACCTTCTCAGAGTTGGACATGAGGGGCCTTGACAGGGCTCACTCTACAATTCCCAGAAAGGCCAGCTCAGGGCGCGTAGAATTTACTCATGACACACGGCACCCAGTGAGCACAGGACCAGGGTGCTCGCTCCCTCGTGACTGGAGCCCACAGAAAAAGATGGGTCTTGGAGGCCAGCAGCAAAGGGGGATGTACGGTCCGTGAGTGGCCAGCCCTCCTCCTGCCCGCTGGCTCTGCCAGGCTCCATCTGACACGCACTCCCTGGCCAGGAGCACCTGCTGCTGAGCAGGGTGACCACTAGGCTGGCAGTGCAGAGCGTCACTCACCGAGGGCTGGCCACCGTCCGGGCCTGACGCTCACCCGTGAGCTCATTTCCCCCCACAGGGCAGCACTACAACCATCCCGTTTACAGGAGAGAAAATGGGGGGGGCGGTTAGAGCTCAGAAGTCTGGGCCAGACTCGAGTCCAACCGGTGCAGAGCAGCACTGTCCCCTCGCTGCAGGCTACGGGGTAGCGGGCGCCCTGGGTGCGCCAGTGGCCCCAGGCCCGGGCCACGGCTGGGGCTGTCAAGGGGCTTCCTTGGGTTCGCTGGCAGGGTTGGTATGGAGGACAGCCAGCAACCCCGCCCGAGACCCGCCCTCTGCCGGCCAGCAGGCCCCGTGCTCTGCGGGATGTCTGCAGCTGCCACTAGAGAAGACACCAGGGTCTTATGCCTTTGCCTACATCTCCTCACGTTCAGACCACAAGGGTGCCTGTTGCTCAAAGGAGAAAGCGCCCGGCTTTTATAAGCAATTGTAACAACACAGCTGGCAGGCTCGGCAGCCCTGGCGCAGTGGTAACACCGGTGCCCCACAAGGCTGGAAGCCACACGGCCACCCGTGGGTTCAGATCCCCAGGTCAGCCTGAGGACATGCCAGGTGTGTGCGCCAGGTGTGTGCACATGGGTACCAAGGACCCTGAGGGGCTGGAGGGCTGGGGAAGGCAGCAAGACCGTGTCGAAGGTACCTCCCCCCGCCCCCGGTGTCTGTGTCTGCTCTCGTAGCTGACATTTCCTGAAGGCCTCCCCAGAGCCAGCCAAGGAGTACTGGACACGTATTTGCCCTTTTCATCTCCACGTCCACAGGGCGTGGCAGGTGCCATTACAGTTCCCTTTGACAGAGGAAGACACTGAGGCAGAGACTGAGGTAGCCTGCCCAAGGACACAGCTCACCCATGGTGCGAGTGACCTGAACCCAGGCAGTCTGACTCAAGGCTTTTGACAATATGCCTGCTGAGGGCCAGCCAATAGTGTGGTGGTGAAGGCAGCTGGACTCCACGTGACCAACTGCAAAGTCAGAGTCCCGGGCTCCACGGCCTGACGTTCAATACACTGGGCACCTGCGTGTGTGCCCAAAACCCTGACAGGAGGGTGGAGACGGGACCACAGTGTGACCGTCCCCCCGGGGGGAGTCTCACCTTTTCCTCACTCCTTCTCTCTGGTGAGGGCACGTGTTTAAAAATGTCTGCTGAGCCTGTAAGCAGGACGGGGTGCTCAGGAGGGATAAGGCCTGGGGTGGAAAAGCTCTGCTCTGGCCCCCATTATCGATGGCCTACGTGACAAGAAGTCCCACTGGGTGGTTATCTCTGCGCCCCTCTTGCTCAGCGAGTGACTGAGAGCGCTCACCCAGGCCTAGGGCTGACCCGCGCCACATCTGTGCCCCAGGCCCCTCTGGCTTTGAGACAAAACACAGAAATGTACAGGCCAAGGAGAGAGCCCGGAGCTGGCAGTGAGGGATGGCCTGGAGTGGCGTTGGCAGCCACAGCTGCCCACCTGAGGCCAGACACGCCGCCTGCGTGCTCGGAACACCCGTGTGGGCGTCAGCTGCCAGGGCAGAGTGCGTGCTCAGGCCCAGGCCTCGGGAAGGACTTGCAAGTCTGAGGGGTCATTGCTCTGCCTGGCTTAACAGATCGGCTCTGACCCACTTTTTAGGACGAAGCATGAGAATTTTCTCGTCGTGTGTTGGTGCTGGGGTTCAGCTATTTCTAAAATATCTGGGACGCCCACTCCCGAGCAGCCGCAGGGGGCCCCTCGTGGGCAGGTTTCACACACCTTGAGTCCTCCCCAGAGCCCGGCCTGGGACCTGGTGCAACAGAGAAAGAGCTTCGCTGCTTGTCTTCTCCTGCGGGACTGTGCTAATTGGTCCCCCAGACACCCCAGGCCCCACGTCAGCCAGCTGGGCTCTTCCCATGTCAGCTTCTGGGGAAAACCAGCATCCTCTGAGAGTCACAGGCATTACTCTGTGGCCAAATACGCTGGCAAATCGAGACAAACTTAAGATTTCTTTTAATTGCCAGAGGGTGCTTGTGCTTACCAGAGAGAGAGAGAGAGACAGGGAGAAAGCACCCCCAATGAGGCATGGTCATGCCACATCCCTTCCCCTCCAGTTCCCCATCCTGTTGGGATTTTCGGCAGGCACGCACATGTTTCTCAAGTGGCCAAAGCCGGATCTGAGCGTGGTTGGCCATGTGGGATCCGGCTCTTTAACCTGAGGCTGCAGGGCTGGACCGCTGACAGCTCATTTAAGGCAGCAGACAAGGCCAGGAACCAGAGAAGGGCAGGAGACCCCAGATGGACTCCAGGGTTGGATTCTGACATAAGGGACTCTTATGAACACATGTGTGGCCCGTGGCCCTCAGAGCAGCCTCGGCCAACCTCGTGTTTCCTGCCCGGCTGGCAGCAGTGGGAGGTGAGTCGGACTTGAGAGCACCCAGGAGCAGCACTGAGCACGGACGTCCTGGGCGAGGCTGCCCCTGGCAGCCATCTGCCTGCCCCTGGAGGAAACGTGCTCCCACTGAGGACGGAGGAATGACCCTGGGCCGCCCTCCCCTGTAACACCTGCCACGGCGCTCCACCAGGCACGGCCTGTGAGGCCAAGGGACCGCGGGTGACCTCGGCTCAGGGCGTAACGACACGCTCTCACGTGGTCCTTCTCCTCTCCAGCTCTTTGTCGACAAAGACACGATTGTCAATGCTGTTGGGGCGTCACACGACATCCACCTCCTGAAGATTGACAACCGAGAGGACGAGCTGGTGACCAGGGTCAACTCCTGGTGTACACACCTGGTAGACAAGGTGAGTGACCCTGACCCGCGTGCCAGCCACCAGCCAGTGAGGTGGGAATCTCGGTAGTGTCGACCACCTTCAGAAAGGGACAGATGAGGATGGGAAAGGATCGTAGAAGCCCACACTGGACACTTCACAGCTCACGTGCTTTGGCATTTTTCTAACTCCCCCTCAAATGGACAGGGAGCAGCAGGACGGGGCTGGGAGGCTCCGAAGGCAGTAAGGGCTGTCACCGTGCGGACTCCAAGCAGAGGGTCCTTTCCCTCACCCTGGACTCGGTAAGTGGTGTTGGCCAACGATCTACGACCCTGAGCTCGGGTCTCACTCTCCAGATCCACACGGATGAGATCATGAGGAACCGCAAGCGCGTGAAAGAGATCAATCAATACATCGACCACACGCAGGGCGAGCTGGACAACCTGGAATGCGGCGATATGATAGATTAGGGCGGCTCGGCAGCATCCTCTCAGAGCCCGCACCGGCCGCCCCGCCCGGACGAGGAAGGCCGCCCACCGCACGCCGCCCACCGCATCGCCTGCCGCAGAAGCTTGTGGGGAGCTTCACCCCACCCCAGGAGACTTCCAAAGGGAGAGGAAAATAAAGGGCTTACATCACCTTTGCCCTGCTCTTTATTTTATTATCGCCGGAGGATATGTGCACAAGAGACAGAAAGCACCCCCAAAGGGACATGGCCACCCTGCAACCCCTTTTCTTCCCCCCCTCCTTCCCATCAGGATTTTGGGCACACACATGCCTCGTGTTTTTTTCAAGCCACTAGAGCCAGGGCTTGAACCATGGTCAGCCGTGTAGAATCGGCTCCCAGTGCACAGTGCTTAACCACTACACTGTGGGGCTGGCTCCTACTTTTCCCATATTCTTTAAAAAAACAAAAACAAAAACCAGCTGGACGACAGTGCAGAGGTAACACAGTGCACTGCACGCTGGGCCCCAATGGGAAGGTCCTGGGCTCAGTCCCGAGGCCTCCTTAGCACACCAGCTGCGTGTGCTCCCACACCTGTGATCCTGGCTGCCTGAGGCTGGGGGGGATCGTGGTGTAAGGACCCTGTAGGGGGGACTTTTCTCTCTTTCACGAAGGAATAAATAAACTTTAAAAAATCAGAATTCATGTTCAAGTAGAAAAGGAGATCAAGACGAACAGGAGGCTTTGGCCAGTCGACAGAGGACTGCAGGGGCCGGGCTCTGGACTGGGCACCACACCCACTTGTGCCCATGCACTCTGACATGCCACTGGTACCACAGGGAGAGGGGCTGGTGCGGCCAGCCCTTCTCCCCTCGGGGTGCTGGAGGGAGGAAGCCCCCGGCAGCTCAGGGCTGGGCTGCAGGGACCCGAGGACCTCCAGAAGCTGAGGGGCAGACTGGCATCCCGGCTTCACCTCATCACCTCCGGGAGCCAGTGGGGGATGCTGGCATGGTCAGTGCCCCAAGGCAGGGTGACACCCCCTGGACTCAGGCGTATGAGGACTCGGCTGGAGCTGTCCCAGTACCCGTATCGGTGCCGCTGGCATGGGGCCTGGCATCAGGAAACAGGCCGGCCGCACGGGTCCTGAGGCCACGGTCAGAGGACCTGGGAGCCCACGTGGAAGATAGGAGGAAATCACACATCAGGTGACCTTGCCTGGCCCGCCTGGGCTTTTCATCCAGAAACAACTTCTATTTTCTATTTTTAAGGACAGATCATTTTTTTTCTGGACTAGTAAGAACAAATAGAAACAACCGGCTTAGACCAAGAAGGACTCACTTTCAAAAGATCATCTGATTAAAATCCAGGGGAAAAGCCTTTGGGCTGAGGGCTGGAGAACACAGAGCTGTCTGCTGCAGACAGGACTGTTTCTATCAAAACGTGCCGTGGGAGATAAGCTGTTTAACCTTGGTGAGACCCAGGCGAGACAGGAACGGGGCGCTGCAGAGGCGCACGTGCTCGCGCGGCTCCACACGCCGCCAGTGGAGAAATATTTCATAAAACCAGGGTCGAGAGAAGGTCGCTTGTACAACTCATCCTCTTTATTCACTGCTGGCCAGGCCGGGCGTCTGGTTTGGAATGGAACTGACCTCTGGGCAGCTGCTCTGTCTCTCGCACATTTCAGGGTGACCCTGAGTGAGGCTGAGCTCCAAAGGCCAGGGAAGTCACAGGCTGAGGGTACCGCACAGGTCAGGGGAGCCTCACAGGTCAGGGAGCCCCCAAGCTGGGGAACCGCACAGGTCAGGGAGCCCCCCGGCCCGGGGAACCACACAGGTCAGGGAGCCCCCGGGCCGGGGAACCGCACAGGTCAGGGAGCCCCTGGGCAGGGGAACCGCACAGGTCAGGGAGCCCCCCAGGCCGGGGAACCGCACAGGTCAGGGAGCCCCCCGGCCCGGGGAACCGCACAGGTCAGGGAGCCCCTGGGCAGGGGAACCGCACAGGTCAGGGAGCCCCCCAGGCCGGGGAACCGCACAGGTCAGGGAGCCCCCCAGGCCGGGGAACCGCACAGGTCAGGGAGCCCCCCAGGCCGGGGAACCGCACAGGTCAGGGAGCCCCCCAGGCCGGGGAACCGCACAGGTCAGGGAGCCCCCCAGGCCGGGGAACCGCACAGGTCAGGGAGACCCCGGGCAGGGGAACCACACAGGTCAGGGAGCCCCCCGGGCCGGGGAACCGCACAGGTCAGGGAGACCCCGGCCCGGGGAACCGCACAGGTCAGGGAGCCCCCGGGCCGGGGAACCGCACAGGTCAGGGAGCCCCAGGCTGGAGGAATCCTGGCTGTGCCGAGTAGCCCCTATCACCGGCCGATGCACCCAGGCCTCAGTCCTGCAGAAGCTTGTGCTTGACGGTGGTGCTCTCAGAGCAGAGGTGGACGAACAGGGCACCAGCAGCGGTGCGGGCCCGCAGCTCCTGCAGCTCGTAGTCGTGGGCCCACTCCACATTGCCCCACTTCTGGATCTGAGAGGAAGGAGCAGAGCCACTGGGTGAGGGCCAGGGCCTGGCTGCTGCTGGCCAGAGCCTCCGCCCTCCCCACAGCAGGGTGCAGGGCACAGGCGCCGTTCCCGGCAAGCACGAGATATCTGGGGCGGCAGTGAGGCCCCACATGGCCAGAACGGGCACATGGGCTTGGGGCGTGGATGGTCTGGGAGGACAGTCCTGGCCCAGGGCCAGCGGCTGGCACTGACAGGTGGGTCAGGCACAAAACCACACCTGTGTTGAGGATGACCAACCCGTGCACCATCCCTTCTCCCTGGGAATGCTGCCCTCTGTGCACGCCCTCGCCGCGCAGGCGCCAAGTGCCCCGTGGGTGGAGTAATGCCGTCAGGTGGGGCCCCGTCTTGACTGGGGCAGCTGCAGCCCTGAGGACGAGGCCTCTGCTCTGCACTCTGGCACGACTTGCAGTCTCTTCCCAGGACTCTCAAAACAAGGAGCAACCCCTGGCCCACTGCAGGGCTCCGGCCTGACCTGCTGGCTCCTCTCCAGCTAGCGGCTTGGCCTGGCTGCCCCAGCTGATGCAGGCACTCGGATCTGCCGCTCTAATAGCCATCTGCATCGCTGGGCTGCCAGTCCGAGCCCGGACAACTGCACCATGTCAGCTGCAGAGCATTTTATACTTTCGCTTACACCCTCACATCCGTGATCTGGGTTACTGCTCATTCTGTAGAGGATCAAGGCCCCAGGTCAGAGCCCGATGGCCTGGTGGGTCCCCTAGTCAAGAGCAGAGCCCAGACTGGAAGTCGGGATTCCTGGTTTCACAGTCCCACAGCTCCAAGTCACCCCTTCCATGTGATCCGTTCTGACGTCCAGAGGACAGCTAGCCCCGTTCGCTGTCCAGAAACAGCTGTTTCCTTAGTGTTTTTCTGAGCAGCAGACAGACAGACTTGTGAAATACCGACATAACAGAGGGTTGTAGCACATGAGGAGCCAGCCCATAACAGCACTTGCCCTTCTGAGTTGGGGATAGCGACAATGACAAGACTGCAGAGCCACCATAATGTTCAGAGTTAAACATGCAAATATGGGGCTAGATGGTGGTGTGGAGGTCAGGGTGGTGGATCCCACATGGCTGACTCTGCGTTTGAGTCCCAGACCCAGCAGCTTGAAAAACACTCTGGGCACATGTGTGTGTTTACTCAAAATCCTGCGAGGAGAATGGAGGAGGAGGGGCTGCAGCATGGTTATCCCCAAGGGGGTCATTTCTCAGTCTCTCTCTCTCTCTCTCTCTCTCTCTGGCAAGCACACACATCCTATGGCAAATATATTTAAAAAATTAAAACAACAGCAAAGAGGCTGGCCCCATGACAGTAGCTGAGTACTGTGCACTGGGACACCATGCTCAGTCACCCCTAGAGCTCTCCTGTGGCTCCCACTCAGAGCACCTGGGGGTGCTGTGCATACCTTGCAGGGTTTGAGTCCCAGCCCAGTGGCTTGAAAATACACCAGGCACAGGTGTATGCGTGTCCCAAACCCTGACCGGAGGGAGGAAAGGCTGTGGCATGACCGTGCCCTGTTGGGAGTTACCCTCTCCTTCCTTTCGCTCTGAGGACACACACCCTCTGCCCCCCCCTGAAAAAACCTGCAAATGAGAGTATAAATCGGAGCCCCCTAAATCCAAACCTGTGTACGAACGGCAGCTACTCCTCCACCCTCCAGAAATGTCGGGTGCGTGGGCTTAGCCCCCTGAAGAGCACAGGCAGGGCCAGGCAGGGTGCAGGGGCGGTACCACCGGGCCGGAGGGGAAGGCCTGGGCTCTCACCTGCAGGCCTCCCTGAGCAGAGGGTGTGTGCGCGTCTGATCGGGGCTGGCTGAGAGTGGGGGTGGGTGCAGTACGAAGACCCTCTTAGGGGTGCCTGCCTCTCTTTCTCATTGAAGAATTAAATGAATAAACTTAAAAGAAAATGAAAAAACCCTCAGCAGGACATTTTCTGGAGATTCAACCTCCTGCCTCAGTTTCCTTTGCAAAGTAGGGCTCGCTGTCTACAGGCTGCTGAGGTGAGGGGTGAGGAGTGCTGAGCTCAGGGGTGCCGGCGCACAGTGTGGCCCTTGCTCTTACTCTCCAATTACTACGACTCGATGCTGCTTCTCCTGGTCTTTAGTCCTGGCTTCTGTATGTCTGCAGAAGCGGTAAAGGCCAAGTTTACCTAGACGTGTCTCAGACGGGCCAGCCGATGCCCCCACCCCCTCATGTAACGAGGAAGGGGAGGTGGGTCTGAGGGGCCACCTCACCTGGTACTCCTCCTCCAGGCGGGACAAGAGCACAGCCTGCTCCACCGTCAGGTGCAGGTCAATCAGGCCCAAGGTCAGCACCATGGACTTGAGCTGGGTCACCACAAACTCAATCCCTGGGGGAAGAGGCCATGTCAGGACAGAGGGCAGCTGCTCCAACCTTGAGCCTCTGCAGCCTTCGCAGAAACAAGTGTGGGTGTACCAAGGCACCAGGAATGGGAGTCCCAGGGCCCACCCGGGGTCTGGCCCACTCCTCTGAAGGTGCATCCTGGTCTTCCTTGGGGATCTTCTCTGCCCTCTCCAGGTGGGCACATGACCTGAACCTGGCCAATGAGAGGAGAATACCCCTCCCTCAGCCCCCGCCCCCACCCAGTGACTGACTCAGATGGACATGTGACCCGAGCCAGGCCAGTGAGACTTGAGCTCGGGACTTGCTGGAGAGAAGAAACCCAATTTTCTGCTGGAAGGGTGTGTCTGGAGTGCTGAGTGGAGGGGTCACATCAGAGCCAGCCAGCTCCCCGCTCCGCTCCCTCCAGCTCTCCTGCAGCTCTCGCTCGGAGCCCCTGGGAGGCCGGCTACAGAGCGCTCGTGCATACCTTGCAGGGCCCACGTGTTGTAAGAAGCCAGGTGGCTGACGAGCACCTCCCGCGTCTTGGCAGGGATGCTGGGTCCCATTATGCTGGTGGAGGAGCCGATCTCTATGCCGTACCTGAAAAGACAAGACTGGTGTGTCCCTGTCCTGCGGTGGTCCAAGATCAGCCCAGCTTTTGACTGGAAGCAAGGACCTAAACTCCTGGGCATGTATGTGTGCCCTGTGGTGCTGCACCTACCCCTACTCTCAGCCAGCCCTGATCACAGGCGCACACACACCCGTTGTGCACAGGGAGGCCTGCAGGTGAGAGCCCAGGGCCTTCCCCTCCAGCCTGGCTGTACTGCCCCTGCACCCTGCCTGGCCCTGCCTGTGCCCAAGAAGCTTGTCTTAGGGACTCTGAGAGCAACTGCCACTGTGGATAATGGCCTCCAGACCTAACTTTCTGTCCCCTAGGGGCAAACCCAGAGGACCAAGAAACTGCCCTGAAGGAGGCAGGGTTGATGAGCCAGGTGAGCAGGGGCTCAGTGGGAGGCTACCTGAAATGCTCGTTCACTGGCCTGGGACCTCGGCCGCAAGTACAGGCTATGGGGCTGGATGGGAGAATGCCATGCTCGCCAGGCTGACCCACATGGGGAGGGCTCTGAGTTCAGGTCTGGAGATACCTGAGTATACCAGACATGCACGTGCCGACGACCCCAGGCAGGCTGAGGGTGGGGTGGACTGGGGCAACGAGATCCCTCAGAGCGTAATGTATCTCTGAACCTCTCTTTCTCTCTCACTCACAGAAGAAATAAACAAATAAACATAAACATTGTAAAAAGCGATGGGGGCCAGCCAGGCGGTGTGGTAGTTAAGGCATTGGACCCTACGTGGCCAATTTTGCGACTCAAGCGACCATCATCTTGAAAAACACACCAGGCATGTGTGTGTGCATGCCCAAAATCCTGGGAGGAAAAAAGACTGTGGCATGGTCATCCTGGGCCGGGGGAGCTCACCTTCCCTCTTTTTCTCACTCCCCCAGGAAGTGCATGTACCCTATAGCAAAAAGAAAAAAAAAAAAATTTTTTTTTAAATGTGAGCCACCTTCTTTTTAAATCTTCTTTAATAGTTTTTGAGGGCCAGAAGGGGTGTGGTGGTCAAGGTGCTGGATCCCACATGGCCAACTGCATGGTTTGAGTCCCAGACCCAGTGGCCTGAAAAATACGCTGGGTGCATGTGCACGGGGGCCCCGAATCCCGTGAGGAGAATGTAGAAGGAAGTACGGTGGGACCTTCCCCCTGGGAGGCCATTTCTTGCTCACCCCGCCCCACCTACCTGTCTCTCTGGCAAGCACATATGCCCTACAGACCAGAGGGAAAAAAATTTTTCACACTTGAGGACAAAAAAGACTTCTTTCAAATATTGTTTTCCTTAGTATCAATCATTTTTCAAACATTATCAAGATTCTACAACATGCCAGGCATTGTTTCTGGTCTGTGGTGTATGGGACATAAGCTGGCTTCCAAAGGACATATGTTTTCAAGAACAGTAACAACTACACAAAACAGGTAAAACAAAATGAGTAAAAACACTTTCTGTAACATTCTTCCATACACCACTGATTTTTCTTATTATTTAAAAATTATCCTTGTTGTAAGTTTTAATAGTACAAATCGAAAGTAGGAAATGGACAAGTTTTCTTTTTTTTTTTTTTTTTTTTGTTTGTTTGTTTTGTGAGGTTTTTGCTATAAGGCGCGTGTGCTTGCCAGAAAGACAGAGAGAGACAGAGAGACAAAAAGTGAGAAATCACCCCCCAGGGGGGATGGCCATACCGCAATCCCTTCTCCATTCTTGGCGTGAGTTTAAGCCACCGGGTCCAGGACTCAAACTGCCCTTGACTATGTGGGAGTCCAGCGACATAGCTGTTATACCATCTGCTGGTCCCAGGAAATGAACCTATAAACCATTAAGGATAAGATACCTCAACCGCCTCAAAGACAAGATGGTTTTGTGTCACAGCAAACGGCATGGCTTCTCCAGGCACCTAAACTATTGTCATGTTCTCACACAGCACTGTGGTTGTGACATCTTATCTGATCCTTTGAGCACTGGCTATGCCTCCTCCTTTAAAACCCAAGGACAGGAGCCGGGCGGTGACACGGTGGTAATGCAACTGGGCCCACGTGGTCAAGGTGCCCCGTTCCCACCCTGGACCTCCCTGAGCACACTAGGGAAGGGCGTCCGCAATCTAGGCCAGCTGGGGCTGGGGGCAGGTCAGTGTGAGGAGCCCACTGGGGTGCTTGTCTGTCTCCCCCCGCCCTGCCCGTGTCTCTCTCTCATGGAAGAAACGCCGTAGGCTTACACTGTACTCTCGTCAGGGCTGTACCGCGAAGGCCGCCCTTCCGAAAGCCCTGGAATGAACTGAGGCTGAATGTGCATGCCACCACGGTCTGTTCGGTTTTCCACTCCGAAGGGCCCTCCTAGAGACGTGTGGTGTCCCCAGTTCCCAGAGGCCACGCATCCACAGGGTGCCACCTGTTACTTCATGGGAAGCTTCCAGACTTTTCTCCACAGGTGTGTGTCGCGCACACTGCTTTGTGATCTTACCTGCTAGCACAGCGATCATGCCAGAGAGAGTGACTCATTAACCTGAAGACAGCCAGCAGTGGCAGAGCTGGGCTCGAACCTGCTGGAGCAGGGCCTGGTGCTGGTGCTCGCTGAGGACAGAGTTGGCCTACACTGGGCCCAGTGCAAGACGGGAGGGTCTCAGAGCATGGTGGCCAAGGTGACCTACCCCTGAACCTGCGGGGAGCAGATCCCGGGCACTCTGACAGACACTGACTGGCCGAGGGTCCGCCATCAACACACTCTGACCCCACAGGCACCAGCGTGGGCCAGTCAACGGCTTCAGCAGGCCGCATGCCTTACCTTTTCTCTGCCCATTCTATGATCGGGTCCCACTCGTTTTTCTGAAGTTCCACTAGTGTCTCTGGCTCTTCCACCCTGTAGCTAATTCATTGCAAAAATCACCTTCATTAATAAAAAAGCACAATTCCTTCACTCAGTGACAGAAAAAGAAAAGCAAAGGGCAACAGCAAAACACCGCCACGCCCCGGTCCCCAGGCGTCCCCGACGCAGCGGCTCTCCAGGTGCAGCCTTGGCGCCAGGGCAGCGGCACTGCCTGGGAACAGTTAGAAATGTGCACCCCCAGGCCGCATCCCACCCCTATGAGAAGCAGACCCTCCAGGGGGGGCCAGCACTAGCCCCCCAGGGGATTCTAAGTAAGCCTGAGCTGCCGGCCCACTGCCCTGAAAGTCCCAAACATCTGCCAGGACCAAGCCAGGCCCAGGTGCTGTTCAAAAGCAGACCCAACCTGGCACACCCCAGGTGTGCCCCCCAGTGTAGATGCTGAGTACGTTGCAGTGCCTGAGCCCGGCCGCCACGGCCTGCCCTCAGCCCCCCAGAGACCGGCGCGGCCCATAGGGCCTGCTGACACCTCCTGGCTACAGATACAGCTGTGGCAAGGATGCCTGATCAGAGGGGGCCACCCGGAGGCCGGGCTGTGCCACCCACTTTGACCAAGAGGCACAGGGACAAGCTGAGCTGCAAGGTCTCACGGGACAGGAGCGCGGGTGGGCACTGTGGATAGGCGCAGAGCCACGTCAGCGGTGGGAGAAGAGCCCGTGCGTGCTCAGGGAAAGCTGGGCTGCTGGGACAGTCAGGAGGGTCTTCCCTCCCACTCCTCGCCCCACTGGGCAGGGAAGGTGCTGTCATGGCCCCATCCCATCCCTGGTGGCCTGCCCTGCTTGTTCCTGCCAGGACCCCATGTGGTTTTTCAGCCTGAGCGAGGCTGCATGGGTCCCTGCTCACCGCAATCAAGTGCTCTCGAACATAAAGGAGGGGTTTCCAAAGCAGCAGCTCGACCTCCACGCTGCGCCCCGCCCCGCCGTCAGAGCTGCCCTCCTACAGGCTCCGTGAGCGGCTCCGGGCCCAGGGCCCGCAGGCCAGCAGGCACAGCGCTGCTCAGCCACTTCAGCTGCCTTTCAGCTTCCCTTCAGTGTCACTGCCCAATTAGCCAAAGCGCACGGTGGCGGAGGGTCGCGGAGCTGCAGGAGGCCGGTCCTGAAGGGCAGCACGTGAGAATATGCCAGTGGGCAGGGGCCTGCTGGATTGGCAAGTGACCGTAATGGCCCCGGAGCCCGCAGGAGCCGCACACCCAGCCCCTCTGCCCAGCCCCAGAGGCAGCTGCAGGGGAGGAGGCGGGCCATGCTCCGGCGCTGCTGCAGATGAGCCCCCTCCCGGGGGTCTGCACAGCAGCCGAGTCCCGATGTCAAGCAGGCTGCCTGTCCGCCCTGCGAGATAAGCCAGGGTCTGCCTCCTCCTCCACTAATAACCATCTGGGCAGATGAGGTAAAACAGCCCCAGGGACTTGCTCGGCCCCAGGGAACTCCCATCTCAATGTCAATTACCAGATGGTGTCTGTGTCCAGAAACTTCACAGCCGCCCGGATCAGCTGGTCCTTGTTTCGCTGGGTTGGGTTGTCCAAGGACGTGTTGCACAAAGTGGTCTGAATCACAAAGCAGAAAGCGCCCAGTCACACCTGCCGGTTCAGCAGGAGCCCGGCCTTCCCGAGAATACCACACCCACACGCCTGGTGCCTGGTGCCCGCTCTCTTCACGCCCACAGCAGCAGGCAGGCCTCGTGCCGAGCACTCCGTGCTGTGCTCCTGGAGTCCTGGGACTCACACAAGAGCCCTAGTGCAAGTGAGCTCGCCACGGCCTCTGCTCTTCATTGCCAGGTTCTGCTACGTTTAACCCTTCTTAAAAAATAAAAAAAAAACAGGGTCTCACTACGGTGCCAGGTCAACCTCGAGCTCGCGGTTCTCAGGCCTGAGCGTCCCCTAGCACCAGGACTACAGGCTCACTGCCATGCCTGGCCTGAGAGCTGGCCTGGGAGCCGGCGCGGGGCCTCCCGTGGGCCAGCCTATGGAGCAGTGTGTGACCAGCATGTGCCACGTGGCTGGGCCTGTATTTAATGTCACCCTCACTAGCACCCTGTGGGGCATGTGCTATAATCAGACCCATCTCAGAGATGTGGGAACTGAGGCCAGGAGCGTTACCTCCATCATCACACACAGTAAATATGACATGAAAGAGGACCGGTGGCATGGAGTTTAAAGGTGCTGGACACTCCCACACAGCCGACCATGGTTCGAGTCCCGGACCTGGTGGCTTGCTTTCTCACTTTCTCTCTCTCTGGTCAAATTAAAAAATAAATAAATGTAGGGACCAGCAGTTGGCCTAATGGCTATGTCGCTGGACTCCCATGTAGTCGACCACGGTTCAAGTCCTGGACCCAGTGGCTTAAACTCATGCAGAGCGCAGGTGCCCAAGATCCCGAGAAGAGAATGGAGAAGGGACTGCGGCGTGGCCATCCCCCCCGGGGGGGTGATTTCTCACTTTCTGTCTCTCCGTCTCTCTCTGTCTTTCTGGTGAGCACATGCGCCCTATAGAAAAACCTCTCCAAAAAAAAGCAGAAACCTCTCCAAAATAAGTAAATAAGTGAATAAATACAGTTTTTTAAAAAAGTTTTCTTTGGGAACCAGCAGTTAGCGTAATGGCTATGTCGCTGGACTCCCACGTAGTCGACCGCGGTTCGCGTCTCGGACCCGGTGGCTTACAACTCATGCTGGGCGCGTGTGCATGCGTGCCCAAGATCCTGAGAGGAGAATGGAGGAGAAGGGATTGAGGCGTGACCATCTCCCCTGGGGGGTGATTTCTCGCTTTCTGTCTCTATGTCTCTCTCTGTCTGTCTGGCGAGCGCACGTGCCCTATAGCGAAAAACCTCTCCAAAAAAAAAAAAGTTTTCTTTGAAATAAAAAGACATGGAGGCAGCACTGGAACCCTGACCTGACTGAAGCTTCCCCAGGGGGCTTTCTTAGAAAGCAAAAAAAACAAACCATCCAACCAGGATCAGGGCCAGCTCTGTGGCGCTCGAGACAAGCGGGATCTAACCTGGCAGCCGGGTTCGAACTCCCAGCTTGGTCGGCCTAAAACCCCCAGGCACGTGCGCCAGGGCCCAAGGTCTGGCGGGCTGGAGGAAGAGGATCGCGGGCGACCAGACCCTGTGGGCGGTGCTCCCTCCCCACCTCATCTCAGCCCCCTACGCATGCACACACGCTCTACCGTGAATGAAGAAAGGCGTTTAAGAAACAAAATACGGGACCAAGGTTACTCGACCGCTGTGCCTTGTGGACAGAGGCTGCGGGTTAGCCTATCGGTCTGCAGTCCCATCACCCTGCCTTCGTCCAGCAGGCCGGTGCCTCGGGCCTGTGCCTGGGTGAGGCCCCAGTGACCCCTCCAGGTATGATGAACGCACACTCTGTCCCGAGCACAACTCCACGAGGACGGAGACGAGGGCCTGAGAAGGGGGCAGTGGTGTGCCCAGTTACAGTCTGGCGCTGCGGAGTCTGGCTGACCCTCCTCCCAGCCTGCCCTGGTGCCTGGGTGAGCCATGGCGTGAGGACAGGGGCTGGCTCCACAGGAGGGTGTCCTCACCCTGCCCAAGGCTCCTGCATTCCACCAGTACTGATAGAGTGCCCACTGGCTCCCTGCTGCGGGCCGTCTAGACACTAGGGAGTAAGCAGACGGCCCGGCCCCGTGTAGTCGCAGGGCGAGGAGCGTGTGACATCGGAGCCGTACAGGAAGGCCTGGGGCTCGCATTCCAGGTCAGCCTGAATACGTTGGCTGTGCCCGGGATCCTGACTGGCTAGAACGGCGGGGCTGGGAATTGTGGCATGACGAGACCCTTTCAAGGGTACCTCTCTCTCTCATTCAAAATAAATACATCAACAAACTAAAAAAAAAATGGACACAGCCCGCCCTCTGCTTCCCAGCAGTGGAGGAGAGATGGTAAGTGTGCAGACACAAAGCACACAATTAGGCTGTCTGCAGGCTGACGAGACAAGGGACCAGTGCTGCGATGGAAAGTAAGAGCACTGGGCAGTCGGTGAAGGGGACATCTGCCCCGAGGTCAGACGAGGAGTCAGCCGTCCCGCGCCCCGCACGGGTAACGTCCGCATAGGTAACGAGCAGAGAAACCTGCAGGGGCCAGGCTGGGCGGGGATGGCTGCGCAGGAGTGTGTGGCTGGAGCCCAGACGGCCAGTAGCCACTACTTGGGGCCTTGGCAGCATTTGAGAGTCCTTTTTTTTTTCTTTCCTTTTAAGAGAGATTTTTGCTATAGGGCACATGTGCTCACTGGAGAGAGAGAGAAAGTGAGAAATCACCCCCAGGGGGGATGGCCACGCCGCAATCCCTTCTCCATTTTCCTCTCGGGATTTTGGGCATGCACGCACACATGCCCGACGTGAGTTTTAAGCCACCGGGTCCAGGATTCAAACTGCAATCAACTACGTGGGAGTCCAGCAATGTAACCATTACTCTGTCACCTGGTCCCAGGATTTGGAAGAGTCCTAACTTTTGCCTGGTACCCTGGTGAGCCCCCGTGGGTTTCCGGGTCCGGGTTCTCACGGCAAGCGTGTTACCAGGTGCATGGTGTAGAACTTGATGGTATCCTGCTGGGAGTCCCACTCGGTGGCCACTGCGATGGCCAGGGCCTCGCTGGGGACGGTAAATAGCTTGGCTTGGGGAGTCTTCAGCTTCCTGTGGTCCAGGTTTATTTCAAAGCCACCTTGAAAGACCAAATGAAAAACCCTCAGGGATTGTTGAGTGGAATCGAGTGACCATTCCTATATTTAGCCACTTGAATTGGTGCGGACAAAGCAATGCTGAGTCTCCGACAAAAACATATCTGACAAAAGCAGGAAGGATAATCTCACCACTGAGCCGGCTGGAGATGAAAAATGTTTCAACCATTCACAAAAAAAAAAAAAAGAAAAAGAGCGAGCGAGCGAGGCAGTCAAATTTCCGACACTCACCTTCACCCTGTGTGATGCTGACATTCTGATAAAACCTCTTCCTTTCTGAAAGAAAGATGTTTCAAAAAGGCAGTTTAAAATAACGTCAAGGCAGCTCAGGAAGCGGCAAGCCCGCCCGCATTGCCGCTGCTAATGCTCGCTGATTGGCCTGATTCTCCCCTCACCACTCAGGGCCTGTCTGCATCGTGTAATCAACAGCTTCTGATTAGAGCTGGGGGAGGGGAGAGCCGAGCTCCAGGAAGGGAGAGACGGACAGTCCCCAAGCCCAGGGACAAGTCTGCAGACAGTGTGACCCGACAGTCCCCGACACCTTCTGCTGGTCTCTGCGTGCTCTCCCCACACCGCCCCCCGCCCCAGGGCTGCCCACCTGCCAGCACATCGAGCAGACTCTGAAGCCAGTGCTGGGGCAGAGCCAGAGGCCCAGGGCAGGCAAGACTGACTCCTGCAGGAGCAGGCGAGAGAGAGCACCACGCGTATCCGCGTGTGCGTGTGCATGCATGTGTGTACGTGTGTGGGAGCGGGCAGAAAGTGAGGCTCCCACGAGCCCTTCCCATCCCTTTTTCCAATTAATTAACCTAATTAGCCAGCTTGCTTGTGTAGTCAACAGAACGCCAATCACTTCCTTCGAGAAGGGGGAGCGCTGTGTCCCGTCTTCTCTTGAAAACCACTAGAATGACTCTTACACGAGACTGTGCACACGTTCTCCCCTGACACTGGCAGGACAAGCAGCAGGAGCACTGGGCCCCGGCCGGCAAAGACGCTGTGCTCCCGGGCCGGGCCCACAGGAAGGCCTGCGTGTGACTCTGGCGAAACCTAAGGGCTGAGCAGGGTGTGAGCCTGTCATCCAGCCAGGGGAGGCCGAGGCAGGGTGACGGTGAGCCCGAGTGCGGCCTGGGCAGCGCAGCCAGGGGAAGGCCAGGTGTGCTGGCACGTGCCTGCAGTCCCAGCAGGGGCTGAGGTGGAGACTGCTACAGGCTGAGCCCCCCTGAGCCCCTCGAAAGGAAGAAAAGGGAGAAAGAAAATAATCCCTGGTGGAGGACGATGCAGAGCCCAAGTAATAAAAAGCAAGTAGGTCCTATTTTACTTTATTTTTTAACAGTATTTTTAAAAGAATTGTTTTATTTAACTTTATTTATCCATTTGTTCATTTCAATTTGACCAGAGAAAGAGAAAGTAAGCCACCAGGTCCAGGACTCGAACCACAGTCAACCATGGGGAATCCAGCGCCTTTAACCACCATGCCACTTGCTGGTCCTGAGCCTACAAACCAAAATTCAGGCTCTCCTATCTTTGGCAAAAACAAAACCTTCACTCATTCATTCATTCATTCTTTCACGCATTCATTGGGTACTAAAAGCCTTCAGAGACCCTGACTAAGTTACTTTTTGGAAAAGTATGATAAAACACATGGAGGAGAGGGAGACTCATCAAAAAGTTTGCTTTCACTGCTTAAAAAAAAAAAGAAAAAAAAAGGTTAAATTAAAAATTCCTTAATTTGGGGGCCAGCAGGTGGCATGGTTAAGGGCTCTGGCTGATCACAGTTCAAGTCCTGGACCTGGTAGCTTGCTTTCTCATTCTCTCTCTCTCTTGCTCTCTCTTTCCCTCTCTGGCCAAATTAAAATAAATATTTTTTTTAAATGTCATTAATTCAAACAGATTACAAAACCTGGCACATGTGCACAGAGGGGGAAAGAGTAACAGAATGAGGACATCTGGGTCGCTCCAAACGTGTTATTTTTGTGTGTGCGCGCGCACACGCTGTGTGAGGGTCTGAGCTGCAACCCCCCGCCTCAGCCTCCTGTAGCTGGGACCACAGGGGCCACGGCCACGCCCGCTCTTGCAGGCAGGGCCTCACTATACTGCCCACGCTGGCAGCACAGGGGGCTCCTCCTGCCCAAGGCTCCCAAGCAGCTGCAGCTACAGGGGCCACAGTGACCCGCATTTGAGGACGACCTGGGACTCGAACCTGCACAGTAGCCACATCCAGCCCATGCTACTGCAGCTGAGCCTCCATACACACTCTCCTTATGTGTTCCACATCAGGTTAGCTTTTGTCATAAGTCTCATTTCCTATCATTAACTTATAGAGACAGAGGGCCCCAAATCACATTTAGTGGCTGCATTTACTTTTTAAAAAAATATTTATATATTTATTTCCATCTGTTATTATTATTGTTATTATTTAAATTTTTAATTTGACCAGAGAAAGAGAAAGGGAAAGTGAGACAGCAAGCCACCAGGTCGGGGGCTCAAACCACGGTCAGCCTGTGGTAATGCAGCACTTTAACCACCACGCCACCTGCTGGCCCCCGTGGTTGTATTTACTAAACTAAGGCCAAACTGCTTTCCCACAAAAACATTCGTGTCTACCTTGTGCCAGACACTGTTTGAGTGGGGCTACAATAATGAATAAAACAGATCAAAATCTCTGTCTTCACATAGTTTAAATATTTTTTAAAAAAAAAGCAGCTCTGGCCACGTCACCTGAAATCATAACTGATCCCTCACACATCTGACACCAAAGTGGGAGGTCCACACGTCAGTGCTTTTACATTTTATGACCTCATGTGCTGTCCCGGGCAAGTTCACAGCAGACTAGACACGGGCCTGGGAGCCTCCCTTCCTGTCCTGGTCAGATTGCCGTGTCTAGACTACACCCACCGTTCTTTACAATGCACAGCCTGGGCTGCGTGTCTACAAGGCAGGCCTGGGCCAGCTGTTGGTGCAGCAGTTAAGGCAGCTGGATCCCACATGGCTGGCGTGGCCTCCGGCATGGCCTGTGCCATTTGAGTCCTAGACCCAGAAGCTTGAAAAGCAGTTGGGCATGTGTGCATGAGTACCTAAAATCCTGAGAAAAGAAGGGACTGTGGTGTGGCCGTCCCCCATAGGGGCATTCTTTTTCTCCAGCAAGCGCACGTGCCCTCTAGCAAATTAAAAACAAAAAGGCCCAGCAGGTGGCGTGGTAGTTAAGGTGCTGGCTCCCACATGGCGGACTGCAGTTTGAGTCCTGGACCTGGCAGCTTGAAAATCATGCTGGATACGTGTGCGCCCAAAATCCCTAGAGGAAACAGTACTGCGCTGTGCCCACACCCTCCCCCGGGGGGCTGCTTTCTCACTTTCCCTCTGTCTCTCCCTGGGGAACACATAGGCCCTATGGCAGAGGAGGGAAGAGCTCTGAGGGCTCTGACTCCACGTCGGGGTAGGCCTTCCCAGTCAGCAGGAGGTGCCATGGAGGGCACAGTGTGCCAGAGAGCTTGACGCAGGCCTGGGTAAGGCTGAGGCCTGAGTCAGGCTGAAGCCCGGGGCAGAAACTGACAGCACAAGCTGACCCTGCCAAAGCTGCTGGGACTGCAGGAGGGGGTGTCTGTTTGCTGGCCAACGCCAGCTCTATATCAGAGGAAAACCTAGAAGGGAGGGGGACAAAGGGACAGGGAAGGAGCCACCGAACTGCTCAGAACAGGAGGAACCACACTAATAAGAGAGGGCAGCAGGGCACAGGGAGCCCCGGCCTCCGGCTGCCAGATAGGGATGAGCGCCTGTGCGGGCATGTTTCAGACGGGGCTTTCCTGGGGGAGTGCTGACACTCAGGGGCAGAATCCCGTCTCAGAGCACACACCGGCGAGTAGCGACCACACCGCAGGCCGTGAGCTAGGTCCTGGGGTGGGACGTGTGCGAGCTCCCTCTGGCCTCGGGGCACTAACAGCCTGGTGGGAAGACGGACACCTAGCCAGGCCAACAACGATATGATGGTGGGACAGTGAGCACACACGGGTGGGGGGACACATGCCGGGGAATTCTAGTCTCGTCCTGGGAGGAGGGGAGCCCTCTGCCCAGACAGATCTAACCTGTGCCTGACGAAGGGGCACTGTCCTAACCACTGATCTGGGCTTTGAGAAGTGTGTGCGCATGTTTACGAGTAACTTCCAGAAGAAGAGGCAGCTTATATGACGCCTTCCGGAAAACGGAGGTTTGGAGAACTAGCCAGCCATAGGACAACCCTGGGACACTGGGGAGAGACCCTTAGAGGTGCAGGGTGGGATCCGGGGGCGGGGCCTTAGCAGAGCAGTACGAAGGGCACAGGGAGCCGAGGAAGGGCTGCCCTGGACACCCGGTGGGTCCGTGCTCCCCACCACTCACAAAGATGGACGTTCTTTGCCTGCGTCCTCATGTATGAGGCTCATGTATGACGAGTCATGAAACCACTGGGGCCTGTGAAAGAAACTCCCACCCTCGGTGGACGCAGGTTAGCCGGCATCAACCTTTAGGGACGACCTTTCAGTATCACACAGAACCGAGGTCTATCTTGAGATGTAAGCGTTCCCTTTACAGAACATCCGTGGCAATGTTGGGACCAGCAGTTAGCGTAATGGCTATGTCGCTGGACTCCCACGTAGTCGACCGCAGTTTGCATCCCGGACCCGGTGGCTTAAAACTCACGCCGGGCGCATGTGCATGCGTGCCCAAGATCCCGAGAGGAGAATGGAGGAGAAGGGATTGCGGCATGGCCATCCCCCCTGGGGGGTGATTTCTTGCTTTCTGTCTCTCTCTGTCTGTCTGGCAAGCGCACGTGCCCTATAGCAAAAACCTCTCCAAAAAAAGAAGGAAAAAAAAAAGAGAGAGAGAGACTCCCACAGCAAGGCCCCCATGCTGCACATCCACTCCCGGCCCAGCCAACCTGGATCACAGAACCCTCAGAGAGGTAAAGGACCCAAACCTAGGCCGGTTCCCACAGGGCTCCAGTTGTGCCACCACTGGGTCACCACCTGGCCCACACACAGCATTCCGTAAGAGACAGTTTCATGACTGCAGATGCAAAGAAATGGGCTTGTCAACAAGTGTTGAATTTGGGAGCCCAGCAGGTGGCATGGTGGTTAAGGTGCTGGACACTCCCATATGGTCGACCATGGTTCAAGTTCCAGACCTGGTGGCTTGCTTTCTTGCTTTCCCGCTTGCTTTCTCTCTCTCTCTAGTCAAATTAAAATAAATGAATGAATAGATAAAATTAAATAAGTAATTTTTTTTTAAAAAAAGTGTTGAGTTTAAAAAGCTAATCACAAGAAAATAGGCTAAGCAGAGAACAACTTTAAAAACCTATTCGTGGGGAGACCAGCAGTTAGTGTAATGGCTATTTCGCTGGACTCCCATGTAGTCGACCGCAGTTTGAGTCCCAGTGGCTTAAACTCACACTGGGCATGTGTGCATGCATGTCCAAGATCCCGAGAGGAGAATGGAGAAGGGATTGCGGTGTGGCCATCCCCCCGGGGGGTGATTTCTCGCTTTCTGTCTCTCTTTCTGGCGAGTGTACGTGCCCTATAGCAAAAACCTCCCACCCACCCCCAAAAAAAAGACCTACTTGTGGGGCCAGCAGGCCATGGGGGCTAAGGCGCTGGATCCCACGCAGCCAACTGAGTGGTATGAGTAACTGTCGGGCACAGGTGCATGTGTGCCCAAAATCCCAAGGAAAGGGGATTGTGGCATGGCCATCCAACCTGGGGCGGGTGATTTCTCACTTTCTCGCTCTTTCTCTCTGGAGAGTACATGTGCCCCATAGCAACAACTAAAATCAAAACAATACAAAAAACACCTGCCTGCGTTGGCGTTGGGCTGGCTCCATGACCTAGTGGTTAAGGCAGGCAGATCCCACATGGCTGACCACAAGTCCCAGGCCAGGTGGCTTCAGAAACACACAGGGTGCATGTGAACGCGTGCTCACAACCTCAAAAAGAGGGGCCAGCGGGTGTCCTGGTAGTGAGGGCACGGGACTCCCCTGGGCCAGCTATGGTCCGAGTCCTGTACCTGGCCACTTGCTTTCTCACTCTCCCTCACTCTGTCTGCCTCTGGTCAAACTGAAGAAGAAAAATAATAAATAAAATAATTCTTTTTTTTTTTGGAGAGGTTTTCGCTAGAGGGCGTGTGCGCTCGCCAGACAGACAGAGAGAGACAGAGAGACAGAAAGCGAGAAATCACTCCCCGGGGGGATGGCCATGCCACAATCTCTTCTCCTCCATTCTCCTCTTGGGATCTTGGGCACGCACGCACACGCGCCCGGCGTGAGCTTTAAGCCACCGGGTCCGGGACGCGAACCGCGGTCAACTACGTGGGAGTCCAGCGACATAGCCATTACGCTAACTGCTGGTCCCCAAATAAAATAATTCTTTTTAAAAAAATCCCCAAAAGGAGAGACGGAGAAGAAAAAATTATAGTGTGGCCATTCCCCATGAAGGGTACCTTCTCCTCCCTCCCGTTTCCGTCTCTCTCTCTGGTGAGCACACATCCGCTAGGAAAGCAGCCAGCCACAAGCCTGCTTGTACGATGCGTGCTGAATTGGAAATGAATGCCTTCTGGGTCTCTGCGTCCTGAGGTTGCTCTGATCTAAAAAAGAGACAGTTCTCTGGGTCACTTCCCTACAATCCCCCTGACCAGTCTTCATGAACCAGCAAGTGGCCTTCCTAACCAGTCGTAATTTCTGGGCTGGCCTTTCTCTCTGGAAGGACTCAAAGCCCCAGGAACTACAACTCCCACCATGCCCCAAGAAGAGGAAGTGCCCTCTCAGAGCTGCCGCAACAGCTTTACCTTTTAAAACAGTGCCACCTGGCGGGCCTTAAACCTCAAAGCTGAGATTCTACCTTGGGGCACCCCATCAGTAATTGCAGGGCAGCGCCAACCGTCTGTGTTCAGGTATCAGAATTCTTCAGTCCAACCTAATATGTATAAAAATAATACATATAAAGAGCTCTTATAAGCTGATAATAAGACAAATAACCTAATTAAAAAACTGCCCAAGATCTAAATACATTTCTTAAAAAGAAAAAAAAACCATACAAACGGCCAATAAGCACAGGAAGTGCTCAAGAAGCGTCACACACGGCTGGTGGGGATGCCAGCGGGGCAGCCACCTTGCCAAGGCCTGGCAACTCCTCGGGCAGCTATGCAGTGATCATCTGGCCCAGCAATTCTACTCCTGGGGTATCCACAGACAAACGAAGACGTATGCCCACACAAACACGTGTACACCACGTTTACAGCAACGTTATTCATCAGAGCCAAACGGTGTGAACAGCCCGAATGTCCCCCAGTGGGTAAGTAAAATACAGCACAGTCACTCCTCACTTAATGGCTGAGTCCCAGGCCTTTGACTAGGTTGTTAAGCGAACTGGTCAATTAGTGAGCAGCCTAAAGGCGGATGTCTTGCGGGGTGTCATGGCGCCACAGGGTATATATTTTTCAATAGATATCACATGACATTACACTAGAATCATTTCATTCTATTCACATGGAAAGTATAAATTAGATAAGCACCAGAAGGCGAGAAACACAATACAATATAAATCTGGTGTGACTGCTTTTATTTATTCTGAAAACTACTAATAATGCACAATAAAGTACAAATTCATAAATGAAATATGCAGTCTTATGTGACTGCAAACACTTCGTGTAGTGAAGATGAGCCGACTGCAAGAACAAGACAAGGCCTCAGAAGGGACTCCTGAGAGTCACACAGACAGGATGTCCCCACACGGGAGAACTGGTCACTAAGTCCCAGGAATCGTTAAACAGTTAGGTCGTCAGGGAGGAGTGGCTGTGCATCTATACGAGATGTTATTTGGTAATAAAAAATAGAATACTTAGGCCAGCAGATGGCATAGTGGTTACATCACTGCACTCCCACAAGCCCGACCACGGTTCAAGTCCTAGACGCAGTAGCTTGAAACTCATGCTGTATGTGCATGCGTGTGTGCGTGCGTGCGTGCATGCGTGTGTGTGTCCAAGATCCTGGGAGGAAAAGAGAGAAGGGTTCGTGGTGTGGCCATCTGCCCGGGGTGGAGGGGAGGGTGATTTCTCACTTTCTCTTTAACTGTCTGTCTGTGTGTGTGTGTGTCTGGAGAGTACACACCCCATAAAGCAAAAACCTCTAAAAAAAATATGCTAATACACGGTACATCATGGATAAGCCTTAGAAATATGCTAAGTGAGAAAAGCCGGTCAGGAAAAGACCACATTCTATTCATATGAAATGTCCAAAAGAAACGTATAGAGGAAGAAAGCAAAGCCGTGGTTACCTAGGGCAAGATGGAGGGGGAGAGGGTGATGACATTGAATAATCGCAAAGACGGTAACGACTGTGTATTTCTTTGGGATGATAAAAATGTCTTAAATTGATGGTGAGGATGGCTGCCCAACTCTGGATATACTCGAAACTATTCACACTAAAACACCTTCAGTGAACGAATCGTATGATAAGTGAATTATATAGTATAAGGATATTTTTTAAATTCTTCAGGGGCTAGGTAGTGGTGCAGGGTTAAAATGCAATGTTCGGGCCAGTCAGTGATTAAGGTGGCTGGATCCCACATGGCCAACTGCACAGTTCGAGTCCTGAACCTGGGGGCTTGAGAAAAACAAGCACATGTATGTGCAAGCTCAAGATCCCAACAGGAAAACAGAGGAGAAAGGATCACAGCGTGGTCCTCACCTCTAAGGGGTCATCACCTCCAAGGTCCCTCCACCCCAGTGTTTCTCTCGTTCCTTCTCTGGGCCTCTCCAGCAAGTGCGTGCGCCCTATATAGTAAATGAAAGATGAACTCAACGCTCTGAGAGGCTGACTCACAAGGGAGAGTTCCAGGTTCATTCCCAGAGGTCTCTCTGAGCATGCCAGGCACACACGTGCCGATAGTCTGGATTGGCTGAAGCTGGAGGTGAGTCATAGAATCATGACACTGTAGGACGTGCTGTCTGTCTCTCTTCCTCTCTCATTCGTGGAAGAAATAAGTGAATAATCTTTAAAAATAAAAACTTTCAGGGACCAGCAGTTAGCATAATGGCTATGTCGCTGGACTCCCAAGTAGTCGACTGCGGTTCGCATCCCGGACCCGGTAGCTTAACTCACGCCGGGCGCGTGTGCGTGCGTGCCCAGGATCCCGAGTGGAGCATGGAGGAGAAGGGATTGCAGGGTGGCCATCCCCCCTGGGGGGTGATTTCTCGCTTTCTGTCTCTCTGTCTCCCTCTGTCTGGCGAGCGCACGTGCCCTATGGCAAAAACCTCTCAAAAAAAAAAAAAAAAACTTTCAGGCAAAATGTATAAACATACTATTTTCCAAACTACTCTTCTGTCTACAGCAGTAGTTGGCAAATTTTTTCTGTAGCGAGCCAGGCAGTAAATATTTTAGGCATTGAAGGCCATATGGTCTTTGCGGCAACTACTCAATCGCACCACTTGGTGAGAGCAGCCGTGGGTACCACGTAAGCCCGTGAGTGCGCTTGCGCTCTAACAAACGTTACTTGCAAAGACAGGTGGACCCCTCATCTACAGACCACATGATGTTAATCCATACCATCATGAAGGTGACAGAACAGATAACGCCTCCGAGGTGGCAGAGGTTCTAAGCTACACATCTTACTGCGATGACAAACAGCTTGTAAACAGTGGAGAGCCTTGATCTCACTGGTTTCTGCACTCAGGCAGGCATGTGACTCCTCCAGAACACCTCCTCCTCCAGGGAGCTGCCAGACCGCAGACAGACGGACAGCTGGATTGCCACGGCACTGCCCTTAGGTCTCTCTGCCGCAACATCTCCTCGGACACCTGCCTCGGTGACCTTTAATTAAGCACCTCCTCTCCCTTCTGAGAACCTTGAATGGTATGGCTACTGCTAAGATGCCAAGTTCAATCAGCTTGTCATGGAAGTCTTCACTGAGAAGGAACCAAGGATCCCAAGGGTGAGTTTAAGCTTCCACCACTCCAATGACACACAAAAATCTCACACCGGCAATTCTTTTTTTTTTTGAGAGGTTTTTGCTATAGGGTGCGTGCACTCACCAGACAGACAGAGAAAGACAGAGAGACAGAAAGTGAGAAATCACCCCCCGGGGGGATGGCCACGCCACAATCCCTTCTCCTCCATTCTCCTCTCGGGATCTTGGGCATGCACGCACACGCGCCCAGCGTGAGTTTTAAGCAACCGGGTCTGGGATGCGAACCGCGGTCAACTATGTGGGAGTCCAGCGACATAGCCATTACGCTAACTGCTGGTCCCCCGGTAAGTCTTTGTAGCGCACACATAGGCTTCATTTATGTACCTCCCTCCCACGAGGCCTCATTCATTCATTCATCCCTATTTCCTTTCACATTACGACCTATGATGTGTGCCAGCTACTTCCAAGAGCCTAACTATCAATACTAAGAAAGGAAAAGATGGGGACCAGCAGGTGGCATGGTGGTTAAGGTGCTGGACACATCCACATAGCTGACCCTGGTTCAAGTCCTGGACCTGGTGGCTTGCTTTCTCACTTTCCCTCTTTCTCTCTCTTATCTCTCTCTGGTCAAACTAAAACTAAATGAATGAAGAAATAAAACTAAATAAATAATTTTTTTAATCTTATTTTAAAAAAAGAAAGGAAAAGATGACAGAACAAGTCCCACCATAATGGCAAGTGGGCATCCACTTACCTATATGTACTCTTTATGGGGACCAGCAGATGGCGTAATGGTTACATGGCTGGACTTGCACATAGTCAACTGCAGTTCGAGTCCTGGACCTGGTGGCTTAAAACTCAAGGCAGGTATGTGTGCATGCATGCCCAAGATCCCAGGAGGAGAAGGGATTGTGGTGTGGCCATCCCCCTTGGGAAGTGATATCTCACTGTGTGTCTCTCTCTGTCTTTCCAGTGAGTGCACATGCCCTATAGCAAAAATCTCTATTAAAAAAAGAAAAAAATTAGGAGCCAGCAGTTGGCATCGTGGTTGAGGTGCTGGACATCCCACATGGCCGACCATGGTTTGAGTCCCAGACCTGGTGGTTTGCTTTCTCCCTTTCTCTCTCTCTCTGTACATCTCTCTCTGGTCAAATTAAATTAATGAATAAATTAAAAATTGAATAAATAATTCTTTAAAAAAATTTAGGCTTTTTGTGCCAGCTTGGTGAACAACTGAATGTGTCCCGTGTCTGTGCCTCCCAAGAATGCCCTTCCTGCTTTCTATTTATTTATTTATTTATTTATTTTGAGGATTTTGCCTTAGGTCATGTGTACTCGCCAGAGAGAGAGAGAAACAGAAAAAGTGAGAGGGAAAGTAAGAAATCACCCCCCAGAGGGCTGGCCACGCCGCAATTCCTTCTCCTCCATTCTTCCCCCAGGATCTTGGGCATGCACTCACACATGCCTGGCATGATTTTCAAGTCACTGGGCCTGGGACTCAAACTGTGGTCGGCCATGTGGGAGTCCAGCGACATAATCACTACACCATCTGCTGGCCTCTCCTTTCTCTTTACTTAAGCTCTTCATGGCCCAGCCCCTGCCGTATGCAAACCTCTTCCCCACTCTAGATAGTTACGACACTTGACAGCCAGAAGAACTCCGAGACAACCTGGGGCCTCAAGTATTGATAGTTCCCCGCCCAAGACCACACGATACCTCAGAGGTTCAGCCAGCATTAGACCCTAGATCCGCACTCCTGCCATAGTGTCGAACTGCCTGCACAGCTGATCTCCAAAAGTAGGCAGCCTTATGCAAGGTCCCTCCACCTCAGTTACTCCTGCACCTGGTCCAGGTACTCCTCCTCCTCTTGGCCTGACTCCTACTCATCTATCCAGGCCAGCTTAAATGCTCTTTCACCCAAGGCCCTTTCTAGACCTATGACACCATGAGGTGGGAGTAGAATAGGGGACACTGTAACCTTCTGCGTTTGACAGTGAACATTATTCAGATGAGACCATGTATGTCCTGACGACCACTCTGCCTCCTGCCCCAGCACACAAAAAATTAAGTGGAAGGAGAGTGATGCTAGTCTTCATACTATAAACCTCTCCCCGATGCAATGAGGTAGACACTCCTAGGTCTTAATGGAGGCCGGAGGATGGAAAGGGGCATGGTGTCAACTCTACTTAGGAGAAAAGGCTGGAGATGGAGGAGTTGTGGTAGGACAGAGCCAGGAAACCTGAACAGAAAGTGCTCAGGATGGAGGACTCAAGGCCAGGAGTTTAGCCCCCTTCTATGCCAGGTCTCCTGCCGGACACTGGGGACACAGAAAGCAGTCAGACAGGCTAGCCTTTGCCCTCCACAGACTTCAGAGTCTGCTGTGACCTTGGAGAAGTCCTGATCCAGAGCTGTGCCTAACTGCCTCCCTTACTGAAGAGGGAAGCCATAAGCGTTGAGAAGAGCAGCGTAAGTCAAATGTCCATTACTGTCTCCCGCCATGACGCGCAGTGGGCCCTCGGGTCGCCCCTGCCCGGGTCTAGACTCCACTTTCACACCTGTAACAGTAATCGACGCGCCTGAATAACCTCGTGACCCTGAAACTGCCTGTCACCTTGCCCCTCACAATCAAGTGCGCAACCCGCCCCTAGCTCGGCTAGCCCCTGCCCAAAAAGGAACATGTGCTGGCCTCACCTGTCGGAGGGGCGTAGGCCCGGGCTGGGGCCCGGGGGACTGAGGCGGTGAGACCAGCCGGCGGCAGGTTCAGGAGGCGGCGGCCCCCATCCCGCAGCCGGAGGCAGCTCCTCCACATCGCCTCGGACGGCCTGGGAGGATGCGCGGCGCGAACCTGAGTACAGGAAACACCGGGCGAAGGGGCCTTCCCTCCGCCCCCAAAGCCGCACGCTCGTGCTGTACGGAAGTGTCCCACCACCTCCCACGGCTCTCAGCTTCCCCTGGACGCCGCCATCTTCGCATGACACCAATGGCGCGCCGTCGCTGCCGCGCGCCGCCGGCGCACACCTCCAGTCAATCAGCATCACAAACGCGCCGCGCCCCGCCCACTCTGCGCCGAGCCGCGGGAGAAGACTACAAGTCCCAGAGGGCCACGCGCACAGCCCGCCACGTGTTTTCCCCGCCTGCCAATGGGCGGGAGCGCCGCGTGAGCTTGCTCCCGCCCCGCCGGCGAGTCCGAGCCAATCGGAAAGGGCGGTGTGTGTGCTAGGGCAAGTGGGAGGGGGACCCAGCTCAGGACGGGGAGGCCCTGCTCGCAGGTCCCGGGGTCCCGGTGGCGGCCGGAGCGCTTGGTCCGCAGGCAGCGGGCGGGTGGTCCCCCCTCCCGCCCCCACCAGCGCGTGCGCGCCCCGGCCCCTCCCTGCCCGCCACCCTCCTCGGCTCCCGCGCGGCGGCGGCGGTTCCTCTCCCCCTCCCCCCAGCCCTGGCTCCGGGGGACCCCGCGATGCCGGTCCGCACCGAGTGTCCCCCGCCGGCCGGTGCCTCGGCGGCCTCCGCGGCCTCGCTCATCCCGCCGCCGCCCATCAACACCCAGCAGCCCGGCGTGGCCACCAGCCTGCTGTACAGTGGCTCCAAGTTCCGCGGCCACCAGAAGAGCAAAGGGAACTCGTACGACGTAGAGGTGGTGCTGCAGGTGAGCGCCGGGCCGGGCCGGCCGGGGCCCAGGGGCTCCTCGCGGCGTTCACGGGCCATGCCCGCCCGCGGCCCCTCGAGCCCGCAGCCGCGGACCAGGCCCTCGCCGCCGGGGCCTCCTGCACCCGGCGTTTCCCACCCGGGACCTGCCCAGCTGGAGTCTCACACTCTGCGACCCCTACCCTGGTCTGCCCCCTCGGACTCGGGGCCTGTCGTGACCAGCTCCTGGCAGACCCCCAACTCTCCCAGACCTGAGCCCGTGACCGGCCCGCCTGGGACCCGGAAGCCCCCCGTTGCTGGCACCCTCTGGCTTGAATCCTTCCTTCCCGGGAGGAGGAGATCGCTAGACCTGCCCTCCCCTCGGTGTGCTCAGGCTCTAAAAAGCTCTACATTGGCTTCCCCAGCCTCGGGACCCCCTGGGCCCACGTCAGACTCTCCCAGACCTGAGACGTGAGGGCCCCCAGTCCCAGGAATCCTCCCACCTGTGTCTTCCCCTGGGGTCTCCTTTGGAGAGTTTGATCTGCTCCCCCAAATGTGGGAGTGCCCTACCCCCCTTGGCCGAGAGCCTCCAACCCACAGTGGTATCTCAGACCCTGAACCCCACCTTTCCAAAACCTGGTGCTCACACCTGGGTGCCACCTAGTAGGACTCTTCCAAGTCTCCTAGGATCTTGCTTCCGAGGGTGCCCCACGTACACCCACCACCTCCTCCTCCTGGTCCAGGAACCTCCTCGCTGCCCCAGGCTTCTCATACTGCTGCCCCACTCTGCTGCTGCTGGCACTCCAACCTTCCCACCCCATACCGTCTGCAACCCGCTGTCTTTCTGCATTGGTAACTTTTATCTACACTGGCGCAGGGCTTCCTCGCAGCCTCCCATACCCGTGCTGGGGAATCTAAGGCACCCACTTCTAGTTCACATCTTCGCACCTCCCCCCTGTTTGACCTGGATTTCTGAGTACCTGCTGCCAGGCCCTGGTCAGCTTTGGAACCACAGTTTCATCTGCCTAGGCCCCTTCCGTCCCTTGCCCCTCTGGTGCCTGGCACTTATTCCCAGCCCCAGGAGGTTGGTGGTGAATTACCCTTTTTATCTCCCTTACCCACAAACCAGTCCCTCCTCCATTCCTCCCCTTCCCTTTTTCCTTAGTCTGACACCCCGGCCTGCAGGCTGCACCTGGAGGACCCTCCACACACCTGACCACCTGAGAGCCCTTCCAGAAGCCTAAGGCCCTCCATGCCACCTCCCTGCCCCTACCTCTGAGGGTGGAGTGTGCGACGTGTCAGTGCCTCGTGCTTGCCCTTTGCCCTTTAAATTTTTAAAATTTTAAATCTCTTCTCTGAACAAGTGATTTCCCACCCAGAAGACACTGGGGGTGCCTTTCCTCGTGTCCGCTTTCTTACTGTCTCGTGGGAATAAATACTTCCTGCACTTTCCCTTGGGAGCAACTGCAGACCGTGCTCAGTGCACTTGAAGTGCTGTCGTGAGCCACCATGTCTGTCGTGACTGAGAAACGAGGAGCTACGCTCATCACTCCGTGCCTGATGCGATGGTCCCCTTCTCTTTCTCTGAAAATGTGAGACTAGTGTGAAGGTGCAGGCGGGTTTTTCAGCTCATCCGACTGCTGTGGGTCATGTTTGGGGTGGTCTTGAACTTGTGCCCCTCGTCTCGTTTGATGGTTTCTGATAGGAAACTTCTGGCGGGGTGGCCAGGTAGGGAAGGGAAGTCTGCAGTGACTGTCACCCGCTGTCCGTAGTGTCATTCTGAACTGCCAGAGACTGGGCTCCTTGTGAACAGTGGAAGCAGCCAGTGGGGTGGCTGGTGATGGGGGCAGTGGTCAGCCAAGGAATGCCACCTGCGTCTGAACCGGCGCCTGCTGCTGTGTCACCGCCACCTGCCCGTGGCATGTGTGTTGCCCCATCATCTGGTTTTTCAGCCAGGACTAGTTCCTCAGACTCATCCTTCTCAGAACACTCCTGCCCGTCGCAGCGCCCTCTTCCTTGTCTGAGCTCCATCATGGAGACGGGACTCACTTCCCATACAGCACACTTGCTCAAGGTGTGCAGCTCCGTCTTCCACACGTTCACGGTGGTGTAGCCACCACCGTGACCTAATTTCGGCATATGTTCTGGCACCCCAGAGAGAAGCTTCATGCCCCTTGGCACCACCCCCTTCAACCCTGGACAACCACCAATTATTGTTATTTTCGGTTTGCCTGTTTTGGACATTTCCTATAAATGGAGTCATACAGTGTTCTTCCTCCATATCTGGCTTTTTTCACTTAGCCTCACGTTTTCAAGGTTCACCGTGTCAGCGTATGTCCGCCCCTCGGTCCTTTCTGTCGTTGAATCGTCGCTGCTGTAGAAGTCACGCCTTGTATGGGTTTTGTTTATCACCCAATCAGTTGGTGGGCATTTGGGTTGTCCTACCTGGCGCTGGGAGGACCAGTGCTGTTTGAACATCTGGGGACAAGTTTTTATGTGGACACGTGCTTTGGCTTCTCGTGGGTGGGTAGACACCCAGCAGTGGGATTGCCGGGTCACGGAACGGCTTTAGCATGTTGGTGAGTGGCCAGTGAGTCCCAAGGCAGCGCCACTGTTTCACTTTCCCTCCGCATCGTCGCCAGCACTTGCTATTGTCTGTCTCCTCAATTGTAGCCACCCGAGTGGGCGTAGGCTCTCACTGTGGGCCCGACTTGCATTTTCCTGATGGTTAACGTGCACCTTTTTTGAGATTTTGGTGTAGAGTCCCTCGAACCTTTACCAGTTTCCGGACCCTTTTTTCTTTTTCTTTTTTCCCTCTCTCATTTTTTCCTTCTACTCTTTCCTCCTAAGAAGCACAGCAGGATAAAGACCAGGTCGCTGACGGGAGCGTTGAAGAGCAGCTGCCAGGCCAGCTGTGCCGTGCCACCCTCTCGCTGAGCGCTTGCCTTGCTGTCCCTCGCGGAGGTGCCGGCCTGGAGTTTGGTTAAGCTGAGCGTGTGGTGGTGTGTGTAAGCTCGCCCTCCCACCGTGGGCAGAGTGGAAGAGACGCACGGCTGGGTGGAGGCCAGGCTGAAACTCCGACTCTTCTGTGTGTGATAACCCCCGGGAGGTGTTAGCCAACGCAGCTCACGTTTTAATCTTATTAGCAGATATCCTTGCCACCTGATACCCTTTCCGGCAGCTGGGAAACCCCAAGCTGTACCGAATTCAGTGAGAATTAAGGCCTCAAGTTTTATTAAGGTCTGTGTGTCCTTTAAGTAAAAGTTCTTTGCAGAACACGTTCATGTCGATGAGCCGCGTTAGTTAAGGTCCAACCCCAAGGTCAGTGGGGAGGATATTTAAGATGCTTGGGCAGTTTTCACACGGAACACCTTTGTCACCAGCACCAAACCAAAGGCACCTGAGCCTCACTGGAGCTCGTTCTCTGTGGTGCTGACACCATCTGGCCGACTGGGGTCATTGCAGCCTCTAAGGATGGCCTCGCTGTTTCGAAGTTGGTAGAATTCCCAGCTCTGATAAATGCCACACAACTTCCCTAGCTTCTCGAAGTGAGACGTCATTTAACGTTAAAATCATAACGTACCACAGGTACCGTTGTACAAGGGACTTCAGAAAGTTCATAGAAAATGGAATTAAAGTACAAGTTTATTTTGGTGCAAAAAAACCTGAAACCTGCATAGTTCATAATATACATCTTCTGTGAACTTTTTGGGGACCACCACCACCACCACGCTTAGTTTGCCTTCGTTCACAGGTTTGCTTTATAAGCGAGTCTCATCATGCTCTCTGAAACTGCCTATTCAGGGTGCGTCTCTACAGATGTGGGTGAGATGTACTGGTTAGTACATTTTAACCAAGTAACCATGCCCACTTCAAGCGAGCCTACAGAGGACATGGCTCTATCGTCTCATGTCATAAGGAGTTGGGGACTGTGTCCATGGAAGCAAAGGCCTCGGCTTAGGACTCTGGCTCCAGGCTGGCCCTGGCCACTGTCTGTGCCGCCCGCCTCGGCTCCCCTGGCCTGTCGCTCATGGTCTCCCTCTGGCTGCTCCAGCCGGGCCATGGCATGTACACGCCACCACGCCAGGGAAGAAGAGCCATTTCTCACACATGGCCGTCTTCAGAAGTTCTTTCCCAGGCTCAGCCAGCAGACACCCATCTGAGTGGCCAGCGGGGCCACTCGCCCCAAACCGGTGACTCGTAAAGGGCAGGGCCATGTGTTTGCCTTGGATCCATCAGGGTTGACCGGGTGTTGGGCAGGGAAGGTGCCAGCACCACTCTGGGCCCTGCCGGCACAGGGGAGAAGAAACCCGTGGTTGGGTGGGCATCGGTCTTGTCTCAGCAGCTGGCGACCGGTGCCACCAGGCCTCAGAGCAGCCGTGCCTGCTGTCCGTGTTTATCTTCGCCTCCCGACTCTACTAAGAAACAAGCGCCCATACGAAATGGTCAGAGCGGGGGTTCGCGGGACAGTCAGGTGTTCGGCCAGCACTTTGGTTCAGAACCTGAGTCGGTCCCACGTGAGTCCCCTGGAAGCCATCCTGAGGCTCCGCCCATGCTGTGAAGAGATCTCACTTGGGGTAAACACCAGGAGGGGCAGCTGTCCGGGGTTGGGGTACAGTGGCAGGAGGGAGAAGAGGCCAGAACGACACGAGACAGTCAGGCGGGGTTACGGGGAACACCTCCGTACAGGGAGACGGAAACCTATGCCCCGCAGGGCCCCGAGTCCAGATCAGATGGGCACGTGTGGGGAAGACGGTGCAGAGAGCAAGGCTTGAGCAGGCCCACCGTTCCAGAGCCACGCTCAGCTTCGAGGTACTCCACTGAAGGGAGGCGAGCAGTCTGGAATCCGTGGCTTCATCAGAGCAGCGCCTGTGACGGTCCTGAAGGCCGAGTAAGCCAGGGCTGCACTGGCCGTGCACTGACCCAGGCCAGCCGTCCTCCGCCTGGCCTTGCAGGGTTTCCAGAGGACCCCCAGCGTGCCGCAGCGGGTCTTCCCTTCTGTAATGGGCTGTGTGTCCTCTCTTTCCAGCACGTGGACACAGGGAACTCTTACCTGTGTGGGTACCTGAAGATCAAAGGCCTGACCGAGGTAAGCACTCCGCGACCTGGACCAGGACTGGGGTTCAGGCGGGCCGTCCCAGTCGGTGAGGCCTGACCAGAGCACCCCGTTCTGAAGTATGGTCACTGCACATGGAACATAAAGCAAGCGGTTTCGGCGTGTCCTGTGGCAGAGTGCACAGAGGCACAGATTAATTAGGGCTGATTGGTTAGTGTGCTATAGGGCATACGCTCTCTGGAGGAAAAACAGAGGGAAAGTGAGAAATGACCCCGGGGGGAGGCCATTGCCACAGCCCATTCTCCTCCATTTCTCTCTCGTCTCAGGATTTTGGACATGCGTGCTTTTCAGGCTGCAGTCAGCCATGTGGGATCCAGCTGCCTTGACCACCATGCCTCAGCTGGTCCCAAGATTCAGAAAGATTCAAATCTTTTTTTTTTTTTTTTTTTTTTTTAAGAATTATTTATTTTAGGGACCAGCAGTTAGCGTAATGGGACCACAGTTCAAGTCCCAGACCCGGTGACTTAAACTCATGCCGGGCGTGTGTGCGTGTGTGGCCAAGATCCCAAAAGGAGAATGAAGGAGAAGGGGTTGCGGCATGGCCATCCCCCCTGGGGGTCATTTCTCGCTTTCTGTCTCTCTGTCTGGTGAGCGCATGCCCCCTATAGCAAAAAAAAAAAGACTTATTACTTTTTTTTTTTTTTTTTATAATTTGCTATAGGGTATACATACTTAGCAGAGAGAGAGAAAGTGAGAAAGCAAGCCTCCAGGTTTGGGACTCAAACTGCTGGCAGCCATGTAGGAGTCCAGCACCTTAACCACATGTCACCTGCTGACCCTGGATTCACAAATGTTTTAAGTTTACAAATATGTCACAATGGGAACCAGCAGTTAGTGTAATGGCTATGTCTCTGGACTCCCATGTAGTCGACCACGGTTCACGTCCCGGACCTGGTGCCTTAAAACTCACGCCGGGCGCGTGTGTGTGCGTGCCCAAGATCCCGAGAAGAGAATGGAGGAGAAGGGATTGCGGCGTGACCATCCCCCCTGGGGAGTGATTTCTTGCTTTCTGTCTCTCTGTCTCTCTGTCTGTCTGGCGAGTGCACACCCCTATAGCAAAAATCTCTCCAAAAATAAAATATATATATGTCACAATGAAACCAATGCTATTGATTTTGGGTTTTTTAAGTGAATTTGTTTATTCCATGAAAGAGAGAGAAACAGACTTTCCCAGTAGGGTCTTCACTCTGACCCACCCCCAGCCTCAGCCGGGGCACGGGGGCGGGGAAGGAGCACGTGTGCCTCATGTCCGGGCTGTCACTGCACCACCACCTCGCCCCTTGATTTTGGTTTAATCCTTCTGGGGAACTCATTTATAAGAATATGGCTCTCCCCCTCGTGATCAGTGCAGCAGTTTCCGAGATGAGCGTCCGTCATACAAGAGCCAGGGTCCTTGAAGGTCTTTAAATCCCTTAGCTCACTGTAACAATGAGAAGTGACCGTCCCGTTTCTAGCAGGGCAGCATGCTGAGTGGGGCGTGTGCCCCGCTGTAACCCACTTTTTAAACCTCTGAGCTGCTGGGAATTTAGAATGCCGGAAGGAGCATCCTCTTCCCCACTGGCGAGTAAACAGGAAGAGGAAGGAAGGAGGTGACGGGACTGGCCGTCACACCCTCCCCGAGTGCTGGGGCTTGACCTGGCCGAGCTGTCCTTTGGCCTTTCTCAGCTCTCTGGGGCTGGGTGACCTCACTCTGCCCCTTAGTGGTTCTGCAATCTGTGATCTCTCTACATTTCTGGTTTCCTCACCCGTAAAGTAGGAATTGAAAACCCCCTGCAGTCTGCTCTGTGGGGTCGGCCTAGGGTAGGAAGAGCACTGAGGAGAGGCACCAGCAGGTGGCATAGTGGTTAGGGTAGTGGACTCCCACGTAACTGACTGTGGTTCTAGTCCCAGACCTGATGGCTTGGAAGTCATGCCAGGTGCGTGCATGTGCATACCCAAGATCCCAAGAGGAGAACAGAGGAAAGGGGATTGTGGCGTGCCACCCCCCCACACCGTGGGATGATTTCTCACTTTTCTTCTCTCTCTCCAGTGAGTGTACATACCCTATAGCAAAAAGAAAGAAAGAAAGAAAGAAAGAAAGAAAGAAAGAGAAGACACTGAGGAAGAAGCTTTTGAAACTAACTTTAGAAGTTTTTCCCTCATGGTGGGGAAGGCAGCTGGAGAGGCAGGGCCCCAGACAGGGCTTACTACGTTGCATATTCCCCCTCGCCTCCAGCTAGCCAGGGCCATGGACACCCACGGCATGCCCAGCCTGTTCAGGTTGACCTGGGACGTGAACCCAGGCCCTTCCATGCAGCTCTGGTATCACACGGCAGCACCCTGCTCCCTGCCTGCACCACCACAATGGGCCTCTGGTGCTCAATTGAGGTCCAGTCCACAAATCCTGTAACCCACGGGATGAAAGTGTTCCTCCATCGACTTAGTGTAGTCGCGGAACTGCACTATTTGACACCTTTTAAAACTTACAGATCAGGGGACCAGCAGGTAGGGTGGTGGTTAAGGCACTGGACACTCCCACATGGCTGACCACGGTTCGAGTCCCAGACCTGGTGACTTGTTTTCTCACTTTTCCTCTCGTTCTGTGTATCTCTTTCTGGTCAACTTAAAATAAATGAATGAATAAATAAATTTAAATTAATAAAAAATATACGTATTTTTAAAAAAAAAAGGCTTATAAATCTAGGGGATCCCAGATGGCGTAGCAGTTACATCACTTGACTCCCACATGGCTGACTGCAGTTCGATCCTAGACCCAGTGCCTTGAAAATCCCACGTTTGCATGTGCATGCGTGCCCAAGGTCCCAGGAAGAGAAGGGAGGAGAAGGGATTGCAGCGTGGTCATCCCCCAGGGGGTGATTTCTCACCTTCCCTCTCACTGTCTCTGTCTGTCTCTCTCCCATGACCCTAAGGCAAAAACTTCTTTAAAAAAAAAATTATCAGCCTAGTATGTGGTTGCCACAGGTAGGAAAATGCAGAAATCCATAACAAACCTCTGACTTATATCTGTAGTGTCATTTTTGCTTCTTTCCCATTTAAACTACTGTACTACCACCTGGGTCTTTATTACTTAAAATGTCAAATATATAACTTACTTTAAATTAGTTTTCGTAATCGTCAGAGAGTGCCTGTATTTCCAGAGAGAGAGGCGTGGGCACGCTGCAGGCTTTCCTCCCGCGCCCTCCGCCCCTCAGGGTTTGGGAGCGTGTGCACAGGCGTCCAGCACGTTTTCCGCGCTGCCAGGGCCAGTATTTGAACCGCCGTGTGGGATCTGCTCCCTTAACCACTGTGCTGCGGGGCCAGCTCTCATTACGCTGTTTTTGGAAGTTTATTCATTTATTTCCTCTGTGAAAGAGAGACAGGCTCCACCCACAGGGTCTCCATGCTGCAGTCCACCCCCAGGTACTGTCGTACGACGGCCTGGACCCAGTGAAGCGGGTAAATGGTCTGAGCTGTCTCCCTTAGCTGCACAATGTGGAGACTTAACTATTAACTGGACATAATTGCTCTCTTCACTAGTCACAGTCACACCGTAAAGTCTGTGCCTTCTAGAAATGAAATCTCAGGGACCAGCAGTTGGCGTAACGGCCATGTCGCTGGACTCCCACGTAGTCGACCGCGGTTCGACTCCCGGACCCGGTGGCTTAAACTCACGCCGGGCTCGTGTGCGTGCGTGCCCAAGATCCCGAGAGGAGAATGGAGGAGAAGGGATAGTGGCATGGCCATCCTCCCTGGGGGGTGATTTCTCTCTTTCTGTCTCTCTGTCTCTCTCTGTCTGGCGAGCGCATGCACCCTATAGGAAAAACCTCTCCAAAATAAAAAGAAAAGAAAAGGAAAAAAAAAAAGAAATGAAATCTCAGGATTGTAAAAAACGGGTATTAAATGACATTCCTGGACCAGCAGTGGCCTGTGGTTAAGGTGACTAGATCTCACATGGCCGATAGCACAGTTTGAGTCCCAAACCCAGCAGCCTGGAAAAATGCACTGGGCATGCGTGCATGCCCAGGATCCCAAAAGCTCACACACCCTCTGACAAAATTTTGAAAAAAGAAAAAAATGCATTTCTGAGCCAGCCACCAACAGGGAGAGAGCCTTTCCAGCAGCACAGCCCAGCGGTGTGGCCAGCCCCTCCTCACAGAGGCCCACGTGGAGGGCCGGCAGCCCCGCCTGGGGTGCTGAGATGGCTGGGCACAGGAGACGCTCTCGGGCCCGAAGCACCCGCCGTGCTGCCAGTTTGTCACAGACTGAGGTGCACACGGGCCGTTGTCCTCAGTCCCCTACAGCCAGTTGGCTAGCTGTGTCCTGACGGCGGGTGGGTGAGTGGGCCTGAGGGGCAGGGCGATGGCCTCCATGGCTGATGACAGCCAGCCCCCCAGGGAAGCCCACCTCTGCCGGGGGTGCTGATCGCCCGGGGGGGGGGGGGGAGTGAGAAATCACCCCCCGGGGGAATGGCCACGCCTCAGTCCCTTCTCCATGCTCCTCTTGGGATCTCGGGCACGCACACGTGCCCAGCATGATTTTCAAGCCACTGGGTCCGGGACTCGAACTGCGGTTAGTCCCATGGGGCCCTGCTCCCCTTGAATGCGTTTACTCCGTAACGAGGCAACTTCAGGAGGTCTGTAGAAACCTGTTGGCGCTGTCTGTGGCGGTTCGAACTCCAGTGCTGGACATGGCCAATTGTCTTGTGGACCCTTGGGTCGGCCCGAACACGAGGCAGGCTCGTGTGCCTGTGCCCAAGGCCCTGCCAAGCTGGAGGCCAGGGGAAGGGCATCGGGTGCCCTATCTCTCTTTGTCTCTCTTTCATGCACGTACATGTGCTCTCTATCATGAATGAAATAATAAACTTAAAAAAAGCAATGTTGGGGCCAGCAGATGGCATGGTGGTTAAGACGCTAGACTCCCACATGGCTAATCACGGTTCAAGTCCCTGCAGCAGCGGTGCCCCGTCCTGTCCCAGGGAGCCTCCGGGCCAGCTCTGGAGGCATCCCTAGGGAGGGTCCCGAGTGCCCAGGCCAAGCTGAGGCTCTCGCAAAGCCGTCAGATGGTGGTCTTAAATATGTGTGAAGGCACACTGCCGGGTAAGGGGGACACGCACCCTACCCTGCACGCGAAGGGTCTGAAGGGGGACAGCAGGACCTCCGAGGTCCTGAGAGGTTTAGGACTATGTCTGTGGCTTGCCAGGCAAGGTGGAGGATGCACGTGCTTGCCAGAGCGAGCCAGAGAGAGAGGAGGTGGGAAACCACTCCCCACGGGTCATGGTCACATCGCAGGCCCTTCTCCACTTCTTCCTTCTGAGATCCCAGGCATGTGCACACACACGCACCCGGAGTGTTTCTCGAGCTTTCGCGTCCAGGCCTAAGAACTTAGGTTCAGGCTGTGTGGGATCTTAACCACCATACCACTGGCTGGTCCTGCCTATTTATAGATACATAAATAAGTGGCAGATGCAATTAACAGTATAAGGGGGCTTCAAAAAGCTTGTGAGAAAAATAAAATTAAAGCATGAGTTTATTTTAGTGCGAAAAAACCTAAATCCATGCGTAACTTTTTCATGTGTATTTTCTATGAACTTTTCATGGAAACTTTTTTCTCTTCTAAGTAGTACGTGACAACTTGTTTATTCCTTCAGTGACATGTTCTTCTCAAAATTGTTTTTATTTTATTTATTATTAGTATTGTTATTTCAATTTGCTTTAGGGTATGTGCACGCACCAGAAAGAGAGAGAGACAGTGAGAAAGCAAGCTGCCAGGTCCAGGACTCGAACTGTGGTCAGCCATGTGGGAGTCCAGAGCCTTAACCACTACACCATCTGCTGACCCCTCAATGATATGTTTTATAATAATTAGCATTTTTGCAGACATCATTTACATATATTTTCCCTTCTATAAATTGTCTTAGGTCATATAATAGAATTAGATGTATTTCTACATCTAATTAAGATACATCAAGATAGCCTACCAAAAAGCTCACTGCTAGAAAGAAGAATTGCTGTGGAAGGGACAGGTGACAGGTTGAGAAGAAGGCCCAGTCCACAGCTTGCAGGAGACTTGACTGTGAGCAGTGGGGTGTTGCAGCCTGTTTGGGGGTGAATACCTTGGAAAGTGAGATCTAATTTCGGATCCACTGTGAACACTAGAATATCCAGAATGCACTTGTGGAAACCGTCCACACTGCTTTCGGGAGACCAGCACGTGAACGAGTGCAGTCAGAAGATTCTCCGCCTCCGGCCGAGCTGTGAGGGACTTACCCAGATCTGTTTCCATGGCGCACCACCAGCCAGCCCTGTCTGACGGGTGGGCACTGTGAGCCCCGTGACCGGTTTCGTTCGGTCAGGAAGAAGTTAGGCAAGGATGGTTCTGCAGAAGGTTCCAGCACTCTTTCGACATCCCGTTCTGACCTCTGGGCTTTTCCACAGGAGTATCCAACCCTCACAACCTTCTTTGAAGGAGAAATAATCAGCAAAAAACACCCTTTCTTAACTCGAAAGTGGGACGCAGATGAAGACGTTGATCGGAAACACTGGGTGAGTCGGGCTGGTCGCTCTGGGTGGCCCAGGGTCTGCTGGAGGATGACCCCGTCCTTCCCGCAGGGGCCCGCAGGACTCTGCAGCCGGGGGAGGGAGGCCGTTCCTCCACCCAGGCCTCAGCTGACCCGCCTTCCCTTCTGTTGGTTTGTTTCTTCTAAATTCATTTCATCAGAGCGAGCGAGACCCAGGGTGTGTGCCAGCATCCCTGAGGGTCTTCACGCCGTAGTCCACCCCAGCCTCAGCCGGCCTGGGTCGCTGGCACGCATGCACACACCCAGTGTGCTCGGGGTAGTCCTGGCCGGGAACCCAGGAGGCAGCGTGTGGGTCCAGCTGTGCTCCCCTGTGCCCTGGCCCCAGACCTCCCCGACGTAGCCGATGGTTACCCGACAACACCCACAGAGCTCCACCAAGGCCGGGTCTGCTGTCAGCAGTTCCCGCCTGTGGTCCATCTCCCGTGCACCCTTCCCCTCCAATCCCCTCCGCCTAGGGGGACCCTGTGACCCAGCAGGTGTCGCTGACTGTAGGGTCGACGGGAGGTGGAAGTGCCCCTCAGGGAACCTGGCCCCGTGCTGGCTTGCAGGTGACGCACAGCCACGTCACTGCTTGTCCCCGCCCCACTAGACACAGGAGAGGACAGTGCCCAGAGCTCCGGGCTCCCCCTTTACTGTCTATCCTCCAGGCACAGCCGCTTCAAGATGGTTGTCCCAGCGTCCTGAGTGACAGTCCCAGAAGTCTCCCGTCTTGAAAACTCTCCCCCTCAGTCTGGTGTGATAGCATTTCAGCTTAGTGGCCACACCGGTGAATCTCCAACGCTGGCGAAGTCCAGCGTGCTCGCCCCAGAAGCAGCTGTGTCTGTGACAAAGGTTCTAGAACTCATTTTTCCCACTGCCACTCACACCCTGGTTCTGACATGACGCGGCAGACCCTGGCCTAAGACAGCCTCACTGCAGATCAGCTGCTTGCTTTATTAATGCTTATTTATTTATTTATTTTTCATTTCAGTTTCTTCCATACTTTTTAACCTGAGTTCGGGAGGAGCATCTGCGAAATGCTAAGTTTGGGTTAAATATGTCTTTAATTTTTAATTGCCAGAGGGCATGTGTACTCACCAGGAGTGGAGAGGAGGAGAGAGGGAGAAGAGAAAGCACCTTCCGGGGGGCCACAGTCACACCTCCTCCCCTCACCACCATCTCTCCATTCTGCTAAGGTTTGAGGCAGACATGCCCATAGGCCCAGTATGGTTTTTGTTGTTTATTTTTATTTTTCCCCCCAGTATTTTTTTTTAATAGAGATTGTTGCTATAGGATGTGTGCACTCACCAGAGAGACAGAAAGCAAGAAATCGCCTCCTAGGGAGGATGGCCATGCTGCAATCCCTTCTCCTCTTGGGATTTTGGGCACGCACACACATACTCCCAGCATGAGTTTCAAGCCTCCGGGTCCAGGACTCAAACCCTGGTCAGCCATGTGGGAGTCCAGTGGCATAACATTATACCATCTGCTGGTTCCAGGTTTTTCTTTTTAAAAGACCTTTTTGCCTTAAGGCATGTGCGCTCACCATAGAGAGACAGAGACAGTGAGAGGGAAAGTGAGAAATCACCCCCCTAGGAGGATGGCCACGCCACAAATCTTTCTCCTCTATTCTCCCAGGAGGAGCTCCCCTTTTTCTTTTATTAAAGTTTCTTGGACATGCATGCACATGCTCCCAGCAGGAGTTTCAAGCCATCGGGTCTGGGACTCAAACCGCAGTTGGCCATGTGGGAGTCCAGCGATGTAACTGCTGTGCCATCTACTGGCCCTCTCCTCTAGTGTATTTTTCAGATCACTGGGTCCCAGATTCTAACTGTGGTCAGCCATGGAAGATCTGGCTCTATTAATCATTATGCCACAAAACTGGCCCTAAATTTAAACTTAAATTTGAGCTTTTTAAGTCATTTTGTGAAAGCTATTGTTTTGATTTTTTAGAAAACGGACACACAAAGCTAGAAAGTTGTCTGTCTTTGTAACTTGAGGCAGTGAACAAGACCCAAGTATCCTGAAGGCGGGGGAGCCCAGGTGGTATGATGGCGCAGCGCTCGGGTCCAGACGGTGGCAGTGATGCTCTGCAAAGCTGACCCACGTAGGGCACGCCCAGTCCGCATGCAGGGACCTCTTTGAGTGCCCTGGGCATGCTCGTGCCCACGGTCCAGGGCTGGGCAGGGGTGGATTGTGACCTTAAGAACCTGCTGGGGGTGCTGTCTTTCTTTCTCTGTCTTGTTCATGGAAG
>JAKSZU010000011.1:2675417-2706884 GCA_026018925.1 Tupaia tana
GGACTCCCACGTAGTCGACTGCGGTTCGTGTCCTGGACCCGGTGGCTTAAAACTCACACCGGGCGCGTGTGCGTGCGTGCCCAAGATCCCGAGAGGAGAATGGAGGAGAAAGGAGTGCGGCATGACCATCCCCCCCCGGAGGGTGATTTCTCGCTTTCTGTCTCTATGTCTCTGTCTGTCTGGCGAGCGCACGCGCCCTATAGCGAAAAAAAAAAAAAAAAAAAAAAAAAAACTCTCCAAAAAAAAAAAAATTTTGACCAGAGAGGGACAGAGTGAACGAGAGAGAGAGAGAGAGAGAGAGAGAAAGTGAGAAAGCAAGCTGCCAGGGCTGGGACTCGAACCACGGTTAGCCATGTGTGAGTCTAGCACCTTTAACCACCACGCCACTTGCTGGCCCCATGTGTTCTACATGCTGCTGGGTCCAGGACTCGAACTGCACATTCAATCATGTGGGGTCCATTCAGCTTCACCACCATGCCACCAGCTGGTCCAAGACCCGCCTCATTCTTTTTTTTTTTTTTTTTTTTTTTTGAGATGTTTTTGCTGTAGAGCGCGTGCACTCACCAGAGAGACAGAGAGAAACAGACAGAGACAGAAAGCGAGAAATCACCCCGCAGGGGGGATGGCCACGCCGCAATCCCTTCTCCTCCATTCTCCTCTCGGGATCTTGGGCACGCACGCACACGTGCCCGGCGTGAGTTGTAAGCCACAGGGTCTGGGACACGAACTGCGGTCGACTACATGGGAATCCAGCGACATAGCCATTACGCTAACTGCTAGTCCCTCACCTTGTTCTTTATGACTCAGTGTGTTTAACCAGTCCCTGGAGCACAGTGTCCCCTGCATTCTGTTTGCGGGAACAACGCTGCACACAGAGTACTCTCGGCAGCATTGTCTTCACACCTCTGTGCAGAGTTATGTGTGGGGGAAGTTTCCGGAAGAGCAAGCCCTTGGTGCGGTCCATGGGTGACTGCTCTGTGTCAGGAATCCCTACACGGGCGCTCACTTGGCAGCACATATACTAACATTGAAACGGTGCAGAGATTAGCACGGCCCCTGGGCAAGAATGATACGCAAATTCGTGAAGCGCTCCATATTTTAATTTTTGTAAAATATGCCTCAGATGAGGGACTGACAAACAGGATTCACTGGGAACTCAAGCGGCTTACTTGAAAAAAAAAAAGATGAACCCAATTAAAAGATGGGAAAATAGAGACCAGCAGTTGGCGTAATGGCTGTCGCTGAACTCCCATGTAGCTGACCGCGGTTCGAGTCCCAGACCCGGTAGCTTAAACTCACACCAGAGCGTGTGCGTGTGTGCCCAAGATCCCGAGAGGAGAATGGAGGAGAAGGGACTGCGGCATGGCCATCCCTCCTGGGGGTGATTTCTTGCTTTCTGTCTCCCTGTCTCTCTTTCTGTCTTTCTGGTGAGTGCATGCACTCATGGCTAAGTGAAGCAAGCCAGGATATGAAAGAAAGATATTCTATGTATCCACCTAATATATACCAACTATCCACACTCTAGGGTAGAGATTGAAATTTTGGAGGTCATAAAAGCAGTGAAAATAGTTCTAGATGCTGAGAGGCATGACATTAATACGACACAGAAATGGTTTACTACCTGTGGATGGTAACACGTATAGTATTCTCAACTGGACTGCTCTGAGAAGTATTCTCTTTACAAGTCAAATGATGTATAGTGATCGAATGTTTTAAAAAATGAGAATAATAATAATAATCTGAAAAAAATGAAAAGCTATTTGACGATGATGGGGATATTAATGTCTTTGTCTTCACTGATATGCATGGTAATCGTGCTAGAAAAAGAAATGCTATACACTGTAAAGATATATGTGATGCAGTGTAATATAAAAATATAATAATAACATTTTTATAAAAAAGGAATCCCTATATCGGAATCTCAGACCCAAACATAGGGTTTAAAGTTGAACTCGGCAAAATTGCTTCCCGTTAGGGGGATCCCACATACCAACCTAAGGTGAGATCTCTGGAGATCTGCACGCTGTCAGGCACACCCTAGCCACTGGGGTGATCCTAACCTCCGCTGGGGTCACAGCCCGGCATCTGCCCTCCCTTCATAGACTCCTCACAGCAGTGACCCCTTCCAGAATGTCCCACTCGTTGCCAGTCTCCAGATCTTGAGCCTTGCCTGTGATGACCAGAGCCACGTGGCTTCCTTCACGAAATCCACCTCCCTGGGTTGTCCTTCGGTTAACTAAAATCCGGTTCTGTTGCTTAAGACCAAAGACCTCATCTGACACCTTCTCCATTCCTAGCTTAATTCACGCCCCAAATCAATAAACAGCTGCTCCTCCACGCCATGCTGCCTTTCAAGCCATTAGTGAAAGAATGGAATGGGCCAGTCAGGTGGCGTGGTGGTTAAGATGGCTGGATTTCACATGAACAGCTCTGTGGTTTGAATCCCAGACCCTGTGGCTTAGAAAATATGCCGGGTACATGTGCATGCATGCCGAAATCCTGCGGGGAATGGAGAGAGGATTGCAGCATGGCTCTCTCCTCTGAAGAGTGACTTTTCACTTTCTCACTTTCTGGTTCTCTTTCTCTCTGTATTCTATAGCCAAAAAAAAAAAAATATATATATATAATGATAGGACCAGCCAGTGGTATGATGGTTAAGGCACTGGATCCTGCGTGGCTCCAGTCCCAGACCCTGAGGCTTGGAAAATACACTAGGGGGGTGGTGTGGTGGTTAACGGCACTGGACTCCCATATGGCTGACTGCAGTTCGAGTCCTGAACCTGGTGGCTTGCTTTCATACTTCCCCCTCTCTCTGATCAAACTGGAAAATAATAATAATAACAATAAATAAAGTTAAATTTTAAAAATTCTTTAAAAAAATGAAAAAGAAAATATGCTAGACATGTGTGCAGGTATGCCCAAAATTCCCCCCCCCCCCCAAAAAAAAAGAATGGAACAATTCTCTCAAAGGTGTGGTGATCTTCTACCCATCCTGGGTGCTTCTCCATTAATTTTCATTTTTTAACGCTGAAGGGCACACACACACACTTTTGAGGGAGAAATTACTCCCTAAGAGGCCTAGTCATGCTACAATCCTTTTTCCTCCAGTTTTCCATCCACCAGGATCCTGGCACACACTCACACACAGCATGAAGCCCACAGGTCAGGACTTGAACCACAGTTGGCCACGTGGGATCTGGCTCCCTCTGTGCCATGCCCACCGCTGCACTGCGGGGCCAGCCCTCCATTCGGTCTTGACTGGCTCAAGGAAGGAGCTGGCAAAGGAATGCCCGAGTCTTATTTCACTCTCCCAGCACCCGCCCCACCGTGCTGCATGTGCGATAAATAGCACACCATTTCCTGCCCGTGTGCCCCAAATGTTGCAGAAAGAGAAGACTTGCCACCTCGCTGGGGACCGTGCCCTGTCCTCCATGGCTCCTGGCCTGATCAGTTGGGACAAGACATCTCCATCAGACTGAGATGACAGCCGGCTCTCTGGCGTCGAGGGCATGAAACTGGAAGTCAGAAAGCCGGGGTTCGAATCCTAGCCCCTTCATCCCGAGTTAATTTCACCTCCTCAGGGCCTGAGTTTTTCAAGCTGTTCACGGCGCACATAATCCAGCGCCGCGCCACGGTTACAGGAGGGCACTGGGGCAGCGACCAGTCCACCCGGGCGCTCTTTCTTTGACTTTCTTTTTGTTCTTTTCTATTTTGACATGGGGCACATGGCTTGTCGGAGAGAGAGAAAGTGAGAAAGCACTCCCTGAAGAGGAGGCCACGCCGCAAACCCTTCTCCGCCATTCTCCTCTTGGGATGCTGCTGGGTCCAGAATTCAAACCACTCAGCCGACCATGTGGGATCCAGTCACCCTAGTCTCTGTGCCACTGGCCAGAGCCCCGCTCCTCCCGCTTTTTAGACAGGGTATCTCTGTATGAGCCTCTCGACTCGGTCTCCCAGGCAGGACTGCAGCCACACGCCACCACACTTGGCTGGGTTTTTGTTTTTTTCTTTACTTATTTCCCTCATGAGAGAGACAGAGACAGAGACCTTTGACATGGTTTCATCATGCCTTCGTCCGCTCCACGTTCCAGCCTGCCAGGACCACGCGTGCTCCCAGCTCGTTCAGGTCGACCGGGACCTGAACCGGGCCCCTCGCGGCTCCAGTACCGTGCAGTGGTGCCTGCCTCTCTTCCAGGCAGAGGCTCTCCTGCGCCCGGGCCAACCTCGCACTCACCACCCTCCTGCCTCAGCCTCCTGGTTGCTGGGATGACAGGCACACAGCAGCGTGCTGACCTCGGGGTGGGCGGAATCTGGATCTCCCAAGTGGCCCCAGCTGTGGAGCGTCACATCTTAGCAGCTGGGCCACCACTTCCTTCCCGAGCTCGATTCTCCCAGTGTGGAACGGGCAGGGTGCCGATGACCCCCACCTGGTCCACGTCGCACGCAGGTCAGAAGGCCCGGATGACACGCCAGGCCTGAGCACGTGTGTCAGCAGGGAAGGGCTGTGTGCACGCGTGGAGGGGAGGCTTGACCTGTGCTTCCGAGAGACCACGACTCAGTGACCTCCCAGCTAATCAGGGGTCCTCACCGAGTTCTCGGGCCTGGCCCCACCAGCGGCCCTCACCTGTGACAAGGGAGGCCAACAAGGGTTCTTGTTCCATTTTACAGACGGGACATGCAAGAGAACCGGCCTCGCCAAGGAAGACGCGTCAGTGCCTGCTAGTGGGAAGAGTGCCCGTTCTCCAGTCTTCCCTGCTGGGCGGGTTCCCTCTGTGCAGACGCAGCCAAGACCTGGCTGCTTGGAGGGGTTACACATATAGGCCCTGGGAGCCAGCAGGTGTGGTGGTTAGGGCGCTGGGTTCCCACATGGGTGACCACAGTTCGAGTCCTGGACCTGGCAACTTGCTTCCTCACTTTGCCTTTCTCTCTCTCTTTCTCTCTTCCTGTCTTCCCCTCTGTCTCTCTCTGGTGAACATATAGCACATTAAAAATAAATAAATAGTAGGCCAGCAGATGGTATGGTGGTTAAAGCACTGGACTTTCACATGACCAACTAAGGTTCGAGTCCTGGACCTGGCAGCTTGCTTTCTCGCTTTCCCTTTCCCTCGCTGTCTCTCTCTGGTCAAATTAAACAAAAATAATAACAAATGGGGACCAGAAAGTGGCGTGGTGGCTAAGGTGCTGGACATTCCCACATGGCTGACCACGGTTCGAGTCCCGGACCTGGTGGCTTGCTTTCTCAGTTTCCCTCTATCTCTCTCTCTGTGTCTTTCTCTGCTCAAATGAAGAATAAATGAATAAATAAATAAAATTAAATAAAAAGTAATTATTAAAAAATGAATTAAATAAAATGAATAGGGGCTGGCAGGTGGCTTGGTGGTTAAGGGTGCTGGACTCCCATATGGCTGACTATAGTTCGAGTCCTGTACCTGGCAGCTTGCTCGCTCTCTCTCTCTCTCTCTCTCTCTATCCCTCTCTGGCCAAATTGAAATAAATGAATGAATGAATAAATAAAGTTAAATAAAATAATTTTTAAAAATAAAATAAATAAATAATTCCTAAAAATAAATAAGCCAGAGGTCAGCAGATGGTGTAGCAGTTACATTGCTGGACTCCCACATGGCTGATTGCAGTTCAAGTCCCAGACCTGTGGCTTAAATCTCACACCCGGCATGTGTGCATGTGTGCATGTGTGCCCAGGACCCCAGGAGGAGAACGGAGAAGCAATTTGTAGTGTGGCCATCTCCCCTAATGAATTCTCACTTTCTCTGTCACTGTCTCTGTCTCTCTCTCAGGCAAGCACACATACCCTAAGGCAAAATATATATATAGCTAAATCCTATTAAATAATAATAATAATAATAATAATAATAATAATAATAATAATAAACAAATACAGGTCCAAGGGAGTCTGGGATCAAATCCCTACTCAGCCCCTTCTCAGCTGTGTGACCTGGGACAAGTTGCTGTCCCTCTCTGGCCCTCACGCTGCCTGCGTCACTGTGCCTAGTGGTGGAAAGAAAGCACTTGGCGGGACCAGCACTTAGCGTAATGGCTATGTCGCTGGACTCCCATGTAGTCGACCGTGGTTCGAGTCCCGGACCCGGTGGCTTAAACTCATGCTGGGCGCGTATGCACGCATGCCCAAGATCCCGAGAGGAGAATGGAGGAGAAGGGATTGCGGCGTGGCCATCCCCACTGGGGGTGATTTCTCACTTTCTGTCTCTCTGTCTCTCTCTGTCTGTCTGGCAAGCACATGTGCCCTATAGCAAAAACCTTTCCCCAAAAAAAGGAAGCACTTGGCACAGGGCCTGGCACTGAGCAGGCACTGCCCGGCACGCAGCGCTGCTGGGAGAACAACACAGGGCCCGACGCCTGGCCATGGCCGGGGTTCTAGGCCTAGGCTGGTACGTGGAGTCTCAGGATACCAGTCCACCCGGACCTCCCTGCCGCCTTCACCACCCACTGGCCTCTCTCACTCACCGCCTGTGCTTCCTGAGCCCTGCTCTGTGACACAGGGACCTGGGTCCAGGCTGGGCAATTCTGGCCACCAGGCTTGGAGGAGGCCCTCACAGATACAGCAGTTAGAAGGCAGAGGTGGTGGGCGGGGAAGGGGGCAGGAGGCCCGCGGCTCAAGGGGTGAGAAGATGCAAAGGCTGGGCCGTTTTAACCCCGAAGAAGGCATACACTCCAGCTCCCAGACCTGCCCTCCCTCCCTTGGCCTCTCCCTCTCTCCCACCCGCCCTCCGTTTCTGCCCTCTCCCTTCCTTTCTTTGCTTCCATAACTTTTTTTTCTTAGTGAGTTAGTTTGTTTGCCATCGATAAATCCCTTGTCTGCTGCAATCCCTTTCCTCCGTTCTCACCCTGGGATTTTGGGCACGCGCGCACATGCACCTGACATGATTTTCAAGCCGCAGGACTGGGACGCAAGCTGCAAGGGCCATGTGGGAGCCCAGCCCCTCAGCCGCCACGCCACCTGCTGGCTCCTCCCCTCAGAACTTCTTCTTCTTCTTCTTTTTTTTTTTAAGAATTATTTAACTTTATTTATTGATTGATTTTTAATGTGACTAGAAAAGGACAGAACGAGAGAGAGAGAGAGGGAAAGTGAGAAGGCAAGCTGCCAGGTCCAGGACCCCAACCACGGTCGGCCATGGGGAGTCCAGTGCCCTTAACCGCCACGCTACCTGCCGGCCCCCTTCCATAACTTTTTAATTCAAGGGAAATTCAAATTGAGACTACAGAGCAGATGTCATTATTAATTTGTGTAAATGTGGCCTGAGCAGAAAGATGAGAACAAAATCGATCCCCGTTCTCTCGCTCTGGGCTGAGCGAGGAGCCGCCCACACGCCCAGGCTGAGGCAGAGACTGAGCCAGCCGGAAGCTGCCCACCCCACCCCCTGCAGTGTCCTCCCGGCCTCACGTCTTCCTCGCACTCGCCCACTGAGCAGAGTGGGCGACAGCTCCAGTGTGGGGAAGGGATTGTCCTCCCTGGCCCGGCTGCTGCCATGGCTTCCCTGACAGGCCACAGTGTGGCTGCCCGTCGCCCTGCACAGCCTGCTGGCTCCCACCTCTGGGCCTTCGCCTGTGCTGTGCCCTCCTCCCGGAACACCTCTCTCCAACCCCGAGGCCTCTCCGGCCGTGGGCCTGGCCAGTGGCTGACAGGCGCAGGATTCGGGAAGGCCTCCCGCCCCAAGAGCCTTCTGTAATGGCCACAGGCCACCTTAGGGGCCTTCTCTGGCTGCTCGTCCTCCTCGCACCTGCCCTGCCACCCCCGATGATGAGGGCCAGGATGGCTTTACGCGTGTGTGTGTGTGTGTGTGTGTGTGTGTTTTGCTACAGGGAGCGTACGCCCATTAGGGAGAGACGGAAACAACGTGAGCACGCCTTCCCCAGGAATGGCCAGAGGGCCTCCGTTCCTTCTCCTCCAATCTCCTCTCAGGGTTTTGGGCACACAGGCACATGAGCCTGGCGTGTTCTTCAAGCCACCAGGTCCAGGATTCGAACCGACATCAACCGTGTGGGATCCAGCGCCTTACCCTCCACACCACCAACAGCTCTTGTCTGTGTCTCAGACCCGCGAGCTCGGGCCATAGATGGTTGGTAAAGGGATAAAAACCAGGACGCCCGTGGAGGCCCCGCGGAACCACGCTGCAGCCTGTGTTAACTGAGCATGGCTGGGGGCGGGCGCGGAGGCTGAGCCCGACGCCTCACCAGGTGCTGGGTACTCTCTCGCTGGCAGGGGCTTCATGGAGGACCAAACGATGGTGCCCCTTGGGAACCCTGCAGGGACCTGGGATCACAGGTGGAATCAAACCCACAGCCCTCTCACAGACACTCACCCCGCCTCCACCTTGAACACCGAGCCTCCTCCACGCAGTCCCTGGCTGTTCCCTCCGCCCGAAATGCCCTTCCCTCCGATGTCCGTGCCTGTCCTCCATCCCTCGCGGTCCGTTTCTCAGAGTCCCCGTCCACTGAGCCGGGGCCTCCTGGGGTCAGCAGGTGCATGGTGGCTCACACGCTGGACTTCACGACTGATCACGGTTGGAATCTCAGACCTGGTGACTTTCTTTTCTTTTCTTTCTTTTTTTAATAAACTGTTGTTTATTTTCCTTATCAGCCTTACTTCCACTTTGTATAAGAGTCTGTGAAGAGCAGACTTAAGATCACTCAGGGGTTGTTCCCACCCATTCAGTGGCCTGAGCAGTGGGGGCTGCAGACCAGTCTTTGGTGGAGGCTGAGCACTCCAGTCCTCAGCAGGGAGCTGCCGGGTGGGCACAGAGGGCACCTGCACGCCTCCAGACCAGTCTGCGGCCTCAGGCTGAGCAGCAGTGTACTCAGGAGCTGGAGCCGTCCATTCACCCCGACATTCCTCGTTGGTCACAGCCTTTTTCAGCTGCAGCCTGCTGCTCCTTTTCAATCTCTTCAGGATCTCTGCAGAAGTAGAGCTCAGGCCTGACCTCCCACGGGTGCTCACGGGAGGTGGTGCCACGCATGCGCAGCACCTCCCTGGCCAGCATCCACCCATCGGACCCACTGAGTGAGCTCCCTTGTTGTTGCCTGGGATGGCGATGTCCACACAGCGCAGAGGGGAATCCGTGTGCACAGGGCAATGGGAGGTGGATTAACAAGACGCCTCTGTGAGAGGCTGGGGTCGGCCCTGGGGTCAGTCACCACCAGAAGACGCGGCTCCCGGAAGGCTGCCTGGATCTGGTTAGTGAAGGTTCCAGGAGGGAAGCGAGCAGCAGTAGGAGTGGCTCCAGCGGCAGCAGCGGACTTCGGCACAGCCCTCTCCCAGTGTTCCTGGAGCTATGGACGAGCTGCGGCAGACGCTTCTCCCGGGTCCTCTTCAGAGTATGATGGAGAGGCCATCACTGCCTTTTGTGGATGAACTGCTCCGTTTGCAAGTCCAGGTTGGTGCCACCTAAGTGGGTTCCTGCGGCGAGGAATTTGACGACAGCCTCCTCCTTCACCTGCCGGACATCAAGGCGCCGGACGTCGTGGACGTTTCCCTGTAAGTTACGCCAGGAACCCAGAACAACACCGTGTGGCGCTTGGGTGGGTAGCACAGAAAGGCCCTGGTGACTTTCTTTCCTTCTTTTTTAAGAATTATTTTATTTGGGACCAGCATATCGTGTAATGGCTACATCGCTGGACTCCCACATAATCGACCACAGTTCGAGTCCTGGACCCGGTGGCTTAAACTCACGCTGGGCACGTGCACATGCGTGCCCAAGATCCCGAGAGGAGGATGGAGGAGAAGGGATTGCGGCGTGGCCATCCCCCCTGGGGGGTGATTTCTCCTTTTCTGCCTCTCTGTCTCTTCTGTCCTTCTGGCGAGCGCACATGTCCTGTAGCAAAAACCTCTCAAAAATTTATTTTATTTTATTTGTTATCATGTTTTAAATTTGACCAGAGAGAGACAGAGAAGGAGAGAGAGAGAGAGAGAAAGGGAAAGTGAGAAAACAAGCCACCAGGCCCGTGACTTGAACCAGTCAGCCATGTGGGAATCCAGCGCCCCAACCACCACGTCACCTGCCAGCCCTAGCGGCTAGCTTTCTCACTTGCCCCCTTCTGTCTCTGTTGAGTACACATGCCCTAGAGAAAACTTAAAATAAATAAATAAAATAAAATAAAAAAGAGACGGTTCCCCCGCCCCATGCCCCCGCGGCACTGCCCACTCAGTCCCCACCATCGCCATCGCATCGCCACAGGCCTCTTTCCTTGCTGTGGTCTCCTCCCCCCCCAGAGGGCGGGGGCCTGGTTGGTTTTAGACAGTCTCTCCGTGCTGCCCTCCTCCTGTCTCAGCCTCCTGGTCGCTGGGATGACGGGCCCAGTCGCCCGGGTCCCCTGACCCCGCCTCCTGCGGTGGAGCAGCTCTCAGCAGGCCGGTCAGGTCAGAGCTGGCACTCAGAGGGTCCTGTGGCGATTTAGACCAGGCTCCGGTGAGTGGCACCCCCTCCAGCTGCGCCCTCAGCAGCAGGCCCCACCTGGAGCGTGTACCCATCGGGGCCAGGCCAAGGTGACTGCCCTGTGGCTGGGGGCAGGGCGCAGCACCAGGTCCCAATATGGCAGGTGCCTGGCCCTGCCTTGGCCTGCCCATGGCCAGAGGGCGCCTTCTCCCCAGCCACGGGCCCAGATGGTACAGGTGCACCCCGGAGCCCTCCCAATTCTGAGTCCACTGGCTCTTGGCCCTCCAGGCAGAGGGACAGGGACCTGCAAGTCCTGGTTGTGTGCTTCTCTGGCACCAGAGCCCAGAGAGGTCAGTGTCTGGGCTGAAGTCACACAGCGCATTGGGGCAGCATCAGAGGACTCAGGACTCCTGGGCCTGCCTGAGCATCCGCTATGGCCCAGGTGTGGGGCCCACGCTGTGCCCAGGCCGAGGCATGGGGGCCCAGGATTCAGCGGCCGCTGCAGGGCCAAGCATGTCCCCACCCAAGTCCTACCAAGTGGGCCATGGCCGCTTCTCGGCTGGGCCAGCCTGTAGCGCACTGTATGAGCCCTGCAAGGCACTGCCATTCCTGACAAAATGAAGGTTGCAGCCCCCCTCTCCTGGGACCCGCTGACCACCCCCCTGCTTTTCTTCTTCTTTAGACTGAGTCACAGCCACAGTCGGCCGGCTGGTCGGGGTGGGTAGGGCCACTTAGTGCACCTAGCCGGGGTTCCAGTCCCAAGGCCACCCTACCAGCTGAGACCGGGTGCCCTCAGCCGCTGCTGAGCCTCCACTTCCAAACGCACCTGGGAAACGGAGGTGCAGATGCGAGGCTCATGCAGGTGGGGAAGGCCGACTGTCCATCGCGGCTCCTGGTAGGTGCCCATCCATGGCAGTGGCTCCTCCATGGTGGCCACTGGCAGCGTCTCCCACGCACGTCGATCACTGGTACCCTGGGCGCCGGTGGTGCGCTCCTGGCCCGTGGTCACCAGCGGGATAGTGAGCCACTGTGCCCGGGCCTCGCTCCCACCCGCTCCCCCACGGACGGCTCCTGAACAATTCCTGTTTGCCCGGCGGGAACCGGTCTTCACAGCAGCCTGGGGGTGAATCAAGGCGCAGGGAGAGGACCTGGCTTACCACCGACCACAGGCCAGTGAGCCCGCAGCCAGAGTGCAGCCCATGTCCGCCATGACCAGATGACTCCCTCCTCCCTTGAAAAACGGCCCAGAGGATGCTGCACTGGCCAGAGGGAGAGAGAGAGAGAGAGAGACAGAAAGAGCACCCCTGCACCCCATGGGAGATAGTCACGCCACAGTCCAGTCCCCTACTTTTGGGCACAGACACACTCACGCCCAGTGTTTCTCAAGCTCCAGGCCCAGGACTTGAATTGTGCAGTCAGCCACGTAGGATCCAGCTGCCTTAACCACCATGCCACTGGCTGACCCGACCCTCTTGCTGCTGCTTCTTTTTAAAAAAATAATTATTTATTTAACTCTATTTGTATTTAGTATTTTTTTTTTTAATTTGACCAGAGAGAGAGAGAGAGAGAGAGAGAGAGAGAGAGAGAGAGAGAGAGAGAGAGAGAGAAGGAAAGCGAGAAAGCAAGCTGCCAGGTCTGGGACTCGAACTGCAGTCAGCCATGTGGGAGTCCAGTGCCCTTAACCACTACACTACCTGCCAGCCCCACTTCTTAATTCCCCCAAAAGTGACACATGCTCTGTCCCTGGCTGAGATAGGCTGCGTCCCCCCAGGGCTATACTGGGGAGAGAAGGTGGCGCCAAGCCCGCCAGTCCCTGAGGGGCAGAACAGTGGGGCATGGGCTTAAAGCCTAGGAGACCTGGGTTCGAACCCCACTGCCCCACTGCCTAGTTGAGGGACCGTGACTGAACTCCTGCACGGTGCTCGGCCTTCCCATTTATAGAAGCTACTTGGAGCCAGATGCTGGTGCAGTGGTAAAGCCAAACGCTCTGCAAGCAAGCCTGGGGAGGTCCCTGTCCACATCCGGGGCCTCCGAGTACGCCCGCACATGCGTGCCCGCCTTCCCGGTTGGCTGAGGCTGGGGTGCATACAGCGTGAGGCTCCTGTTGGGGTGCCGTCACTCTGGCTCACTCATAGAAGAAACATAAACACACTTCAAAACAAATAAAAATTAAAGTAAGGCAGGGGGCAGCAGGCGGCACGAAGGTTAAGGCACTAGATTCCCACATGGCTGACAGCAGTTCAAGTCCCGGATCCGGCGGCTTGATGATCACACTGGGCCTATGTAATCGCGTGCCCCATGCGCCAGAATGAAGGGGACGGGATTATGGCATGGCCGCTCCCCCGGGGGTGATTTCTCACTATCCTCTCTCTGTCTCTCTCTGGTGAGCACATGCACCCTATGGTGAAAACCTAAAAAGAAAAAAAAAAAAAGCACGAGGTGGCCCAGCAGATGGCAAGGTTGGGGAGACTGGATCCCACTTGGCCGACTTCACGGTTTGAATCCTGGACCCAGGAGCTTGAAAATCACACCAGCCATGTGCCCAAAATCCCATGAGGAGAATGGAGAAGAGGGGACTGTGGTTTGGCCCTCCCCGACAGGGGAGATTTCTTTCTTTTCTTTTTTTTTTTTTTTGAGTGGAGCAAGAGTTTTATATATATATATATATATATATATATATGAAAAATTATTAATTTTATTTATTCATTCATTTATTTTAATTTGACCAGAGAGAGAGAGAGAGGGGAAAGTGAGAAAGCAAGCCTCCAGGTCCGGTATTTGAACCGCAGTTGGCCATGTGGGAGTGTCCAGCACCTTAACCACCATGCCACCTGCTGGTCCCAGAGCAAGAGGTTTTTGCTATAGGGCGCGTGTGCTCACCAGAAAGACAGTGACAGAGAGACAGAAAGTGAAAAATCACCCCCCAGGGGGGATGGCCACACTGCAACCCCTTCTCTCTCCTTTCTCTTCTTGGGATCCTGGGCACGCACGTGCCAGGCGTGAGTTTAAGCCACCGGGTCCGGGACTTGAACCATGGTCAACTACATGGGAATCCAGCGACACAGCCATTACGCCACCTGCTGGTCCCGAGGGGGATGATTTCTCACTTTCCCCGTCCTTTCACTCTGGCAAGTGCATGCACCCTATAGCAGAACTAAAAAAATGAAAAATAAAAATAATGAGAGGCTACGAAAAGGAAGCCACGCTCACAGGCATGAAGACCTGGGAGGGCCCTGAGTGGGTGAGAGCAGCTGACCCGGCGTCCTGGCGGCTCCCGAACGCCCCCGCGGGGAGTGTGGAACTGTGGGTCCTTCCAGCGAGCGCGGGCTTCCCGGAACCAGTCCTGCCCTCGCTCCCACACTCGCAGCGGCAGTTCCTGAAGACCCCAGTGTGGAGTCCGGTGGTCTGGCAGGTGGCCCCGCAGCGCCCCGCCATCTGCCCCTCCTGCCTTGCTCCCCACATGGCGTTCTCTCCCCACAAACGCCCTTCCCCACCCCCCCACCCCCGCTGAAAAAGGCTTTCTGGTCCCCAAAGCCAGCGGGGGGGGGGGGGGGGGACGGGGGGGACGGGACCTTTCCAGAAGCCGCCTGGCCTCCCAGGCAGACGCCCACTCCTGGGGCACCCGTAGTCACGGCAGGACCACACCGGGTTGGGAGTCCTGTTTCTGCTCTGGCCTCTCTGCCGGGCTGGGGGTTCTGGAAGCCAAAGCCAGCCTGAGTCACCGCAGGTCCCCAGAACCCCGCGGGCCAGGCTCGGGCGAGGGGCTCGTGAGCGTCCCCATGGGTGCCCACAGTAGCCCACTGAGGAGTGAGGATCCCAGGGTGTTTGCTGGGACTCCAGGGCTCCCCTTGGGGGAGCTGGGAAAGGGGCAGGGAGGGTGGGTGAGGGCGTGCTGGGGGGCCTCCATGTGCGGACCAGGGGCTGCGCCGCCCACCCCGCAGGCCAGTTCAAGGAGATGCTGCTGGGAGGATGTCACTCTCAGCCTCCTGGGGAGCCGCAGGCAGGGAAGCGGGAGGTGGACGCCTCTCTTGGCCCATCATGAGGAGGACAGTAGACACCCATAACGAAAGACAGGAGAGAAGCACAAGGGTGTACCTAACCTAAGTTCCCTTCTCTCCTTTTTGGACCTTTGCCAGAGGGTGGGTGCTCTTGCCCAAGAGAGACAGAGAGAGAGAGAGAAGTGAGAAATCACCCCCGGGGGGACGGCCACGCCACAGTGCCCTCTCCATTTTCCTCACGGGATTTTGGGCACACAGGCACATGTGCCCGGCATGCTTTTTGAGCCAGTGGGCCCAGGACTTGAACTGCAGAGTCGGCCGTGTGGGATTCAGCACCTTAACCACCATGCTACCTGCTGGCTCCAAAGTTTCTAAGTTTATACAGAGCAAGAGCGAGAGAGAAAGAGAGAGACAGGCCCCCAGCGGGATTTCCACGCCGTGCTCCACTCCCAGCCCCAGCCGGCCCTGGGTCAGGGGCACGCGGTGCCAGTGCACTCGGGGAGGCCTTTGGGTGTGAACAGGAACCTCCGGGAGGCAGCCCCCGAGCATAGCATGCTATCCGTCCCAACCAATCGACGTTTTACACACAGGATCGCCTCCTGACGCGAAGCCAGGACTCCGGGGAGACCATCTATTTGTACTTACACCGAGGTCCCACAAACAACGCAACGTGAGTGGACAAAACGGGAACCTTCAAAGGTAACAGAGAGGGGACCTGCGAGACCCGCCCGATCTCCACGGCCTCCCAGGAACAGCCCCCGCCTTGGACACCGAGCAGGACCCATCTGCTATGAGGTCTCAGGACCCACCGCCAAGGGGCAGAGGCTTCCGGCCAGCTCCCTCACTGACAGGCAGGAGACTAGTGATGCTCCCAGTCCCCGGCCGGCCTTCGGAAAGAATGGTGAGCGGGAGGCAGGAGGGCCGGGAGGCTGGGGAGAGATGTGGCCTCTAGCATCCTCGGCCCAAAATACTCAGGCCCAACAAGACCAGCAGTTAGCGTAATGGCTACATTGCTGCACTCCCATGTAGTCGACTGCGCTTCCAGTCCCAGACCCAGTGGCTTAAAACTCACGCCAGGTGCGTGTGCATGCGTGCCCAAGATCCCGAGAGGAGAATGGAGGAGAGGGGATTGCGGCGTGGCCATCCCCCCCTGTGGTAATTTCTCACTTTCTGTCTCTCTGTCTGGTGAGCGCATGTGTCCTATAGCAAAAACCTCTCCAAAAAGAAAAAAAAAAAAAAAAAAAGCTCCAAAATACTCAGGCCCAGGCCGGAGTCCACACCTTGGGGTACCGTTTTCTTTCTTTGTTTAGTTCAGTGAGAAGGGTCCCCGCCACACTTCCAGCCCCAGCTCAAGCTCCAGGAAGTGGGACCTGCTAGAGAGCTCTGTGGGTGCAGAAGCCACAGGAGGCAGGCGCAGTGCCCAGGGTGGAACCACAGAGGCCCCAGCGAAGCCACATCACGGCCACCACAGCCGCCACCAGCCCACGGCAATTTCCGCTGCGGCCTCTTCCCAGGGCAGGGTCTCCCACCAACAGCTGGCCGCCCCTGCCAGCACCTGCCCTGTCCCAGTGGGTCCTGCACGGGGAGGTTGGCAGCCTTCCTGGGTGCTGTAGGGGGTCTGTGTGGAAGAGCCAGAGATGCTTGTGGTTGGAGCTTGTGCTCCTGTATTGCAGGTTCAAATTCCAGCTCCACCACTTAGGACCTTGGGCAAGTCACTTCTCACAGAACCCCTGGCCTCCTTAGTCAAATGGAGCTAACGTTCCACTGTCCCCTCCAGTGGCCTGGTGGCCTCGCTTCCGTGGCAGGGCCTACCTTCCTCCTACCTTGGGCCCCTGCAGCCCTTCCTCCTGGAACTCCTCTCTACCCCTCCCTCTTTGCTCATGTGACCCTGCTCCTCCCAGTGCCTGTGCTGGGGAAGAGAAGTCCTTACTGACCGCCTCCCCTGCCTGGCGGGTCCCCTCTGGCATCCCCTCATGGCATTCCTCTCCAGGAGCTGAGTCTAGTCTGTGATGGCCTTTACCCTATCGCCTCCTCCCCTGTCTCCCCCTCTGCAAAAAACAAGACACAAATTGTCTCGCCTCCTCCCTGAACTCCAGGGCCGAGAAAAGTCTGGCACTGAGTATGTCCTCAATAAATGCTTGCTGGATAAACAAACGGCTGCCCAAAATACTTGTCCTTGGTTAACTCCTTGCTCTTCTGGTCTAGAATTAAATGTCACTTCCTCCAGGCAGCCTTCTCTGATTGCTTTCCGGATTCCTCTTCTCAGAATCTGCCTTCTCCCGGTTCTCCGACACTGCCTTGCTTCACTGGGTGTAGCTGTCCTGTTACCAGGACCCGTCCGTCTTTGCCCCTCAGATTTGCCTTCCCCACACTCGTCCGGGGCCTGCCCGTCTGCAGCGAGGCAATCAGGCCGGAGAGGAAAGAGGGGGCGGAGACGCACCAGGACGGCCCGGGCGGCGGCAGGAGCTCCCGGGAAGGGGAGGCGGGCCCCAGCAGCCGCACTCCCAGCGGGAGGAGAGGGCAGCGGAGGCCCGGACGGAAGGCGAGGAGGAGGGGCCGGGGCGGGCATTTCCCGGGGCGGGGCAGGAAGTGCAAGGCGGCGCCGGGGCAGCGGCGGGGGGCCCTCCGCCCTGGCCGTGCGCCCTGCATGCCCGGGCCTCGGCGCGGTCTCCGGGAGCCCCGCAGCCCGTTTCACAGCGCAGGACGCCGAGGCTCCTCGACGGCCCTTGGGTCACGGCGCCGCGGCACGTCCCCGCTGGCCCTCCCGCCAGGGCCACCCCTGCACCTGGGGCCGGGGACCCCCACACGCCCCTCCGCTCCCTGCACGTGGCTTCCGCTAGGGGCGGGCGGAGCGAGTCGGGAAGCTCCGGGGTTAGGGGCGGTTCCCCTGCCCCTGCTCCCAGCCCCCTGCCCCCAGCCCCCTGCCGCTGGGGACGGCCCCCTGCACACGTCACTGGACCCCCTTTTTCACACGTGGGAGACTGGGACCCTGCAGAAGGGCAAGCACTTAACATACACACTCTCCTGGGCTGAGGAGGCACAGTCTGTCTTTGGCTGGATTCCATCCGCGAGTTCAAGTCCCGCCTACCCCAGATCCTAACACAGGCCCTGCGGACCGGATACGGCAGAGTCTGCCACAGGAGTGTGGTCCTGGCTGTTACACCTTCCTCCAGCCCCGCAGCACTCCCAAGCCCCGCCCTCTCTCCCTGGTAACCCTGACCAGCCCATTTCCACCTCTCTCTCTACCTCAGAAGCCGACAGCCCTGGGCCTGCACTTCCCTGGGGCAGCCATCTAGATGTCCCTTTAGATGGGACACGCTCCGTTGGCCTCAGTCCTCATCACTCCCTAACTTCTCACTCAACTATTTAATTCGCATTCCCTGCTTGGCCCTGGTTGGTGCTGGGATTTGAACCCTTGGATTAAAGTATTTGTTTCCCCTCCCGGCTCTCATTTCAGAGAGTTAGCAGACAAATCTCTTTGGTATTGCATGAGGCAAAAATTTCCCTTCAACCATTGGCCCCAGACACCCCGTCCTCCTCCCTAGGGGTAAATGGTGTAAGGAATTCTCAGCCTGTATTTTGAGTACATAGAGGCAACATACCCATACACATATGTTCTCCACCTCCCTTGCCCAGAAATGCCCTAGAGGGCGCGTGTGTCTGCAGAGACGGTCATGCACAACCCCTCTGCCTTCTCTAGGGATGTGGGGCGTGCACGCACGCATATGCAGCTTGTTTTACACGCTGCCAGGTCTAAGACTCGAACTGCATAGTAGCCTGTGTGGATCCAACCGCCTTCACCACCACACCAGGGGCTGCCCCGCCTGTTCTTTACCCAGATGTGGGCATGCACTTCCTATGTCAGTGTCGCCTGCCCCTTCTCATTACGGCCCTCACAGTGGGTCCAGGAGAGCCTTCCCACCCCTTCCGACCGCGAGCTCTGTGTACGAAGTGTCACCAGGCCCCTTCTTTTTTACTTTATTTACTTATTTAAATTTTAACAAAGTTTTGCTATAGGGCATGTGCACTCATTGAGAGAGACAGCCAGTGAGAGGGAAAGTGAGAACTCACCCCCAGGAGGGATGGCCACGCCACCATCCCTTCTCCTCCGTCCTGCTCCTGGGATTTTGGGCACGCGCGCATGTACGTGCATCTAGTATGATTTCCAAGCTGCCAGGTCCGAGATTCGAACCCTGGCCGGCCATGTGGGAGTCCAGCCTTCACCACCTCACCACCTGCTGGCCCCAATTTATTCCGAACGGGAGAAAGAAGAACCCCCACAAGGTCCGCATGCTGCTGTCTATCCAAGTTTCAGCCAGCGGGGACCACGGGTATGCGTGCGTGTGCCCAGCGTGCTCAGGGTCTCAGGACAGGAACCCTGAACCTTCCCCACGTGAGTGCAGCGCATTACCACTGCCCCACGCCCGCCCGCTTCATTAGTGATGGGCATCTGCACTTCTGCTCTCCATCAGCACGCGGGGTGCTAATGAATAAACTCGTTAGAATATAGTTTTCAAATATCAGTTAAGATCTTGGGCCAGCTCTGTAGCCTGGTGGTTAAGGCACTGGGTCCCACATGGCTAACCTTATGGTTCAAGTCCCAGACCCGGTGGCTTGAGAAATGCACCAGGGGTGTGTGTGGCCATGCCCGAAGGAGGGGGGGGATGGAGGAGAAGGGATTGCACGTCCCACGGAAGGTGATTTCTCCTCTCCTCCTTCTCCCTGGCTCTTGGTCTTTCGCTGGTGAGCACACACACCCTCTAACAAAAAATTTTCAAAAATCGTGAGATAAATTGAGAATATTGTTCCGAACCACTCCCTCTGGCTCACTCCACACACTGATGCAATGGTGGGTCTGGTCACATGGCTCCCCCCTCGAAATCATCCTTTCTACCTGGTTCTCTGGCCCCCCGCTTCCGTCAGCCCTTTCCGCGTCTCCGCGACACTGGGACACGGCCAGCTCTCTTCTCTTTCCTCTCTGGTTGCTTTTCTCTTTAGAGGTTTCTGTTACAGCACGTACACTCGTCAGAGAGACAGACGGACAGGAAGGGGAAGTGAGGGACGGCCACGCTGCGATCCTTCCCCTCCGTTCTCTTCCCAGGATCTCGGGCACACACACATGTGCCTGGCGTGAGTTTCAAGCCACCGGGTCCGGGATTCAAACCACAGTTGGCCATGTGGGAGTCCAGCCACGTAACCGATACACCATCTGCTGGCCCTTCTCTGGCTGCTTTTAAAATATCCTCTTGGGGGCTGGCAGGTGGTACAGAGGTTGGGACAGCTGGGGCCCACACGGCTGACGTCACGATTCGATTCCTGGGCCCGCTGGCTTGGAAAACACGCCGGGCACATGTGTGTGTGCTCAAAATCCTGAGAGGAGAAGGCAGTGCGGCGTGGCCATCCCCCTGGGGGAGATTTCTCGCTTTCCCTCTCTCTCTCTCTGGCAAGCCCATGCGCTCCATAGAAAACTAAAAAAATAAAATAAAATAAAAAATAAAAATCTCTTCGACTGTCCTGTAGTTTCACTGTAACATGCTCAAGCGTGAATTTCTCTCTCTCTCTCTCTCTCTCTCTCTTCTCTCTCTCTTTAAAGTTTATTTATCTCTTCCATAAGAGAGTTCCCTCCAGGGACCAGCAGTTAGCGTAATGGCTATGTCGCTGGACTCCCACGTAGCCGACTGCAGTTCGAGTCCCGGACCCGGTGGCTTAAAACTCACGCCGGGCGCATGTGCGTGCGTGCCCAAGATCCCGAGAGGAGAATGGAGGAGAAGGGATTGCAGCGTGGCCATCCCCCCTGGGGGGTGATTTCTCGCTTTCTATCTCTCTGTCTCTCTCTGTCTCTCTGGTGAGCGCATGCGCCCTATAGCAAAAACCTCTCAAAAAAAATAAAAGAGAGTCCCTTCCAAAAGGGTCTTCATGCCACAGGCCACCCTGGGCCCAGCCAGCCTGGACCAGGTGTGTCAGGCAGGGGTTTCTGGCTCGAGCCAGGGCAGCGATGCGACAGACCCACAGTCACGTTAGCTGTGTGGAGCGAGCCAGAGGGAGCGCTGAGGAACAGTATTCTCAGTTGATCTCACAAGGTTTGAACACTGTTTACTAGAGGGTGCACGTGCTCACCAGCAAGAGCGAGCATCAGGCAGGGACTCCTGCTCATTGCCGTGCTTGGGATTCCGGGAGCCCCAGAATGTATGGATTTGGGGTGTTTTTGTTTTTGTTTTGCTAAAGGGTGCATGTGGCTCACCATACAAATACAGAGAGAGAGAGAAGTACCCCTAACCGTCTTCACGCTGACCCACCAGCACCCTCAGCCCGCCCCGACGCAGGCGCGTGCCCGGGGTGCCCGGGCAGCCTGGGATGGGCACACAGCGTTCCAAGTGGGCCGGCCTCTTGGAGGGCCGGGTTGCTGCCGCGCCACGTCCAGCCTCCACCCGGGACTTTTCCACGGCAGCGATCGGCCCGGCCACGGCAGGTTTGGATGTGCCCCCGAGCCTGCAGCCCCGCGCTCCTCAAAATCAGGGCCCGCGGGTCCTCCTCGGGGCCCAGCACGGCAGGGCTTTCCGTGCACTGTGATAAAAACGGCGCCCTGCGCTCCGCCCTGGTCTCGGCTCGCAGCCAGTCCCGCTACCTTCGTCTCTGGGGTTCATTTACCAGCTTTTAAGTCCATTCGCCTTGTCTGTTAGGTCTTCTTCATTGACCCGCTCACTGCCCGGAAAAACAGCCCGAGTGGTTCCTGTTCAGGAAGAGCTGCACGGAGCGGCTCCAGCGGCCGCAGCGGTGACGGCCCCAGACAGCACATTCCGGAGAGCGCCCAGTCCGCGGGGTCCAGGAACAACAGGCCGCCCTCGAGGGTGACTTCTCAGGCCGGGGCGTCACCAGCCCTTTGCTGCTCCTTGCTTCCTGGTTCTTCTCCCTCCTCAGGACACCTGGCGGGCCTCTCTCCTGGGCTCGCACCTTCATCCTAACACGGACATGGTCAAACCTAGGCCATGTCCGGGAGGGGCGTACACTCACGGTACTCGGCCGAGGAGGAGCCGGGAGGGACTGGCGCATGGGAGAAGAAACTGCTCGTTGTGGCCGGTTTGGGCAGGCCTGTCCATCACCCAGCGCCTGCCCGTCACCCAGCGCCTGCCCGTCACCCAGCCCTGCCCGTCACTCAGCCCTGCCCGTCACCCAGCCCTGCGCGTCACCCAGCCCTGCCCGTCACCCGCCGGCCCGTCAGCGCCTGCCCGTCACCCAGCGCCGGCCCGTCACACAGCTGATCTTGTGAGACACTGTGAAGTCGCGCTTCCCCGTCCCTCGTGTCTCTGTGTCCTTGCTCTGGCATTGGCTGGGTGAGCCTGTTTCTCATGTTCACTCAACAAACCTTTTCTGAACACAACACAGGCTGATGCCAGTAGAGGCAAAATGAATTCATGACTCTGTAACAGTGAGTGACAGACGCAGATGCTGTGAGACAGTCCAGTAGCCAGGAAGGCTTCAAGTTGAGGAGATATTGGAGCAGGGCCTGGAAGGAGGGTGACAGGATTGTGCTAGGAGCACACAGCAATGTGAGGGGGACCCAGGGGCAGCCTGGCAGCCTGCGGGACTCAGCTCATGGGCTCTAGCTGCTCCCCAACCTAGTAGCTCATCTTCTTTCTCTGCTCACCTTGGCTGCCAGGAAACTCAGCTAGCTTGATGCATGACAGTGGCAGCAGCTCTTCGCCTGAAGTTTTGTAGTTATCTCTAGTAGTTTGTGGTTTAAAATCTTTGCCCCTTAAACATCTGTGTCTCTTGTGGAAAACTTGAAGTAGATGGGGTAAAATGAATAATAATTCATATAACAGTAATAAGGATCTTATTTGAGGCACCAGCAGTTAGTGTAATGGCTATGTCACTGGACTCCCAAGTAGTCGACCGCAGTTCGAGTCCCGGACCCGGTGGCTTAAACTCACGCCGGGCGCGTGTGCGTGCGTGCCCAAGATCCCGAGAGGAGAATGGAGGAGAAGGGATTGTGGCGTGGCCATCCCCTCTGGGGGGTGATTTCTTGCTTTCTATCTCTCTGTCTCTGTCTGTCTGGCGAGCACATGCGCACTATAGCAAAAACCTCTCCAAAAAAAAAAAAAAAAAGATCTTATTTGAAGTCATAGCAAGTGATGGATTCAGGATGCACATTTGGGTCACAGAATTTGAGAGATGATACAGGGCTTGTATCAGCCAGCTATTGTTGTAATAGCGCCAGGTAACAAAGTGACCCAAACCAAGCAGCTTAGAACAACACTTATTTGGCCCAGCCACAGGGACGCTGAATTGCAGTGGTGGAAGCCACATGGCCACTGCAGTTTGAATATCCAGCCTGGTTGTGTGAGAAACACACTCACCCATTCAATGAACATAGAGACACGAGGTACGGAGAAGCAAGACTCTAATGGCGGTCTTGCAAGACCGGGTGTCTGACGTGCAGGTATGCTCCAATTGTTTACGGCAAGTGATTTATTCTCTACTGCTCAAGTCCCTCCCCCAGCTCTTCACTGGCTGAGTACTATGGGGTGTACGATCTTCCCCAGGTTTTATTATTTCCTTATTAGGTATGAAAGCACACGCTCAGGACAAGCCCTTGAAAAAGGCCAAGTGTCCCAGGCAGGGAGAAGAACCAGGAAGTAAAGAGGCGCAAAGGGCTGGTGACCGCTCCCTCCTGAGAAGTCATTTCCCAAGGGCGCCTTGTTTCTGCATTGTGTTTGTTTGGGAACCTTCCAGAATATGTACTTTCTCACATTATCACATCTAGTATCTGGATAAGCCACTTTTGTTAAGCTGTTATTTTTTATTTTTTAACCTATAGCAACTCACGAGTTCTTTTTTCTTTTCTTTTTTTAAAATAATTATTTAATTTTATTCATACATTCATTTTTATTTCAATTTGACCAGAGAGAGAGATTGGGAAAGCGAGCCACCAGGTCCAGGACTTGAACTGTGGTCGGCCATGTCAGAATGTCCAGAGCCTTAATCATCATGCTACCTGCTGGTCCCCAAGCCATTCTTGAAAACGAATCAGTTAGACTATTTTCTTACAGGTGGTCCAGGCTTTGTGGGTGCACGTGTGAGCGTCCCAGGGCAGGAGGGCTGGAGGAAGGGGACCACAGCGTGACCAGCCCCATGGAGGGTACATCGCTCTCTGTCTGTCTCTGTCTCTCTCTCCAGTGCATGCACCTGTGTTCTCTCATGAATAAAGAAAAAACAACGATTATTTCAGTCTCGCTCTCGGTTCTGCAGGTAGGCCGAGGGCATGGCCCAGTGGCTCTGCACCAGGCCTGGCTGGGGTTCGGGCCTGACCAGAGCCGGGCTGAAGGCAGCAGCTGCGTGGGGACGGCTCTCCATCGCAGAAGCACCGACGGCAGCCCCACCGGGTAAGCACGTCTCAGGCCTTCGCCTCATGGTCCTACGGACCTACGCAAGTCTCCTGGCTGAGCCCGAGGGAGCAGGTGCAACCCCTCGCCCACCACAGCACTCACCATCCCGCCATCCAGCCTGAACCAGCCAGGGAAGTGACCACGCTGGGCCGGGGGCCCTGGGCTGTCACCCTCAGGCCTGGCTGGGCACCCTGCAGGGAGCAGCTCTGGAATCCGAATTGTAGATGGAAGGGTGCCAGCACTGAAGTCTCAAGGCCTGTGTTCTCGTGTTCTCTCGGCTCCTCCGTGGCCAGTGCGGGGTCTGTGGGCAAGTCCTCCCCCTCGCTGAGCCTCGGTGTCCTTTTTCTGGAGCAAAGACCGACAACAGCACTGGGGTAGGCCGTCACCCAGCAGGGGGGCTACTTTACTGACATGGAGAAAGTGCTTGCTAAGAGTAGCCATTAGCAGGCCCCGTAGCCTAGTGGTTAAGGAAACTGGACCCCACGTGGCTGATCAGTGGCTTGAAAAACAGGCCGGCACCCATGGGCGGTGCTGGAATCCTGACAGGATGGAGAGAGGGAGGAGAAACGATTGCGGTGTGACCACGCCCATTGGAAGGTGCTTCCTCCCTCTCTGTCTTGCTCTGACAGTGCACACGCCCTCTGGCAATTAAAAAAAACAGTGGCCAGGGACTAGAAGTTGGTGTAATGGCTATGTTACTGGACTCCCATGTGGTCGACCGCAGTTTGAGTCCTGGACCCGGTGGCTTAAACTCACCCCGAGTGCATGCCCAAGATCCCGAGAGGAGAATGGAGGAGAAGGGATTGTGGCGTGACCATCCCCCCTGGGGGGTGATTTCTCGCTTTCTGTCTCTCTCTCTCTCTCTCTCTCTGTCTTTCTGGCGAGCGCACGCGCCCTATAGCAAAAACCTCCCCAAAAAGAAAAAAGAAAAAAGTGGCCCTTGGGGCCAGCAGGTGGCATGGCAGTTAAGGCACTGGACTCCCACGTGGCCCACTATGGTTTGAGTCCTAGCCCTGGCAGTTTGGAATCATGCTGGGTACATGTGTGCGTGCCCAAAATCCCGGAAAAAGAATGGAGGACAAGGGACTGCAGCGCGGCATCCCCCTCAAGGGTGATTTCTCTCTCACTGCCTCAAACTGTCTCTGTCTACCAAGTGCACACACGCTAAGGCAAAACAAACAAACAAAAAACAACAACAACAACAAAAACACCACCAGCAACAAAAACCCTAAAAAATAAAGTGATCATTAACAGTCTTTACTTTTTTTTTTTTAGAGAGAGAAATTTTTGTCACATGGCGCGTGCACTTGCCAGAGAGACAAAGAAACAGAAAGCGAGAAATCACCCCCAGGGGGATGGCCACGCTGCAATCCCTTCTTCTCCATTCTCCTCTCAGAATGTTGGACATGCACGCACACGCACCCGATGTTTTTCAACCCTTAGGGTCTGGGACTCGAACCATGGTCAGCCATGTGGGAGTCCAGCGACATAGCCATTACGCCATCTGCTGGTCCCGGCCATTAATATATGATCTCATTTGGGCCTGGCACTGTGAAGGACTGGGGGTTACGACCCTCACTGAATAGGTGAGGAGACAGGTGCAGAGAGGACAAGGTGCCCTGATGGCCTCGGGCCGGACAGCCAGACCCTGCTGTGAGATGGGCTCCCCGACCCACCCCGCTCCCCGTAGAGGGAGGCCCAGGGCCCCCTGGGACTCACTGGCCCCCTGTGCCCCTAGCCCAGTCGAACGGAGGGCAGACCCCTACAGGGACTGGTGACCTCACAGGTGCCCGACAGGGATGTTGCTAATGGCCAACTTTGAGGCCTGCAGCAGGCAGAGGGGGATTCTCAGGCAGGGAGACAGCAGACCCCTCGGCCTGGCCGTTGACAGCAGGCGACCCCACCTGAGCCTTCGGGTATCGTGGCCCCAAGGAGCAGCACAGAAGGCAACGGCGCCCACGGGCCACAGAGAGCCACGGGACGGAGCAGTGGGGCCGTCACCTGCATGGGCTCAGCTGCTCCTCACAAGGGGCCTGTGCAGGAGCTGCTGCTGTCATCCCCACCCCACAGAGGGCCGGCCGGCTCGCCCAGAATCCCGCCGCAGGGACTCGAACCGCCGGGGCTGGGTCTCACACCTGCCGCTCTCGTGCCAGCGCCCAGGCCGGGCCGGCCCCACCCGGGCTGGCTGTCCACGCAGCCTGCAGAGCCACGCAGGTCTCTGTGCTCAGAGAGGGCCAGGGCTGGGTGCTCGGTCCCTGGCATGGGCTTGGGGCACTGGCATGACCTCAGGGACCTGGACGGTCAGGAGCCAGATGGCCCTGCCCTGGCCGTGTGGCTTCAGGCCAGTCACTTCCCCTCGGAGTAAAAGGTGGGCGGTAAAGGCCTCCCTCCCAGGGCTGCGGGGTTCAGGGGCTCCCCGCACAGCTCCTGTCCGAAGGCCCTGGAACACCGACGCACAGGAAGAGAGAAGACAGGTGCAGGGGGCAGCGGGCCGGGGAAGCTGGTTATTAATGATACCGTCCTGTGGCGCCTTCTCAGGGAGGCGGGGACAATCAGGAAGAGGACCCTCGAAGCCAGTCCCTCCCGCCGACCCGGGAGCCACACATCACTCCTGGGGGGCCCAGACCAGCCCCGGGAGCCCCGTCTACAGGTGGCAAGGCCCCCCGCCCTGGGCCGTCCCTCTGCACTGCCATCACTGCTGTCCGGCCTTCCCCCTTCTCCCTTCCTGCCCGCCTGGCCCTGTTCCCGGGTCTTCCAGATGGAAACCAGAGCCCCCTGGGAAGTACAAGCAGTGTTCCCCGGGCTGGACCGCAGGCTTCCCTGTGGGAGACACCCCTGCCCACACTTTGCCCTCCCACTCAGACAGGCAAGCGTCTTGTCCTAGCTCTCCTCCTCCAGGGAGCCTTCCCGGCTGACTGGGATGCATTCTGCATGGCTAGTGCTCTGGGCAGTGAGCAAGGGGGACTGTGGGCCAGCCCCCGCCCCTTCTGGGCTCCCTGTTCCCTCTATAAGAGGAGGACAGGGGGACGGGATCCGCACCAGGAGAGGCTAACGCCGACACCCCCCAGGCGGCCCTTACCACCTGCACCCGAAAACCCACGGAAGCGGAGGCGGTGCTGCCCGGCTCAGGGCACCCTTCACTCCTAGGCAGGCGGGGACGGAAACGCCCGGGAGACCTGCCTGGGCCCTGGCACACGCGACCCCCCAGCAGCAGCACCCTGCCCCTCTCCGCACCACTGCCCGATTTTGCAGGGGAGAGGACAGTTTAAACCTCTACTCCTGGGGAGCCCGCCCTCTTCCTGCTGGTGAAGCCCCTCGAGGCTCCTGCGCCCCTCTCGGGCCTCAGTCTCCGGTCCTGTGCCCCCCAGTGCCGGCCCACCGCTCCCTTCCGCCCTGCCCGCCTCCCCTGGGTGCGGACGCGCGGCGGCAGCGCCCTCTGCTGGCGGTTCCGTGGCAGCGCAGCCTCTGGCGCCGAGGGTCCGGCTGTGCCAGGCGTGGGGGGTGGGGCTCGGAGACCCAAACGGGGCCTGAATTCCCGGGAAGGGCGTCGTCCCAGAGGGGCCTGAGCCCTGGAGCCACAGACCCTGCTCAAAGCCTTGTCCCTCTCTTGTTCAGGTGCCCTTCAGCAGATCACCGCCCTCTCTGAGCCTCAGTTTCCCTTTCTGCACGTGTCCATTGACTTCACCTCTATTTCCTGAGTACCTACTGGGTGCTGGATACTGAGCTGGGCACGGGGGACGGGGGGGGGGGGGGCTCGGATGAGCAGTCGCGGCTTCAGCAAGGACACAGAGGGGACAGGCGGGAAACAATTCCATCTAAGGGCCAGGGTCGTGCTGCAGCGGCGGCCGCTCCGCGGGCCTGGCCACCGGGAAGGGCTGCGGGTTTGCGGGGAGACCCCCTGAGCAGCCCAGGCTCGTTCCGGACCGGCCGCCTGCCGCCACCCTGCAGGGCTGCGCCGAGGTCCTGACGGGGTGCCGCCCCTCTCGTTCTCTCTCTTCCTCACCCCATGGAAGGGACATACAATACATGTGAGGGAGGGGCGGGTGTATGCTCGCGGTGAGGGCCGAAGGAAGCAGGGCAGAGGGGGAGCAGGCGGCGGGCAGCTGGGCTGATCCCACACGACCGACCGCAGTTCAGAACCTGGGGGCTCGAGTCACACCTGGCGCACGTGTGCGCATGCCCAGATCCCAGGAGCAGGAGGAGAACAAACTGGTGTGGCCATCCTCCCCGGAGGGTGATTTCTCACTTTCCCTTTCCTTTCTCTGTGTCTCTCTCTGCGGGGAGAGTACTAAAAACACGACCTCAGATCCTGCTCTGCCTCTGCTAGGAGTTCCCAGGCCCCCACTCCCTCAGGGCCTCCTGCACCGGCTGACGGTGCAGCAGTGACACAGCCGCCCTCACGGACAGGTCCTGCTGGGAGGGCTGCCTAGGATCCTGTCAGGGTGGGTCACAGCTTGAGGACACCTCTGGGGGTGCCTCCCTCTCTTTCTTTAGGAAGAAAATTAAGCTTCTTTCCTTTAGAGGCCGATTCGGGTTTTGTGGGGCCTGAAGGTTCTCTAATGTAGGAGCCCCTCGTTAAGAGAAGAAACCTACGATACCGAGTGAGGCACTGCACGAAGGTGAGGTCGGAATGGAAGAGAGCGGTTTTATCATTGTTTATTATTTTTTGAGAGACGTTTTTGCTATAGGGCACATGTGTCCACCAGAGAGACAGTGAGAAATCACCCTCTGGGGGGATGGCCGCACGGCAGTCCCTTCTCCCTGGGCCTCAAACCACAGTCGACGAGTGGGAGTCCAGCAACGTAACCATTACGCCGTCTGCTGGTCCCGCAGGTGAATCATACTGAAAAGGAGACGATGAACCTGCAGAGTGTGACTGCGGCGGCCTCAGAGCCCGTTCGGCTCAGGCCTGCTCCTCCTCTCAGGACGGTCCTTCACCTTTATTTAATAAACTACCTTTCTCTTTTGCTAAAAAGAAAAAGAAAAAGTACAGCATTACAGAGGAAGAGTGTCCTGGGGACCAGCAGGTGGCATGGTGGTTAAGGCGCTGGACACTCCCACATGGTCGACCACAGTTCGGATCCTGGACCTGTTGCTTGCTTTCTCACTTCCCCTCTCTGTGTGTTTCTCTCTGGTTGAATTTAAAAAAAGAAAAGAAAAGAAAAAGAAAAAAAGAGAATAAATAAAACTGGATAAATAGTTATTTTTTTAAAAAAAAGAGAGAGTAAGGGTGTTCAAGGCAGCAATAAAAAGGCACAGGGCAGGACCAGCAGATGTCGTAATGCTTACATCGCTGGACTCCCGTGGAATTGACCACAGGTCGAGTCTCGGATCCAGCGACTTGTAACTCACGCCAGGCGCGTGTGCGTGCGTGCCCAGGATCCCGAGAGGAGAATGGAGGAGAAGGGATTGTGGCGTGGCCATCCCCCCTGGGGCTGATTTCTTGCTTTCTGTTTCTCTGGTAAGCACACGTGCCCTATACCAAAAATCTGTCTTAAAAAAGAGGCACGGGCTGTGTAGGTCCTTGACATGGCTCAAGGTAGGAGAGGGTACAAGTGGCAAGGACAGCCAGGTCAGGGACCAGGCCGAGGGGCCGGGCCCAGGGCTTGGATTGGCCCTGGGGCAGAGAGGCGTGCAGCCTGGGGTGAGCCCGCGCAGAGCCCCACTTCCTGCGTGGAATCGTGGCCTCGCGGTCAGCAGGGAGCTGTTGAGGGAGTCTCTGAGCACTCCCGGCCTCAGTTTCCCCACGTGTGGCATGGACTCCACACCGCAGAAGGCCACTGGGGGAAGTGAGTTCATGCACCTGGAGTTTGTATCCAGGAAGGGCTTGGCCAGGGTTAGCAGTGACTGTTCTGTTCAGACCTGCTTTCCGCCACTGTGAGGTGAATTAGAGTAACTATTATTATTACAGCTTTCTTTTTTCACTGTTTGAATTTAAGATATTTTCCAGGAATTATTTTTTAAGTTTAGTTTATTATTATTATTACTATTGTTAGGCTGAGTTGGCATAATCACAGCCATCTTAGGGCTTCAAGGACGGAGCCCGAGGAGTCTGGGAACTCACAGATAAGCAGAGTGCGGGTGGGCCTAGCGGGCACCAGGACAAGGTCAGCCTAACCTTAACTGAGAGTCCTTATCTAGACTTAGGCAGGTGGTGACAGCGGGACCTTACTTCACATACCCCCCCACCCCCCCGTGTGCTGCATACCATGGAAAGTTACTGTATATCCTGTATTGCGATCCTGAGCTATAAAAAGATCTCTTTTTCCTAGGTTTGGGTCCTTGTTGAAAACTCGCTGCGTCGGGCAGAAACTCGGACCCCAGCTGGAAAAATAAAAGCCTCTTATGCAGTTGCATTGTCGTTGTCTTCTCTGTGTCGCCATCAGTTAGCCTGATCTCTGGACCCTCACATTATTAATTCACCAGAGAATGACAGAGCGAAAGAGAGGAAAAGTGAGAAAGCAAGCCACTAGATTTGGGACTCGAACCACAGTCACCCCCATGGGAGTCCAGCACCTTAACCATCACACCATCTGCTGGCCCCAATTAAAAATATTTTTAGGGGACCAGCAGTTGGCGCAATGGCTATGTCTCTGGACTCCCATGTAGTTGACCGTGGTTTGAGTCCCGGACCCAGTGCCTTAAACTGACACCGGGTGCGTGTGCGTGCGTGCCCAAGATCCCGAGAGGAGAATGGAGGAGAAGGGATTGCGGAGTGGCCATCCCCCCTGGGGGGTGATTTCTCACTTTCTGTCTCTCAGTCTCTGTCTGCCTGGTGAGTGCACGTGCCCTATACCAAAAACCTCTCCAAAAAAAATTTTTTTTTTACCTGCCAGGGGTTATATGGACTTACCAGAGAGACAGAGAGAGGGAAGAAGCACCCCACAAAGCACCCCATAGTCATGCCACTATCCTGTCTCCTCCATTTCTCCATCTTGCTGGAATTTTCAAGCTGCCAGGGCCAGGGCTTGAACTGAGGTTGGTCATGTGGGACCCAGCTCTCCACGCAGCACTCAGTTACTGTCCTCGGCACCAGCCCTATAGCTTAGATCTTTTTTTTTTATTTTATTTTGGAGAGGTTTTTGCTATAGGGCGTGTGTGCTCGCCAGACAGACAGAGAGAGACATTAGAGACAGAAAGCGAGAAATCACCCCCCAGGGGGGATGGCCACGCCACAATCCCTTCTCCTCCATTCTCCTCTCGGGATCTTGGGCACACACACACAAACACACACAAACACACGCCTGGTGTGAGTTTAAGTCACCGGGTCTGGGACTCGAACTGTGGTTGACTACATGGGAGTCCAGTGACATACATAGCCATTACACTAACTGCTGGTCCCTCCATTTGTGTTTTTCCTGCAACAAACTTCAAGAGAAGAATTTGGGAGTGGGGCCGGCAGGTGGCGCAATAGTTAAGCGCACTGGACTCCCACATGGCCAACCGTGGCTTGAGTTCTGGACCTGGTGGCTTGCTTTCTCACTGTCCCCCCAACTCTGTCCCTCTCTGGTCAAATTTAAATAAATAAATAAATAAATAGTTAAATAAAATAATTCTTTTTTAAAAAATAATAAAAAAAAGAGTTTGGGTGTGAAGTGTGTCTCAGAGACGTGGCCATAGGATCACCAGCAGGGAGCGAGGTGCAGGGGGGAGACACTAAGGAGGGGCAGGTCA